>PVHT020000166.1:7621751-7745940 GCA_004024745.2 Catagonus wagneri | reverse complement strand
GTTATTACCCAGAATTGAGTAGATTACTCTGTAAATTCATCTTGATATGGCTGAAAGAACTAGGACACAACAATGTACTTTCAAATACACACTGTAAATGAAATAGAGTTAGATATCTTTTTTTAATAGTTGATTTATTGTACTAAGAGAGAATTTTGGCTTCACTGGATCTTAGACCCAACAAAGCCAGATACCAAAAAGTAAGTTTCTACTTAATGAGACAGTATTTCATAAAGCTTAACCCTTAATTAATAACAAGCCTTACTAAGAGGGCAGTACAGGGTGACCTGGAACACAGAAGAACTGTTATTCAGCATTAAAAAAGAAATGTACCCTCCAACCAAACCATCTCATAACTTCTCATCTTTCACACAATAGTGGGAAAGAGCCTTCTCACACCTCTGTTCTGTTGACTTAAAAAATATATGCACAACCTAAAAGTTGAGAGTTAAGTTTTATTTAGGGCAAAGTGGAGACTTCAGCCGAGGAGGCAGCATCTCAAGTAAGTCTGAGAAAACTGCTCAACTGCTCTGAGGAGCCAAGGGGCTGGGGGATCTGGGGTGGGAGGTGGGGGGGGAGCTGGGTTATATAGGAGTTTTGAAACAAAAGCCAGGTAGTAAGGATGAAAAATTACTGTTAATAAAAGAAAACTAGATATCTCCAGTTAAGGAATTTAGTACATTTTTTATCTATGGAAAGATGCAAAGGTCTGGGCTCACTGAAATCATTCCTTTGATATGCACCTCAGCCACCTGGGGCTAGAATTCTGTGTTTTCACATCCTGAGTTTCCTCAGGGCTCACTGGCTCACCCTTGGAGGAGGCTGCAGTGCTGATGAAACGTGACATCTTTTGCTTACTTATATGGGAGGCAGTCTTTTATTTCTCAGTCTCAATACTAGATCTATGTTTGTGATAATCCTCCACTAGAGCCTTTTCATGGACCAAGGTCAGGGTCTCAAAATATGGATCTATATAGCAAGGTGATCCCAGACATGCTTTTGGCTGAAACAAAGACAGCTATTGTTTGAATAGTTATAGATTTTATTTCAATATGTATTAAAATACATATAATATTAAAAATAAATAATTAGTACAAGATCATATGAATATTTTAAGATAAATATTTAATTAAGTAAAATAAGTGATTCAATTTAAATAAAAATATTACGTAAATAATAATCCAGGTGACTTTTAGATATGCACAAATACAAAGGTGGTACTGAAATGCCTGAGGTTAAGGAAATCATGACCAAAAGTCTAGTGCATTCTACACTGAAGCCCCCAAACCTCTGACCTTAGGCAATCTCCAGTAACATTGATGCACCTCCTCTAATATCTTATGAAACTGTCTTTCATTATCTGGCCATTGTTGCCAGCCTCAGGCAAGTAGACCAGGTTTCATATCCAATTCTGAGGCTTGCTCATTGTGTGACTTCTATGAGTTATTTAATTCCTCTGAAGTTCAATTACTGGGGAGTGGGGGAAATTGAGAGATGCGGGTAAAAGGGTACAAAGTTAGAAAAAGTAATAATAATTCCAATACCTATCTCATGGCCAGTGTGGTAAGGTCAAAATGCATCAGTGTAGGTAAAGGATAAGTACAGCTCCTGTTTATAATGGGTAATCAGATTATAATTTCATGTACCAGTGGACGAGAGTTTGTTGTGGAAGCCTTCATTCCATATGCCAGGAATAACACACATTTTCAATTTGTTTGGAGAATGGGTAACTGAGATTATCTTTTAATTTTCTATCACAAAAATTTCCTGATCAAAACTTGTGTATGGATTAATTCCACTTCTTGGAAGATGGAATAGGTGTACTTTTTCCATATTCCTCCCACTAAGCACAACTAAAAATCTCTGGATATTATATAAATATATATTTTAAAAAACAAAAAGAAACAACAAAACACAAAAATCATAAGATGACACTGAATGGCGAAGAGAAGGAAGACTGGCAAAGGATCTTAAGATCTGAGGAACAACATATATTCCCCTGGATTTTATTTATCTTAACTACTGAAGATATATTGTTTAAGAATCTGGCAAGTGGAAAACACCAATGGGCACAGACAAAACAGCCCCCACCCCCCAGTAAAGGGATCAGGAAAAGGACAGCTTAATGAGACATCAAGCTTTTAGACAGTAACCACTCAAGTTTGTAGAACAAAGACTGGATGGGAAGAAGAGCCGCTCCCCACGCAGGATCACTGACGTCATTTAGGGGTCCTGAATTTCCACTCTCAGTAATGATATGCTCCTTCATTCCACCTCCCCCACCACCCACCCAGTGGTGTCGGAGGACACGCGATGGAGATAAGAACTTTAACCAACCAGCCAGTGGTAATTACACAATCAAAATCAAAATCCCAGTGGGTTTTTTGCAGAAACTGGCAGCACATTCTAAAATGCACTTGGAAATGAAAACATGTAAAATAGGAAAACAACTTGTAAAATAACAAATTTGGTGTAATAATTATCTGATGTGAAGTCCTAACGATAAAGTTTCAGTAATCCTCACAGGGGGATACTGAGAAATTATTTGAAAATCATATAACTGATAAAAGATTTCTATTTACAATATAGAAAGTCTCAAATTCAATAAAAAGAAAGCAAATAATCCATTAAAAAGGTGCAAATGATTTGAACAAATACTTTGCCGAAAATGATATAGAACTAGGAGATAAACACATAAAAACTTTCTCAAAATTGTTAACCATGAGATCCTACTGCACAATTATTAGAATGACTAAAAGTTAAAAAATATATTAATTATAAGAAGTCTGGGCAAGTGTATATGGAGGAGCTAGAGTGTTCATACCCTGCTTATAGAAATAAAAAATATCAGAGTTCTCATCGGGGCACAGCGGAAATGAATATGATTAGGAACCATGAGATTGCGGGTTTGATCCCTGGCCACGCTCAGTGGGTTAAGGATCCGGTGTCATGAGCTATGGTGTAGGTCGCAGATGCAGCTTGGATCCTGAGTTGCTGTGGCTGTGGTGTAGGCTGGCAGCTATAGCTCGGATCTGACCCTGGCCTAGCAACCTCGACATGCTGCGAGTGTGGCCTTAAAAAGCAAATAAATAAATAAATAAATGTAAACTACCACAACCACTTTGAAAAGTAGTTTGACAGTTTATTCAAAAGTTAAACATCTAATGTATAACTTCTAGCCATCTCACTCCTAGAGAAATTAAAGCATACACCCATACAAAGACTTGTACACAAACGTTCACAGCAGTTTTTAAAAATTTATAATAGCCAGAAACAGGAAATAACTCAAAGGCCCATCAGGAGGTAAATGAATAAACAATTTGTGATATAGTCATGCAATGGGATACTCGTTTGCAATAACAAGAAATGAACATTTGATATGTGGAACGAACATTTTGAATAAATCTAAAAAATAGTAAGTGAACAAATCCAGACAAAAACAAACTGTATTATTCCACTGATATAAAAACGTTTAAAATACAATTAACCTATCCTGCAAAAGGAAGTCATAGTGGAGAGGCGTGGAGCTGGAGGAAGGCAGAAAGGACAAAGAGGGATGAGCAAACTTTTGGTGACAACATATCTGTCTACTTTCTCATCTATGGTGAAGACTTCGTGGGTGGATATGTCTGTAAAAATTACTGAATTGTGCACTTTAAGTATAGACTGTTCATTGAATGTACATTAGACCCCAATAAAGCTATTGTTAGAAGTGGTGAACAGGAGTTTCTGTTGTGGCTTAGCAGGTTAAGAACCCAGCTAGTATCCATGAGGATGAGGTTTTGATCCCTGGCCTCGTCCAGTGGGTTGAGGATCTGGCGTTGCCAGCAAGCTACAGTGTAGGTCTAAGATGTGGCCTGGTGTAGCTGTGGTGTAGTCTGGCGGCTACGGCTCCAATTTGACCCCTAGCCTGGGAACTTCCATGTGCCGCAGGTGTACCTTAAAAAGAATTAAAGAGAAAAAAATAATGAACAAGAAATCCCAATACTAAGGTCACACTTTAGACCATTTAACATCTCTAGGGTGGGACCCAGCCAAGAATTAATAGATTTTTAAAGCTCCCCAAGTGATTCTTCTTTTTCAAGTCTGCATCTGGGGGCATATGGAAGTTTCACAGCCAGGGACTGACTCCTAACTGCAGCCATTGCATTGCTGGATCCTTGAATACCCTGTGCCAGGCTAGGGACTGAACTTGTACCTCCACAGAAACCTAAGCCACCGCAGTCAGGTCTTAACCCACTGAGCCATGGCAGTAACTCCTTCCCAGGTGATTCTAAGGCGTAGCCGAGGTTAAGAAGCACTGCTATGCAGAAAATCTCCAGGGAGTAATAAAAGAAGGATGTGGTCAGCTGTGCACAATTCACTGGCAATGGCAAGGAATGGCAATTAAGAAGAAACTATGAAGAAATGAATGTACAGCTTAGAAAGAAGAAACACATGTTGAAAAAGCCCTGAATCACCATGCAATCTATAACATTAGCTACTCTGGGTTCAACTAATCCTTTATTCTAAGAATCAGACAGAACACCTCCAAGGCAAGACTCACAGGGGAGGATTCTATTGACTCTGTGACACGATGATAAATGACTTAGGTTCTATAACAAATTTGCGGAGTGGGAAAACATACACATATATACACTTTATTTCTATTTTAAGTTTTTCTAGGGAACTCTTACAAGGAAGCAAAATCATGGTTTAAGATTGAAGCAGTTCCTTCACAATAAATGGCAAGTTGCCATAGCGCTTATTTTTCAATTAAAAAAAAATCAAGGCAAAAAGCAAATATTTTCATTTCCCTTGTTTTTATGCTACAAATCAAACGCACATAGAAGCCAATACAGAAACACAGGTAATTTTTAAAAACCTTGAGTTTCAAAGGAGAATGAATGTTCTTCAGACACACAAGGAGGCTACCAGAGCTTTTGAGCTGTATTCTACGAGCTTCAGAAAATTCTAGACCATTTTTCATCACATTAATATGTACATTTTGGAAAACACACCAGAGCTTTTATCCATAGACAAAGGGATTACTGGCCTAAAGGGTAAAAAAATAATTACCTCAAAACAACAGACCATATTCTCCAACTGGGAAAGGATTTCTCGAGAATGTGGAGAGTAGGGTCTTAGACTATAGAACTTTCTGTGGCAAATTGTTGGGGCGCACCCTGAGCTTGCCCGGCTTCAAGACCGAAGGAAGAGCCTGGAGCTAGCAACAGAGACATCAATGGTTTAAAGGATGGGGGAACTTACACGTCTGAAGCCTGGTCCTGTGTGCAACGGATGTGGCAGGACAGGGCAGCAGTGTTCGCTGGCGGCAGGAGTAGGGGAGAGTGCCAGCTACAGGGGGAATTGATATGAGGGGGGGGGCTCCTTAGTTACCAGGGAAACCACCGAGGGGCACGCCCCTTACCGCCCTTTTGATAGGAACAATTGCCAGCTGGAAGAAGGTCAGTCACGTGAGGAGGGCACAGGTGAAGAAGCACTCAGCAGTTGAGCACGGGCTCTAGAGAGAGCAGGAGAACAGCCTTCTTGAGTGACCTGACCATACACAAACCCACTACTGTGTTCACGAAACCCACATCTCTACCTAGTTGTGAGAGCTCCGTTTACTATACTGGCAAATCTTTCTGCGTCATTGGAAAGGGATATGTGAGGGATGGTGACAGATCATCAGCTTTTCTTACTGAACATAGGAGCACTTCCTAGGTTCCGTCATCTGCTGGAGTACTTGAATGCAAAGGCAGGAGTCATAAAACTGGAACTTCCCAGAGCATTGTCAAGGGAACAAGTTTTAAAAAGACTTTCTCAGTGGTTTCACCCACAAGGCTAATTCTTCCCTCCAATAAATGGAAAGTAACATTTCAATGAGGATGGAAGAAACACGTTTGAAAGTGGATTGTTCTAATTCTACAAAGCTCAAGTGGGTCAGAAGCAAGCGTATATATAAGAGAAGTGTGAATACTAGAAAGGAGGAAGGAGATGGTCAGCTAAGGAACAAAACTCAGGTGCTTGGGAAGAGAGTCGAAAAGTTTAATCCAAGTTTGAAGGAAAATATGAAAACTTTGTTTTCAGAAAGTCTATGCCTTTTATCTATAAAATTCACAAGAGGAAAAGAAACATACAATTTTTTTTAATCGCTTTCTACCTAGGAAAGCTCCCAGATTCCAGGGTTAAACTCACATTTATTGTTCTAGTCATAAAAGCCTCAATAACAAATGTCTCTCTCTGCATCAATACTATTATTTCATTTCCCTGAAAATTTCCTCTCTCATCCTCAAATGTTTGGTTAAACACAATAATTATCTCATTATAGGAATATTTCTTCTACCTTAGTTCCTCTGTAGCAAGTATTAGGGCAATTTATGCTTTTCAGTCATGAAATCTGCCCCAGCATTAACACTATCTTTACTTCCATATTTATTTTGGATCTGCTCTCAACTCCCAGGAACACACCATATTTTAAAATTTTTATTAAAGTGTTTTACAGTGAATATTGAGATTCATAAGAGGAATCACATTAAATGAGAATGGTATATTTCTGGGCTTATTATTTATGATGGTGATCAATCGAATAAAAGCTGATAGTAGACAAACATTATAGTTCTTAAATGGTCACAATGATAAGTGTTCCAGGCATAGATTTAAAGAATTATTTGGACCTATGGCTTTAAATGTTTCCTGAAAAATTACAGGAAAAAGATTAAATGATTTCACTCCTTGAGAATCACAGAGGCAATGCCTTGGGGTTTAGATAAAAAGAAATTAATGGTGATCTTACAAAAAACAGGACCAGAGTACACAATTTATAATAACTCATGATGTAAGCAAGTTAAAATATGTTGGGGAAATGGAAATAAAATATTTTTCCTTTTTTTTTTTTTTGCAATTCTCTCAGTCACTGCAGATCATGATAGATCATCTCTACCAGAAACAGACATTTTGAAAACTATTGTTCAAAACCGTGATCTGAGACAGTGGTTTTCAAAGTGTGGTCTCTGGAAATGTAGTACTGTCTTGGCATTCATTTAAAATGCAAACTGCAAAGTCTTAGCCCCAACCCCATACTTACTGAATCAGAAATTCTGAGATTGGGCCCACCTATTGGTGGCTTTTGTTTTTGTTTTTGCTTTTTAGGGCCACTCCAACAGCATATGGAAGTTCCCAGGCCAGGGATGGAATTGGAGCTACAGCTGCTGGCATACACCACAGCCACAGTGACACCAGATTTGAGCCGCGTCTGCAACCTACACTACAGCTCACAGCAATGCTGGATCCCTGACCCACTGAAAAAGGCCAGGGATTGAACTCACATCCTCATGGATATTAGTCGGATTCATTTGTTCCACCATGGTAACTCCCCCAATCGTGTTTTAATAAGCCCTCCATGGAGTTCTGATGCCCTCTAAAGTTGAGAACTACTGATCTACAAAGATCTAAATCACTTTTATGTTTTTAGCTGATTACATGTTTTGGTTTTAGCCTAAAGTAGGGGCTATGGATAGGTAGAAACCATATTTTATAAATAATTGTGCTTGAATACTGTGTCCTTCTCCCCACATTGCCTTACTCATTAGAGAAATTAGCAGTTGAAACCATATGGCCCATCTGATCTTTGTTATTACTTCAAAAATTGGGGAGAATCTGTCTTTTTCATTCCCACTAACATTAACCTATGTCAACCTTCATTATCTTATCTGAAATTTTACCCCCACCAACTGATCTCATCTCTTCCTCCTTTGGTCCATCCTCCACTGCCAGCCTGGCTGATTAGAATAAGATGTCTGCAGCATAAATCTGACCATTGTCCTATCTCTGTCCCTCCAATGACTTCCCCTTTCCTATGTTCTTGCCTTCAAGGACCTTCTATCATTTCTGGCTTTCAAGGCCCATCATTACCTAGCTCAGTTCTAATTTTCAGGGCTCTCTCTCCAACTTGCCTTGTTAACTACCCTGTTCTTCAGGCACCATCACCATCCTCGCTATGCCTGGAGCCACCCAAACTCTCTTAATTGCTAATGTCTACAGTTACTCTCCCTGGCCTAGACAACTACAGTAATAACATATACAGATTAGTCGAACTTGTGGTTCCACAGATCCTCCCCTCCTTATAATTCTCTCCTATATCTGTCTCCTCCCCTTCAGGAGCCAAAACTATATCAGTCAGTCTATATACCACTCTGGGCCAAAGGGAAAATACCACAGGAAACCTCTGTAATTATGTGGGAAGTTTAACTAAGACCTTCAGAAGGCAGGACTTTGGTTCCTCTGTTAATACATCCATGACTCAACAAGTGGAAATTTCAGGTTCTTTAAGTAGAAAAGGCAGTAGCATAACAGCATTTTAGGCCAGTAGAAATATTTGGGCACCAAGCAGGATCTTTTAAGTGAGATCAGTCCATCAGAGTACAGAGAGTACAGACAGAGTGCAGTACCACCTCAGACAGGTACAGGTGTTTTATACCCTGAATTATATAGCAAAGTTCTAACTTCAGAATTCTTTCCTACTGTCCCTTTAAACGACCAATTTTAACATTTTGTCATGTAAAATATATCCTAGACCTCTTGTTTCACTTGAAAAAAAGGCCTTAAACTCCTTTGAGCTACTGTGTTTTCATTTTCCATTGGGAAAATGTATCTCAATCAAAAGACTTTTACCTAACACACAAATAAATCTGCGAGCCACGTAACAGCAGCATTAGAAAAGCATTAGAGACATCTTCCTTTCCCCCATGGGAACAACCTCTTCATAACCTTTTTTAAGTTAGCCACAATTTGGACAGATTAATTCTTTAGGTGTCTGACTGATACTAAATTTGATAGAAGACTGTCTTTTAAATTTGCAACTAGAAAGAAACCAGCCCTACTTTCAATGATTAGTGTCACTTTCCTTCATTCTTTTTCATGCAAATATGGAAGTTGGTAAGGATTTTATTTCCTGCTGCAAAAGTTTGAGCTTTTCACTTTTACAGTGATATTATTGACAAGATCAAATATTGATTCTACCCTAATGGGATGACAACAGTGCTTGAAAACCACAAAGTCAACCATGATTGAACTCATGTTTTTTCTGCACACTGTTTCTTTCTGATCTGAACAAGTATTGTTTACATCCATCAAACCAATGATAATAGTTCTTGGACCAATGGCGATTATTTATTGTTGCTTTTGAGTCTATTTGGCCTCAAGATAAAAATATTTTCTAAGTCGTATATTAGAAGGTGAGCGAGAGAGAGTCTTGATAAGAGAATATCAGCAGTCCATTCACTATATACATGTATACATATATATACATGTATATATATATTTTTTGCTTTTTAGGACTGCACCCACAGCATATGGAGGCTCCCAGGCTAGGGGTCAAATGGGAGCTGTGGAGCTGTAGCTGCTGTCTTATGCTGTAGCCACAGGAGTGCAGGATCTGAGTCGCATCTTTCACGGCAACACCGGATTCTTAACTGATTGAGCAAGGCCAGGGATCAAACCTGTTTCCTCATGAATGCTAGTCAGACTCATTAATCACTGAGCCACAGTGGGAACTCCTACATTCCTAATCCCATTTGAATTCAAACTGTGATTGATATCATTTTCCGGGCATATATTAGAGATATTTTCTTTAATTAGTGTTTAAAGCAATATCAAATTGATACTCTGGATTCTGTGAACTAAGTATTTCCAATTATTAAAAAAGTCACAGTATTGGACACTTAAAACATCACAGTTCCTTGGAGTTCCCATTGAGGCTCAGGGGTAACGAACCTGACTAGTATCCAAGAGGATGTTCAGACCCTGTGTTGGTATTGCTGTGGCATTAGACTGGCAGCTGCAGCTCCAATTCAACCCCTATACCCTGGGAACGTCCATATGACACAGAAAAAAAATCACAGTTCCTTAATCTGAAATCTACTACATAAAGTGAAGAACTATGTCAAATGAATTTGCAATATGTGCAGTTTTCTCAGAAATGACACTTCTCTTTGTTGCCATTCTTTTTCCAGATTATATCAGAAATGTTTGACTATGAATAGAAATCAAAAAGAAATATAGATGTACTACTTCTGTAATGTGCATAAAAGGACAAGATATGTCATGTGATTAATGTATTTATCCAACACAGCAAGTGATAGAAAAAGAGGTAACCTTATGCATAGAAAGGGATAAGGCTTATGAGGCTTATGGATCATATTTATGATATTCACGTACATAACACCAAGACATTGAGCAGTGTGTTGATCAAAGAAAGAAAATCCCAGCAAGCAGAAAATAATTTTAAAATAACACAAAATTGTACTTGTAATTTCTCAAAAAAAATGTAGGTATATATTGATCAGACCCACACTTTTTTAAACTCAGTTCCTTGCCCACACAAGTCACACAAACACCTCAGCTTTCCCTCACCTTACTCTCCTGCTATCCCCTGAGCTAGTTTTGAAAGTTCTCCCCACAAGGTTCTTCTCCTTCACTACTTTTCTCCTGATTCTGGATCAGCAAAAACTTGTTGTTGATTAAGAATGTCTTAATGCTCAAGGCAAGGCTCTTTATGAAGAATGTGGTAGAAGGGAGTTAAAAGTATGCTATGGTCTGAATGTGTGTACCCACTTTGCCCCTCTCCAAACTCAGTGTGTTGAAATCCTGACTACAGAGTAATGGTATTAGGAAATGGGGCCTTTAGGAGGTGATTAGGTCATGGCGTGGAGCCCTCACAATTGAGGTTGGTGGCTTATAAAAAGTCCCTAGAGGAGTTTCCACTGTGGCTCAATGAGTTAAGAAATGAATGTGGTTTCTGTGAAGATGCAGGCTCAGGTCCCTGGCCTTACTCAGTGAGTTAAGTATCCTGCATTGCCATAAACTGTGGTGTAGGCCACAGCTGCAACTCCAATTTGACCGCTGGCCTGGAATATAAGTCCCCATAGAGCTCCCTCTTCCCTTACCCTAGGTGAGAACCTCTTAAGAAGGCAGTATCAATGCACCAGAAAGCAGGCTTTCATCATACACTTTATCTTTTGGTACCTTGATTTTGAACTTCCTGGCCTCCAGAACTGTGAAAACATCTTTTGTTTATAAGCTACCTGGTCTGTGGTTTTTAGCTCAAATGAACTAAGACATGAACCAAGTCAGGATCGTCTTAGAGGTTAGGGGTTCATTGGTTACTCACTTCTCTCACATTTGAATCTAAGAAATTATGCAAAATACAGTATCAACACCTAATTTAACTCAGCTTAATTTCATCTGAGACCAAGGGAGTTTATGACGTTATCAAAATGAAGCTAATATTTATCCACTTTTAGGTTAAGAATGAACATTCAGGTAAAAATATTTTTTAGACAATGGAGGGAAAGATATTTCTAATTTAGGTGATCAAAAATGTGTTGTAATTGCAAAATGTTAGGTCATTATTATGGTAGATATATTTTCTTTCCCTCAATGTATTGCACTTGATTATTTTTTCTCTTTTTATGTTTATTTTATTTTTTTTAATTTTTAGGTCAACACCCACAGCACATGGAAGTTCCCAGACTAGGCATCTAATCAGAGCTGCAGTTGCAGGCCTAAGCCACAGCCATAGCAACACTGGATCTGAGCCACATATGTGACCTAAAAATCCTCAACCCACTGAGCTAGTCCATGGATGAACCCACATCCTCATGGACACTACGTTGCGTTCTTAACCCCATGAGCCACAGGAGAACTCCTCTCTTTTAATGATCCAGTGCTTTAAATTCATAAGATTTAATGAACTTGAGTTGTTTCCAAGCTCCCTACTTGCCCTCCCATTGAGCTTGAATATTTAAAAAGAGATCTTCTCAGACATAAACAACCGCTAATAAGGTACATGTTTTCTTAGAGTATTTTTACCACAGGAAGTAGAATATCACCCACCAAACTCATTAGTAATACATCAGCTGGAAGTTGATGAGGTACAATCAGAACATGATGCTAGTAAACATATTCCACTGTACTCTGATTCTTCAGATAATTCATTCATACTCCGTCTACTCTGCACAGAGAGGTCTACCATCCTGTCCCCAGCCAGGTGCAAAGTGAATCACTGATTTTCATTTGTCCAAAACTGAATATATAGTAGATAAAAGGGAAAACCTCAAGGCTAAAAAGGGTTCTAATTAAAAACACACATACAGTCATAAGGGAATCTACTTCAATTCTTCAGAAGAAAAGAGTCAGCCATTAATAACTAATGCCAACCAATTTCTTTTTAATACAGAAAAGAGGAGATATTTAATATCATATCTTGATGAAGTTTCAAGGGCTCTTTGTTCCCTTTCTTTTTCTATAACATGATCCCTGTCCCCCTCGTCTGTTGCTATGTCAATTCTGTTGGTTCGAAAACTCACCAGGAATTTCCCAGGTGAGACCTGAAACTGACCTACGGATACAAACAGTAAGGACATACTAGAGAAAGAAGCAGACCACTCCAGATCTCCAGATTGGTAGGTAGCAGGTTTTTTTTTTTTTTTCTTTTTCTTTTTAGGGCTGCATTTGAGGCATTTGGAAAGTCCCAGGCTAGGGGTCAAATAAGAGCTGCATCTTCCAGTCTATGCCACAGCCACAGCAATGCCAGATCCTAGCCGCAACTGTGGCCTATATTGCAGCTCATGGGAACACCGGATTCCCCCCCCCCCTTTTTTTTTGTACAGCTCCAATTCGATCCCTAGCCTGGGAACCTCCAAGTGCATCTGCGGCATATGAAGGTTCCCAGGCTAGGGGTCGAATTGGAGCAATACCATCAGCCTACATCACAGCCACAGCAACCAGCAACGTGGGATCCAAGCCACATCTGCAACCTACACCACAGCTCACGTCAATGCCGGATCATTAACCCACCGAGCAAGGCCAGGGATTGAACCCGCATCTTCATGGATACTTATCGGGATCTTAACCCACTGAGCCACAGTGGGAATGCAATGTATATGTACATGTACATATACTCCTTATTGTGCTAATTTTATTTTTCTCTTTCCCATGGCTTCTTCCTTCTTTCTCTCTCCAATTCATTGCTGGAAACAAGGATCAATTAGACTTTCAAGAGAGAGACACAGCTTTCATGTTTTTTACTGAAATAATTTTGTGTTATTGAAAGAAATCTGCAGGTCCCACAACCTTAACTGAATCTTTGTTCTAAAACACCTCAATCCATTCGGGGGTTTAAGCAATGGTTGTGGCAGTCATGCCTTTGATTTGATTTTTGCCTAAGGCCATTTCAATCAGTCTTTGTTGTTCAAAGGCCTTTATTATTTTTTTGATTTATTGGTTAAGAACATCAAAAAATTGCATCGTCCATATTTATAAGCCCCAAGATTTATTCTTTCTATTTCCAAGTGTTGCTAATACTACTTACAGATGCACATATAGGGGTATAAATGTAAATAAAACAAAGCAATCTACTGCAACCACAATTTTTCAGAATAGTAAGGGGTTGAAATGTTCAAACACATTTAACTTTTAGTAAAATCTAAGTTTTAAATATGAAACTGTTTTTCTTTACCTAGTATTTTAGAACAACTTTCAATTTTTTTTGACAAAATTCCTGCCTTTGGTAATAAATGTTATTTAATCTCTCTGTGTAGCTTATTTTTTTTTCTTCAGTGATTCATAGCCATTATTTTAACCAGAAGTATTTGCCACATCATATAGAAAATGTAAGAGATTAGCATAAAAATGTATTGATTTCCTATAACCTGAACCTCATGCTTTAAAAAAGGCTTAATCATTACACTATTTAGTACATGGTGGTAAATCAATATTTGTTTTTAAAATATGAACTTGTTTTTCTATATAAAGAATACAAATCATTTTAATTGGCTAGCTTGGCTATTCAGTATGTTATTTTTAAAGTATTAATTATCCCTAAACAATGAATGAAGTATATGCATTATAAGTTTTGTGTAAATTACAATATTGTTAGAGAGCTGTTGGATTGATTGAAACGACCAAAGACTCATGAAATTTAAGAATTATTCTTAAATATCCATCTCCTTTTAACTGTATGGTTTTTGAGGTCAGGTGCTGTATATTATTCATTTTATTCACTTTTTTTGGTAACTAGTGCTTATTGTTTTTGTTCTACTTTTAATTGCTAAAAAATGGAAATTTTTAAAAATATGCAAAGTTTTACACTACATATGTTTTACAGTTAATTTGATTATTGCAGACTGGCTAAACTAACACTCTTACACATAACAGCAATTTAACTAATGTTTTCAGCTTAATTCACAATGGAAGGTGGAGGCACAATTTACTGGAGAGGGCTAAGAGTAAGAAGCAAAGTGTATTCTGAGGACCACAAGTAAATTTGATACAGTGACTGGCAACCTGAGATGAAGGGGCTCAGGTTTCAGTTAATCCAAGCAACCATTTTTGCATGAACCCTCTATAAAATCTCTTCCCTTAAATGTCCCTGTGATGGGAAACTTTCCACCTCTGAAGCAATCCTTTCCACATCTAGAAGTACTTTGTTAGCTGTTAAGAAAATGGAAAACAAAATACTGGGATTTTGAAGCATATGGGGAAAATGACAGAAAAGTCATTAAGTGATACGTATTCAAAACTAGGAGTTAATTTTTGTAAGTACCCCAGCAGCCACATCTTTGGATCCATTGTAGCATACATGCTAAGGTCCTGCTTCCTACTGGCTCCTCCCAGCCAATGACCAAGCACAGCAATGTCCTAGAGCCAGATCATTTCTGTCCAGTGCAAGACTCTGCTACCAGGGAATCTTTGTTCAAGGAATCTACTGGCCACAAGTTTCCCAGAGCCCCCAAAAGTGATACCTACCCAATCCTTTTCCTTACCTCTCTCTTTTCACAAGTGTGGGCTAAAGATCCTCTGATGTCTCCTCCTGCTCCCTCCCCTCTCTGTCCTTCAGATTTGTTTCCCTAAATAAATCTGCATGTCAAATATTGTTTATGCATCTGCTTCATGAAGAACCCAAAGGGACACTAATAATTACTAGTATTTTTTAAAAAATCTTAACTGTAAGTGATTTTAATATTTAAATTTGTGGTACTTGAATTTCACAGATTTCATCTCTGATTTGGACAATATACCAAGCTACTGAGACTTATATTAGAATTCCTTGCCTTTAAACTGATTGCCCTTTGGGAGTACTATACTCAAGTGAGGCAATATTGAGTAAAAGGTTCTTTTCAGTTGGATTTATTCCTTCCACTGGGAATCAATATTTTGTTTTTCATTTTCTTCTGTTGTCATTTAAGACAGTTTCTTAAGGTCTTTTTCTGAATGGCTCTGTAAGCACAGAAGGGTGTAATTTGGAGTAATTTGATCCTTACCATTGTAAATGTAAGAATCAGGGTATTGAGGGATAGTGGCAAATCAACCAACAGAAAATTGAAGGACAAGCCTTTAATAGTAGGCTCACCTAGCTTTTGAAATCACTACCCAGTATAAACTCTATTTTATAACATGGGCTTAACATCACTCTAACAAATGGAAATGCAACTATCCTCCAAAAGCTCTACCAGTATGACCTTCAAAACTTTTGACCTGTTTGAAAAATATTTTTATATCAGTAAGGGCTATTTTCTTTGTATTTTCTATTTATTTTTTGAATCCAAGATTTATAAATACATGATATTTAAGAGGGGAATATTATAGATAGATTATACCCCCACATTCAACCCTAAACAATCACTGTTCTACTTCATATCATTGTGGATTAGATTTCCCCATACCAGAATATTATATAAATAGAATCATACAGAATACACTAAATTGTGCCTGGCTTCTTGGCTTGGCAAAAATATTTTTGAGATTCATCCATGTTGTAGAATGTATCAATAGTTTGTTCCTTTTAATTTCTTTTTTGTAATGATTTTCATTTTTCCCATTATAGTTGGTTTATAGCTCTCTGTCAATTTCTATTGTAGAGCAAAGTGACCCAGTCACACACACACACACATATATATACACATGCTTTTTCTCACATTATCCTCTATCATTTTCCATCATAAGTGACTAGATATAGTCCCCTGTGGTATACAGCAGGATCTCATTGCTTATCTACTCCAAATGCAATAGTTTGCATCTAGTCTGTGAATATAAGATGAATTATTTATTCATTCACCTATTGATAGACATCTGACATCTTTTCAAACACTTATACCTTTTGTTCTTTCACATCTTCAGGCTCTGCTAACTAATTTTATACTCATCTTTAACTTTCACACACTTCACAACTTTATACCCATTTCCATCTGTGTAAGCATGAAAGGTAATATGATGCACATATGGTATAAACTTTAAAAATTGAGATCAGGTCTTTCTACTTCAGGATTTTTCTTTAACCTAATTATCACCAGAAAAACTAAGATCCCACCTTCACAAAGGCATCCTTTTATATTTATATGCCTGGTTTGGAGAGAAAAAAAAGGCAAAAGTTAGAAAAGGCCCTGAGGTGCTAGTTTTCGAAATTAAACCACAGGTTTCCTGTGCTTTCAACCAAAAATTTCCAAGTGATAAATGGCCTGTTAAGAAATACTTTACAAGTAGCAGTTTTTCCAATGACTAAATATTCCTGCCTTCCTGACCACAAGCTGCTAATATTCATTTATAGTGTCTGAAGCAGGCAGCGTAGTATGAGAAATGGCCTGGAGATGAGAGGGGATGCAATGTCATGGATTATTTCAGCATAGCTGGAGCGCAGAGCACAAGGTAGGAAGTGATAAGGTTCATGTCATAAATGTAAGCCAGGCCAGGTTGAGATAAGCCCTAAAAATCATTATAGGAGGCCTAAGAGCAATGGGAGGCCACTCCAATATTTCAAGCAGGAGAATATATAACCACCTTAGAGCTGAGGGAAATTCATTGTGCCTTAAGCAGACTCTGGATCGGAGAGGGGAAACACTGTCAGTTGGGACACCTGCCAGGAGGTGACAGAAACCGCCCAAGCCGGTGGCAGCGGTGGTCTGGACTAAATATCAACAGTTGCTAGAAGTGAGCCAGTGTGAGAGAAAGAAGCAGGACACATAGGACTTTGTTATTATATTTTGTGTAGGGAAAGGAAAAGGGAGAAACATCAAGGAATTCATGCGGTTTTCTGGATTGGGAAGGTGGGAGAATGACAGTAATAGAGGAAGGGACTCAGAAGAAGGGGAAGTGTGGACAGGGTCAGTTGAGTTTGGGGCAGTTTGTGCTTTCGATACCCTTGAAGCCACTACAAGGTCTTTGGAAATGTACCTACTACTCTGTCCAAGGGCCTTCTCTGTAATGGTCTGAATTCCTGAAATGCAAATAATTAGAGTTGCTGATCCCCAACCAGGCACTCCAGAAACCCGTACCAGAAAGAAACCTTGGCTCCTGATCAGATCTCCACATGCACATTCTTGGAGGCATCATCCATATTATCATGCTGTCACAATGTACTTCTGTCTCAAAAACACGTTTCAGTGCAATCTCCCGTAAGTGGAACTCTGGACTCCTATGATAGAATGCCTGCAGTATTTGCCTGCTCTTGCTTTTCTCTTCTTTACGTCTTTGTTGGTAGAGGAAATAAGACAAACTATAACATCCCTATCTGGATAGTACAAGGGAAGGTCAATGTCTAGACTTGGCTTTTTTTTTTCTTTTTTTCTTTTACAAAATTGAGGGCTTGCATGACAGAATTTAGGAGGTACGAACACAAACCTAGCTTGGGGTAGGATTTCTTCTTTCCATTAGGTCTGCTATAGCCCAAATGGAAATTTTTCCTAATTCCTTTGAGGCAGACCTCTCAGAGACTGACAACCAGGCTCCAACTAGTGATATTTAAAATTTATATGTGAAAAGGATATCAAAAAATCCAAGTATGAGCTGGGAAGGGGTGGCATTTCTTGCTGTGTTATAATTGAATAAGCAGTCTCTTGTCACAAACTACATTATTCTCAGAAAGAATTAATTTTCCATATGAGTAATTCAGTATTTGGATATAAAATTATTAGTTATTAAATCAAGGAGGGACCTTGGAGATCATCTGGCCCAATTACATACATTGGCAAATAATAGAACTAAAGCTGAAAGTGATAAGTTTTATGGAGTAGCAAAGGTGCTGGACATAGGAACCAGGTCATCTCACTGCAGCCTGCGCCCTTACTGCTAACTTACAGCTTCTCTGTGGAGTAACTCGAAGGCCAATTTGAGCCCACCAAAGAACATAAAAAGTGACAGTATATCCCGCAATACACTATTGCATATGTTCCAAATACAATCATCATTTTAACAGTCCGAAACAGGTGGATCCTCCAACCATCAATTAATTGGTCAGCTGGCCCATCACCATTTTTGGTGTCAAAGTACTTCATCTAACACACACACACACACACACACACACACACACACACACATTATAGACCCACAGTCAAGGCCTAGTTTATCAGTTTTCAACCTGAGGCAACTTTGCCCCCAGTGAACATTTCCAGAGACATTTTTAGTTGTCACAGCTGGAGAGTTGCTTCTGGGACGTAGTGAGTCAAGGCCAAGGATGATGATTCTGAACTCCTACACTGCTCATGGCAGCCCCAAACAAAGAGAACTATCTGGCCAGAAGTATCAATAATGCTGAGGTTGAGAAATCCTGGTCTAGATACACAGGCAATAACTGAAAATGAAGAGTGGTAGACAGTTGTCTGGAAATAGACGAAATGCATTCCATAAGGCAAATACAACAATCAGCAGAGATAGATTCTCAGGAAGAAGTGTAGGTTAGTGGCTGAGGTCAGAGGCTTAGGTTCATTCTTTCGTGGCTATGTATCTTGAACAAGTTGCTCTAACCTCCCCAAGTCCTAATTTCCCCTAAAATGTAGGTAAAAAAATTAGTGCACTTTCCCGGTATAGTTGTGAAGATCAGATGAGATGATATATGCATACATACATATATGCATGTATATATGTGCATGTGTGTGTGTGTGTATATATATATATATATATATATATATATATATATATATTATGATATATATAAAGTACTTCATACAGTGACTGAATCTAACAAATGCTTAAAAATAGCCATAATTTTTTTCCAAATTTTGAGACTGACAGAATTATTTGTCATACTCAAGACTCACATTTTACCGATGGCAAAACTAAGTCCCAGAAAGGCATAAGTATAATACCTAGATTAGAGACATTAAATGAATATTATGTTGGCTTTATTTGTTACTAAATTCTCAACATCTAAGGAAAGGAAGGGAAAAAAATCATGATATTGTTGTCCCTTCTCACAAATTGGCAACTGAGGCCAAACATTAAGTATCTTACCCAAGGCTACCTTTAGGAAAAGTAAGGACCTAATCTTCAATCTAAACACCATGGGTTCATTTGCTAATGTCATGGCAGGACAAGTTTCAAATCATTTCTATTTCTTTTTCTAGGACTTTGGTTTTAACTTGACCATTTAGATCAAATTCATATTTCCCTCAAAAGTAGAAGTTTCCAAATGAAAGATGACTGATCCATTGCTGACCACATAAATCATTCATAGGCACTAGTTCAGACATGGCCCAGTTCATTATGCATCTTCTTGACAAAAAAGAAAATTAATCCACCAACTCTAATAAACTTTGTGCCAATCTATCTAAACTGATCAAGAATAAAAAAATATTAGCAGTCACAGTGCTAATGATCAACCCCATTTCCTCATAAGGATTCTAGATTAGTGATGCATTTGAAAGGGTATCTAGGAAGCAGTTTAAGAACCTCAGTACGTGTGAAGTGCCCAGTCTAGTTCTCTGAACTCAAGAGTGGGTCAGGAGTCTTTCTGAAACCTAGATAAAATAACAAAGTCTTTAATCCTAAGGGAAAAATACTACGATTCTCTGCCCTGCTCCACCTCAGGCATACAGAGAAGGATGAGAGTCTTTGGCTGCGGGGGCTGGGACTCAGAGGTTACATTTCTTCCCATCTGGGAGGGAAAAATCAAAGATTCAAGAGAAGACTTGAGGTAAGATTTGCAGGCTGTAACGCCTTTAGGATTCTGCTCCCATCTTGTTACATCTTCATGAAGTGCTGTGATTCCTTTGACATCCTTGCTAGACTAGCCATTCCAAAAACTGACATGTCATATGCCTTGCTTTAAACAAGCCTACTGATCCACCACAATTATTATACCAAAGGTATGAAGCCAGTCCAAAGCCATCATACCCAGAGGAAATCAAGAGGAAACCATAACTCTACCCTAGTCTTCCCTCTCCCTCTGATTTCCACTAGGACTCCCCATTGACAGACCTAGATGATAAAGGACTCCAGCGATGCAGTTCTTATCTGCCCACTTCTTGGAGACAAAGAGCATCACAGTAAAGCAAGGCAATCATACCTGGAGACAGACAGAGGCTATGTGGTACACTTACTTTGAACTGAAAATCCCTGGCCCTTTTCACAGTGAGTGTGCTAGGAATGAATGTACTTTCAGAGGTCTTTGGACGCTCACAATCTGGATGTGAAACCAAATTATCACACTGGCCATCTGTATTGTCCTAAGCATATACCCGAAGCCCGTTTCCTCAACTGAAAAATGAGGAAAATAACCACAGATAATTTTCATTGTGTGTCTACTACATGCCAGGCACTGTTCTGAGAGTTTTGAATGTTTAGATATTAAATCAGTTCATATTCACAACAACACTGTTTTTATTATTGTTCCCTCTTTACAGATAAGAAAATTAGGTATAGAAAGATCAGAAAAAAAAAAAAAAAGCCCAGATTCACACAGCTAGCTATTGACCAGGAATAAATAAACTGCTAGGTATTTCTCAAGCAAAGATGGGTTTATTGAGGATAAGCAGAGAATTGCAATTCAGGGTCTGCAACCGTGGCGAACCAAGTGCAAGTGCCTGCCCAGCAAGGGAAAGAGAAAGCTTCTACAGAAAGGAAAGGAAAGTTGGGAGGGCTGTAGTAAACAGAATCCATGGGTTTTCATTGGCTGACTTGTTGCCAGGAGAGAGGAATCTTTTTTTCTTGTTAGGTTGGGCTATACTCCCAGGGCGTGAGAGCTCCCCCTTCTGGTCTCCCAGTGCTACTTAATTGAGGATTCTGTTTATTATAACAATTTTTGAACAGTCAATTCAAAATAAAATGAAAAAATTCAAAATTAACATTCTCTGGAAAAACAATTTGGATTTTAGCAAGAAAATCATAAGAATGTTGCAGATAGTACACATTCCTCAGCCATTCTGCTTTCATAGCTTGGATCTAAGTAGCACCAAGCAAAAACACTGTTGATTTGGTTGGTTATCTTCCCAGTATTTCCACTTGTTTTTTAATTGGTGCAATTGATTGGTTTGATGCTTTTTTCTTTCTTTTAACTTTTTTTGCCAAATATTATATACAACTTCACTGTAATAATCCCTGTTTTCACACATTCACTTTTTTTGGTGGTGGTGGGGCATGCCCCCACATGGGGTAGTTCCTGTGCCAGGGATTGAATCCATGCCACAGCAGTAACCTGAGCCACAGTGGTGACAAGGTTAGATCCTTAATCCACTGCACCACCAGGGAATTCCATAAGTTCACTTTTTTTTAAATTCAAATATAGCGATTTATAATATTATGTTAGTTTCAAGTATACAATATAGTGATTCAACATTTTTGTTATATTTAAAGTTATTATAAAATATTGTCTATATTACTTGTGCTGTACAATACATCCTTGTAGCTTATTTATTTTATACATAGTAGTTTGCACTACTTAATCTTTTACCCCCACTTTGGCCACCCCCTCCCCCTCTCCCCACAAGCAACCATCAGTTTCTCTATATATTTACCTTCTCTATATCAGGAGTATGTTTCTGTTTTGTTACATGGATTCATTTGTTTTATTTTTTTAGATTTTATATATAAGTGATAACATACAATATTTGTCTTTCTCTGACTAATTTCACTAAGCATAATACCCTCCAGGTCCATCCATGTTGTTGCAAATGCTAAAATTTCACTCTTTTTTATGGATAATATTCCATTACACACACACACACACACACACACACACACACACTACATATATAATACATATACATCATTCATTCTTTATATATTCATCTATTGATGGGCACTTAGTTTGCTTCCTTATCTTGATGTTGCTATGAACATTGGGGTACATGTATCTTTTTGAATTAGTGTTTAAGGTTTTTTGGAATAAATACCCAGGAGCGAAATTTTTGCTGGGTCATGTGGTAGTTCTATTTTTAGTTTTTATGAAAAAAAAAAACATATGGTTTTCCACAGTGGCTGCACCAATTTACATTCTTACCAACAGTGCATTACTATTCCCTTTTATCCACATCCTCACCAACATATGTAATTTGTGGTCTCTTTGATTACAGCCATCCTGACAGGTGCAAGGTAATATCTCACACGTTTCTCTAAGTATGAATGATGTTGAGCATCTTTTCATGTACTCATGTTCACTTTTTGCAAAAATCTATTTCACCCAAAAGAAAGTTTTCAATCAAAAAAGCCCCAAAATGTAATGGCCTGTTTAGTTCCCATCTTTGCTCTGCTGAGCTTCTACTCTTCTAATTGTTTCCCACACCCAGAGGCATATTTAGAAGTAACTGTAAATAGTCAAGCATAGGTACCAACCTGTGGAATGACCGGATGCTCAGGAGGCTCGCCGTGATGCCAAATTTAACTTTCTTCTAGTTGGAATGGGAGGGACTGCCAGTCACTCGGGGGAGAAACTGGAACAGTGCAGCATCAGAGATGCTAACAGGGCTGGAGACCAACCTGTGTGGGGCTTCTTAGTCTTATAACACTGAATAATGACACCTGTAACCTCTTATCCCCTTCTCAATCACCACCATCTGCACGAACATCAGACATGGACAGTTAGATGTTTTGCTCAAAGGATATTCCAATGACTGAGACCAAGGAACTAGGAATCTGTGGCTACTTCTTCCCTCCTAGTGGTAAATATTACAATTCTCAGTAGTGATGAGACGTAAAGTTGATGTATTTGAGTCCTGACCTCAGGACTCAGATACATTTATGTAAGGATTAAGTCAGAAAGGAAGAAAGTCACATCATTGACTAAACTCTCAAGTTAGTTAAAAACAAGCCAAGAGGTTCCCAGCTTCAGACGCAGTAAGTTTTAAGGAACATTGTAAAAATACAAATCCTGTGGAGCTCCTGTTGTGGTTCAGTGGGTTAAGAACCCATCAGTGTCTCTGGGGATGTAGGTTTGAGCCCCGGCCTTGGTCAGTGAGCTAAGGATCTGGCATTGGCCACAAGCTGCAATGTAGGTAGAAGATGCAGCTTGGATCCAGTGTTGCTGTGGCTGTGATATAGACTGCAGTTGCAGCTCCACTTTGACCCCTAGCCCGGGAACTTCCATATGCCTCAGGTGTGCCCTAAATAAACAAATAAATACAACTACCCAAACTCCTCTCCAAACCTATTAAAGCTCAAACGTCAAGTATATTACCAGGTAGTCATTAAGCCATCAAAAAATAATAGTAAGATAAAAAACAGCTCCACATACAATTCTCAAGTACACTTATAGTTAAGAGACATTGATATGGCCAACATTTCTAAGTGCACACACACCTCCTTACCTCCCCACTTCATTAGTATCATCTTCCAGATATTTTCAGATCTGGAGTGTTTGGTGTTGGGGAGATCAGGAATCAGGTGCAGGATCTTTCTGCTATGTTGTCACTCACGCTGCGAAATTTGAGACCACCCCATCCCACCCCCACCACTGAGGCAAAGCAGAAGGTAAGGAAGGCCATAGCAACAATTCAAGCAGCAGGTTTCTTTCTCCTTTTTTTAAGATTCCTATTTCCTAATACTTGATGCCACTTAGATTAACTTTACCTAATATATTTGCTGGAAATCAAAATGTTCCCTGTAGTTTAGAACTACAACATAGGCAGTGACTCATGATTAAAGCTTATTCCAGTCCTGAGGAAAAAAAATAAATTAATAATGTTACACAATTTTATCATAATGCTGGCTTCAGTGTATTCAGTCTATGTCATATGAATTTCACATCTTTGGGGTTTGATATTCTTGCCTAATTTTTTGTTTGGTCCATGCAACCATTTTGGATCTAGACAGGATGAAAGCATCCTTATTTCTGGTACCCTAGTCATGTCTCTCATAGCCCTGAATAGAGCAGATGTTTGTGAGAACAAATAAACAGAATGGTCCACGGAGGGAAAATGAAGTAAAAGAACTGCTTCTAAACTTTCCCTCATGCATGTGAAATGTGAAGATACCATAAATGTGTAAGTGCTGCTTTATTAAATTCAAGGAATTGAAGTGCATTTTTTTTTTTTTTGCCTTGAAGGCTTAACTGCTTCTCTAGCCTTCTGAGTGTACCTTTTGTGGCCCTCTAAGAATTTAAAATCTGAAAACTTGAATATTTCACAAGAAGATGTGAAACAAATAAATTACATAATTAAGCAAATTATTCAGAAGCTATCAATCTCTCATTGGCTTTCTAAATGAAATCTCCAGTTGCATAATGAACTCATAAATTCTGCAAAACTTGATAATAAAACGATTTCACCACTTATCAGCTAATCATTCATGACCTGCCTCATCTTAACCTTTTGAGAATCAAACATTCAAAACCTTAAAAATCCACCTGCTGGAAATTTGAATTCTAATTAAGTCTAAAGTTTCTGAGTACCTTACCTTCCAATGATTTGAACTATTCTGATAAGATTATTAAAGCACATAAAACACATTTCTATATCTCTTGCAAATATGAAAAAGTTTAACTGCATATATAAATTGGTTAATATTTTAATAACTCTACTACTGTGTTTACAAAAATGAAGATTTTATCAAAACTTCCAGTCAACCTATACTTTGCATTAGCCCTGGGAATATCTTTCCAAAGCCACTCCTCTGCTTCCAACTAACTCAGTGCCCATTAATGATGCTATTCAATTAGAACAGAATGACAGAGATCTAGAAGATTCTGCTTTATATGGCCCAGATCAAATCCCATAAACCAGTTTGAATAAACAAACCAAAGGAGGAAAAATTTTACCATGTCAAATAACCATTATCGTTTGCTATGTAACCATGCAAAATTATCAATGATTCTAATATTTTTTATTTTGATCAGTGCTACTTTTTTGTATTTTTGTTTCTTTAAGACTTTGTAGGCATAAAAAAATTCTCACAGAAAGCATGTTAAAAAAAAATTCCTTTCTTGTAGTTCCCATTGTGGCTCAGTGGGTTATCAATCTGACTAGTATTGAGGATAAGCATTCAATTCCTGGCCTCATTCAGTTAGTCAAGGATCTGGCATTGCCATGATCTTTTGTGCCATGATCTGAGGATGCAGCTCAGATCCTGTGTTGCTCTGTCTATGGCATAGGATGGCAGCTGTAGCTCCAATTCTACCCCTGGTTAGGGAACTTCCTTATGCCGCAGGTGCAGCCCTAATAAGCAAAAAAGAAGAGAGATAAAACCCAGATATTAATTTAGAATAGAAACTTGATTGCTTCAAGATAGATCAGGAACCAGGCTCTGAGCTCTAACAAGAGAGAAAGTATGAGTTATGTGATTCCATAAAATAAAAATAAACTGCCCGAGTCACATAATTATGTGACATGATAGAGGTGTTAGCTAACCTACTATGAAAATTAAATTGCAATTTGAATGTATCAATTCAATATGTTGTACACGTTAAACTTACACACCATTGTATGCCAAACATAACTCAAAGAAAAACTTGTTGCTCAAAAAACACAAATACTTTTAAAACTAAGTCCTGAGAGACATTTTCCCCATGTATCCTTATGTAGAAAACTGTGTGAAATGTAAATAACAAAATCCTTAACAACGATCCTACAGTAAGTACAAAAATAAGATATTCAGCACTATTTCTGACAAAGTCACTCAAGGCAGGTCAACAAGAACACAATGCAAAACATCAAAAGCCAGCTGAGTAAAAGCACTTGGGAAGAGAGGAATGCCAAAACCATGTGGTAAAAGCAAGCAGCTTTCTCTTGTCTGGCAACTTATGAATACATTTTGTAGGATCTAGAAAAATGGTTGGACTATATCTTTTAAGCAACACTCCATAAACTTCTGATAAATATTGAATGGTTGTGAATTCAAGATATTTTCTAACAAGTAAAACATAACTATCAAATTCAAAGTCTCCGTGGATCTTCACCTAGATTTCATTTAAAGTCTCTATTTATCTAACGCTTCCATTGAGATAACCGATACTTTTGTCAAAGGTTAACCAGAGAGAAACCCTCACATGTGCCTCTTTATCACAACCAGCTCATCCCAGACGTGTGAAATGACATGGCCCTTAATCCCCAGCCTGTTCTCTTCCCCATCCTTAACATTAAGAAGACAGAGTATTTGAAACATTAATGCAAAATGAACAAAGATCTTTCAACCCATTCACTCTCATTTTTCTTTATTTTGGAATTAATTTTTAAATTAACAGAAAAGCAACACCATAGACTAGAGCACCAGCCTCCACAGTTCTTACCTCTCGGAACTACTTCATGCCAAAGCAGTCATGTATAACTGCAAAGCTCTAGGACCAGATGGTAAGGGCACAGCTTGCTTTGTAAAGCACTGGCATGAGCTGCCCAACATTCCCCCCGCCCACAAACAAACACAGATACAAACCCTACTCATCAACATCTCCTAAAGTGGACCACTATTATTTACTGGGTCTCCCCTCAGGCCCAAGTCTAGATCCTAATTTGTCCCAGAACAAATAATTAGGCCTAGGCTTCCTAGGCAAGTGCTACTTTCATAATGAACCAGAGAGTAGAGTGTCAATTTAGTTGAGTCAGTTTTGGTAATCCACATCCTTCTCATTGAAACTTCCTTCTCTTCCAGCCTGAGGCAACTGGGCTCAACAATCCTTTAAGCTTTACTCTGAAATCAGATGCTGGTCGATTCTAAAACGTTGTTATAAAATCACCACTTGCTGTCCAGGAAGCAATCTGAAGGAGCTGTAAACTCAGAGCCATTCCAAAAGTCAGTATTCTGAAATCATCAGTCCAGTGTTTGGAGAAGAAAAGCTTAGCATTTTAGCACACAGTGTCTTGGAAGGAAACAGAGATACACTCAGCTGGAACTGTGAACGAACTGTTTATTCACAGAGGAGAGGGGAGGTTTAAGAACCCACAGGGGATCCTGAAACACTCAAGCACCACAACAACAAGAAACTGTTCACCTCCAGGCCCCAGAAGAGGGTGGAGGAGGAAAAATAGTTTACGTAATCAAAGGCATGTCAGAACTACAGGACTCATAATCTCAGAAGGAAAAAGCCACTGCAGCAATCATAACGTAGAGGTAAAAGAGGAGGGGGCATGACATAGAAACACCATGACCGCTTTATCCTCTGGCTTTATTGTCTGCTGCGGGGAATTCCCATTGGCAGAACCTAACTAAAAGTCAAGGCAAGGGGTCTGGGGTTAATAGTTGTAGACTGTTGCCTCTGGGATGGAAAAGCAAGGAGATCCTACTGTATAGCACTGGGAACTATGTCTAATCACTTGTGATGAATCCATATATGTATGTGTAACCAGGTCACCACCCTGTGCAGCTGGGAATAATGGAAAAAATTAAATAAATAAAACTAAAACTTAAAAAAAAAAAAGTCAAGGCAAGGAAGCTTAACTAACACAGCCCAGGTCAGAGAAGAAGTAAAAATGGGCAGAGAGTGGAGAATCTGATTAATATTCTCACAAAACAATGGCATTTTTGGTGCTCCCATGGAGGGCTAAGAACTGTCTAGGAAGTCATGTGGATGCAACTGGTGTGAGGTTAGAGGCACACAGATAAGCAACACTATGCCTCTCTCCATGAGATAAACTCAAAATTGTTCTTGGTCTTCTTCTCTGGGGGAAAAACACCTTTGCATTGCCAAACAAACAGAATTTTCCACTGATGGTTCTTAAACTACTTGCTGATATCATAAACTCATTTCCAAAGGCAGTGTTCTCATTTTTCTCCTAGAATGCAAAGCATTACATTGTAATACTGGAAATGTCAGGGTAAGCAATGCATCCCCCCAATTCCATGTCTATGGAAGAGAAAGGGAGAAAAAATATTTAATCCAGCTTTACTCTGGTCCCCATTATAGACTCTAGTTTCAACTCCTTTATAATCAACAATGCACAGAGAACCTCATTTGTTTAACTGGGAGGGACAAGGAATAAAGACAAAGGAGAGAAGCTCGATGGAAGGATGCTAGCAAAAACTCTCACCTACATACCACTATTTTCACATCTGAAATGTAATTGGCACATATTCAATAAGGAAACATGTTTCAAAAAGCAATTCAAATTTAAGCTAAACAGCTGGTCTGAAACAATAGCTAGCCTCCAAGCATTTTTTTTTTAATGTTAGATGTAAAGCTTGGAAGAATACTTCCTAAAACATCCCAGAGCATATACTGTTAATGAAAATTATATGCTGCAGACGATATGGTGACACAGCCTAGCATCTATTTACCCAATATTGCTCCATCTAAAGAAAAAGGAAATTAAGGTCACCAGTAATAATTAAAAGAGATTAAAGCTTCAGAATTATTCCAGAAACCTAGGCATACGCACAGTAAAAGTTGGACAGCAAGCTGAAGTAGTCTTCTGGCCAGTAGTTAAGAATATCCTAGAGATCTGTAAAAGAATCACCTCACCCTGAAGGATGTGACTGGAAAACATAATTATATGATGTATGAATTGCTCTGGGATATGCAAGGTACATGTTATATCACCATCCCTTAATTTTTTCACATGAATTAGAAGTAGCTCAATTCCCCAGTCACTCAAATTAGCAGGAAGACATATCAGTCATTTTAGGCTCTCAGCACCCTGGCAGGATTGATTGCTAAAATAGATAGATCAACAGATCAATACACTGATCGATAGATAAAACTGACCTTTCCAGCCTTTCAGTTTTCAAACAGAGAAGACCTTCAGTTGGTGGCTGCCACAATCACCATTTGATCTTTAGGCCACTATGAAGCACTGATCTCTCACCAGCTGTCCAAGCTGTCATGCCATCTGTGGCCCAAGTCAACAAGCTCCTTTTGTTGATAGGCAGCTCCCTGGCAGCCTCACTCACTTTCAAGGCAATCCTGGCCATAAGGAGGCTTTGCCTGCCCCTAAAGACACAGCTCTGTCCCCTCACACTCCTGACCTTTGGGGTTGCAGCATCTAAATGGATTCAGGACTAGAGAACTCCGACCCTTCTCTCCTCTTACTCCTGGGGAATAATCACAAGTAGGCATTTTTTTTTTCTCCTTTCAACACTGTAAACCTAAATTGGTTTGTTCCTCCCCCTTTTTGGAAAAATTAGACCAAGTTGTTTTAATTGCCTTACACACACACACACACACACACACACACACACGTCTTCTTAATGGCTTTTTTCAAAAGTGTCCACACAAACCCGACTGCCAACATCACCAAAATAGGAGACCCTCTATTGGTAAGAAAAAGTCAGGCATTAGGAAACCAAAGGTTCCTGGGGCGGGGGGCAAATATCATTTTCCATCCTTCCTGATGATATTACTATAAGAGAAAATGCAACATAATTTTTCTGCAGGACATCCTACTCTTCTGAATTAATAATAAATTTATCTGTTCATTCATTTATTCAAAAATACTTACTGAGCTCCAACTATGTTTTAAGAAACGTGAAGGACAAATGGAATAGTGAGAAAATAAAGTTTGTTCCTGCTATTATGTGGCTTATAGTCTCAAATTACTGTCTTACAAACCAATAGATTCACCTCTGAAGAAACAAAAATAGAGAAAGACACCAGAGTCCTGCATTTAGTTATCAGACAGAACATGTACATAAAATGATCTATGCTTAAAACCAGAAGTGCATATAGTAGTTCCCATGTACAATTCTAAGAGTGACTAAGCAATTGCCAGATTTGAAGGAATTAGAAGCAATTTCAGAAGGGATAGGCATTTGAGTCAGAACCTGAGAAAGGTGAAGAACCTTGAAAAATGAAAAAAAAGGAGGAGAGGAAACTCCCAAATTACCTAAAAAGTGAAAAAGTGCTTGAAAATTCGTGATAGTCAAAGAACTTAGAAGGGGAGCAGAAAACACTTATTTGAATTTTGTTTTTAAAGGAGTGTTTAAAATACGCTGACTCTCAAATTTTATCTATCATTTCACTATTTAGGGAGCTGCTCTCAGCAATGTTTTCAACTGGATGTATCAGATAAACACATAACCCATAAAACTATCCCTCTATTTTTTTTTTTTTTGGTACCAAGAAAAATTATGCTGCTTCTCTCTATTTCTTCCTCAACTGGAAGAATTAGGTAAAGAAATTCCCCTTCTAAAAACAAACACTTCAGAGATTCCCAAGGTGACACAGTAGGTTAAGAATCCTACTGCAGCATCTTGGGTCACTGTGGAGGCACAGGTTCAATTCCTGGCCTGGCACGGTAGGTTAAAGTATCCAGCATTGCTGCAGCTATGGCTTGTGTTCAGTCCCCTAGCCCAGGAACTTCCATGTGTCATGGATGCAGCCATAAAATTAAAAAAAAAAAAAGTTAAAAAATTTATCTAGAGAAATATAAAAATATTCACAAAGATTTGGGAAAGTATATTCATTGTAATGATATTTGTAAAAGTAAAATAAATTTAAGGCAACTGAAATATCCAAAGTCATAGATAAGTCTACATAACATATTACAGTAATGTGAAAGGGTGATTTTTGAAAATATTTAAAGATAAGTCTACATAACATAGTACAATAGTATGAAAGGGTGATTTTTGAAAATATTTAAACATAACTCTACATAACATAGTACAATAATATGAAAGGGTGATTTTTGAAAATATTTAAGGATATATGAAAATGTTCACAAAGTGAAAAAAAACAGGTTATAAACTATGAACTGTATGATTTCAAGTATATGAAATATGTGTATATAATGTATACAGATGGGAAAACATCAAAAATAATGACTTGTTACCTACTGTTGGTAGCATTATGAGTGAAACACATTCCTTCTTTGTGCTTTCCTGTATTATTTCAAACTTTCTATAATAGATATGTCTTGTGTACATAATCTTTTGCCTCTCACTCTGCCACATAAGAATGGGCCTTGAACCTGGAATACTTCCTTACCAAGACATAGAGTCTTCTCAGGCTATGATGGACTTAGTACCTTGAGAGTATTTTTCCTTGTTTCAGACTCAATCTCTACTCCTTTGTTCAGCTTAAACATGTGTATCAGAGGGCACCATGCCAATCCCACTACCGTCCCTTTTGGGGAAAAGATGGGGTCCTTCATTCTAATGCAGAAGAGGAATGTGAGCAAATCAATTGTCTTGCATCAGCCATACTGATAAACTCACAAGTAGTCTAAACATACCAATTCAAAGAGCAATTTTGAAATTAATGAAAAAAACAAAATCCAACTCTATGCCATCTATAAGAAATCCACTTAAATATAAAGACACAGATAAGAACAAAAGGGTGGAAAATGATGTGCCTTCTTACCAAATGATGCACCAAAATAAAGCTGCAGTAGCTGTATTAACATCAGATATACAGAATAACAAATACGATCAGAAGTAAAAGCAGATATCAAATAAAATTAGAGGGGTCAATTATCTAAGAGTATATAAAAATCCTAACTGTGTAGACACATAATAACAGAGCTTTAACAATACATGAAACAAACAGTGATAAAATGGACAAATCTACAATTATAAAAGGATAGATAGAAGTTAGAAATATCAGTAAAGATGTAGAAGGCCCAAATAATAGTATCAGCCAACTTGAATAATTGACACTTATAGTACATTTCACTCTACAACTGCAAGTTACACATTCTTCTCCACTGCACATGGAGCCTCCACCAAAATAAGTAATACTAAAGCAGAATATCAAATATCAGCAGATTTAAAAGAACAGAAATCATATAAGCCATTTTCTCAGAGCATAACTGAATTTAAATATCAATAACAAAAATACATCTGAAAAATCCCCAAATAGTGGAAAATCAAGTATAACCCTCCTGAATACCTCTGGATAGAACAGAAAATTTTGGAAAAGGTTTTTTTTTAATATTCTGAACTGAATTAAAAGAAAAATAAACTATGCCACATTTATGGGATAAAGTTATAGCAGACCTTAGAGAGAAATAGATAGCATTAGATACTTTTATTAGAAAAAAAGCATTACACCAGTAATTTAAGTTTTTCCTCAAGAAATTAGAAAAATAAGTGCAAACTGAACTCAAGGTAAATGGAAAGTAGAAAATAAAGAACAAAAATTAGTAAGATTAAAAATAAAAATCTACAGAGAAAAATCAGTGAAACTAAAGCTAGTTCTTTGCAAATACCTACAAAATTGATACACCTTTAGCCAGACTGATAAAAAGAGAGAAGAAAGAAATTGCCAGTATTAGGTAATAAACAGGTGGCATCATTATAGATCCCACAGACATTAAAAGGAAAATAAAAATATCATGAATAACATTATGTTTTTAAATTCAACAACTTAGATGAAATGAATCAATTACTGAGCAACAATTCAAAAGAAAGCAATCAAATAGAAACCAAACCAAAGAGATGGAAAACCTGAATAGTCTTATAGCTCCTAAATAATTAAAGTCATGATTAAAAACTCTCCAACAAAGGCTGAAATGACATCATTGCTGAATTCTTCCAAACATTTAAACATAATAAAAATACCATTTCAAACAATCTCTTTCAGAAAAGAGAAATGAAAGAAACACTTTCCAGCTCTGACTGAGGCGAATATTACCTTGATACCAAAATCAGACAAAAACAGTACAAAAAAATGAAACCTACAGACCAATAAATTTCATGAACATAGATGCAAAAGTCTTCAATACAATATTAGCAAACTGAACCAAGAAATGTTTAAAAAGAACAATACTTCATGACTAAATGGGATTTATTCCAGTAATACTAGGCCTAGACAAAAGACAAAAAAAGAAAATAAGGATGTTAAAAAATGCTCAATATCACTAGTCATTAGGAAAATGTAAATTAAAACCACACTGCTGTGTTAATACATATTATTGGAAAGGTAGTCAAACCAAAACCCTGACTACATCAAGTTCTGAGAGGATATAGAGACACTCTTATATACTGTTTGTGGAAATATAAAATATATAACTGCACTGGAGTGAATACAGCTTGGCAGTTTCCTATAAAGTTCAGCATATATCAAACCCAATCCTAGCATTTGCCCAAGAGAACTGAAAACTTAGGTTCACACAAAATTCTGTATAGGAATATTTATATCAGCTATGTTCGTCATTATCAAAAACTAGAAAATACCCAATGTCCTTCCACCAGTACATAGATAAATAAAATGTGGTTCATACCACAATAGAATACTACCAAGCAGTAAAAAAAAATTGATTCCTGCAACATGTATGTATAAATCTTAAATTTTGCCAAGTGAAATAAGCCAGAAACAAAAGACTGTGACTCCATTTATAAGATTTTCTGGAAAAGGAAAAATTATAGGAATAGGAAACAGATCAGTAGGACTGGGGATAGAGTGTAAAATTGACTATAAAAGGGCAGAAGGAGAGACTTTTTGAGGGGATAGGAATATTCTACATCATGCTTTGTGGTGGGTAGATACACAGTTCTCTCTGTCAAAACCCATGAAAATATATACCACGGAGAATACATTCATCTTTGCATAAATTTAAAAAGAATTGAGAAGAAAGGGAACACAAAATAGAATGCAAATTGTAGTCAATAAACTTAAATGAATTACAAATAAATGACATAGCCACAGTGAAGGGGAATGGAGAATCAAAGAACTGACCTAAATTAACTTTGAATTAATTAATTTTAGTGTTTTCACTGGATCCTGTTAAGGCTCAAGATGAAAGAACTGTACATGAAAACAGTTACAAGGGTAATAATTTCTTACATGGGTATACGTTAACAATTTATAAAAAAAAAATAAAAACCTGTCTGTGTATACTAGAGTTGAAACAAGTAAGTAAATACAGATAATAAAAGCCATGTTTCTCACTGGAGAAAAGTTACAAATAAGGAAAGGGGGAATGCTAGAATGAACCCTGTGGTATTGGATTAGAAACTGAGATATCAGAATAAATTCATGTTTTTTACTATATACAGAGAGATACAGAAGCAAATAATGAGAGTACTTAGATATATCAACGTCATGTTCACTGTAACATGTTGCACTTAGAAAGCCACAGCATCATTTCCGTGGTGTTCTTGACAAATATGGGTAACTTCGACCTATGCATCAGAAAACATCAAACTTGGAGTTCCTGTCATGGCGCAGTGGAAACGAATCCGACTAGGAACCATGAGGTTGCAGGTTCGATCCCTGACATCGCTCAGTGGGTTAACTATCCGGCATTGCCGTGCACTGTGGTGTATGCAGGTCGCAGACTCGGCTTGGATCTGGCATTGCTGTGGCTGTGGCGTAGGCTGGCAGCAACAGCTCCGATTAGACCCCTAGCCTGGGAACCTCCATATTCCGTGAGTGCAGCCCTAAAATGACAAAAGCCAAAAAAAAAAAAATCAAACTTGTAAACTGAGAGAAATTGATATGATAACTATTCTTCAAAAGTGGTCAGATCACAAAAGACAAAGAAAGATTGGGAAACTACTACAGAATGAAGGAGACAAGGTAGAAACAACAGCCAATTGTAACATGAGATTCTGGATTGGATTTTTTAACAGAAAAGACATGTAATGTCAATACTGGTCGAATCAGAATAGTCAGTTGTTTAATTAAAAGCATTGTACCAATGTTAACTTCTTCATTTTGTACTGTGGTTATGTGAAATATTAAAGGTATAGGTAATTCTCAAGACCGGTTTTGCCACTTCATAAATCTAAAGTTATTTTGAACTATTTTTTTTTTAAAAAACTAGGAAGGAAATGACCCTGGGTGGCCTAGGCCATGTATCCAGACTGGAGACATTGTATCTTTAGTCACAGTAGCCAGATTGATAGCTAAGTACATGAAAACTGAGGGTCAAGTTAAAGATGGATATCAAAGAATCAGTAGTTAATTCTGTGTCCCAGGTAACCAAAGCATGGCATGATGAAGGAGGGACATTTAGACCCATGTCATAGTTTAGTTCAGAAATACAAAACATGCCAATGGGTCCTTATACCTGGTGTCCACCAAGATCTTCACAGGCAGCCAAAAAGAATTAATGGGCCACATTAACAACTAGAACCTGAACTACATGCTACTGAGAAAAAAATCCATTGTGGATTTTCTTCCTTCTCACCTCCTGTGGGAAGAACCAATATATCTTTCTTTTAAAAAATTTTGGTGTTCCCTTCGTGGCTCAGTGGTTAACAAATCTAAGAACCATGAGGTTGCGGGTTCGGTCCCTGGCCTTGCTCAGTGAGTTAAGGATCCCGCGTTGCTGTCAGCTGTGGTGTAGTTCGCAGATGCGGCTCGGATCCTGCGTTGCTGTGGCTGTGGCAAAGGCTGGCGGCTACAGCTCCTGTTAGACCCCTAGCCTGGGAACCTCCATATACCGCGGATGTAGCTCTACATAAAGGCAAAAAGACCAAAAATAAAATAAAATAAAATAAATTAAAAAAAATTTATATTTGATTTACAATGTTCTGTCAATTTCTGCTGTACAGTAAAGTAACCCAGTTATATATATAGACATTACTATTCTCATATTATCTTCTATCATGTTCTATCGCAAGTGATTGGGTATAGTTCCCTTTGCTATACAGCAGGACCTCATTGATTATCTATTCTAAATGTAAGAGTTTGAATCTACTAACCCCAAACTCCCAGTCCATCCCACTCCCTCTCCATCCCCTTTGGCAACCACAAGTCTGATCTCCATGTCTATAAGTCTGTTTCTGTTCTGTAGAAAGGGTCATTTGTACCATATTTAATATTCCACATATAAGTTATGTCATATGGTATTTTCGTTTCTTTTTCTGACTTACTTCACTTAATATGAGAATCTCTACTTTCATCTGCATTGCTTTAAATGGCATTATTTTGTTCTTTTTTCTGGCTAAGTACTATTCCACTATGAGTATGTACCACATCTTCTTAATCCATCTGTTGATGGACATTTAGGTTGTTTCCACGTAGTGGCTATTGTGAATAGTACTGCAGTGAACATTGGGGATTTGGGTTCATGTATCTTTTTGAATGAAAGTTTTGTTTGGATATATGAAGGGCCACTATTTCTCTTCAAACTTTATCTCCCACTTTCTCTAGGCTGGTTTCCCATCACCTCTTTTTTCCAGTTTGAAAACACAGGACTTCTCTCCCAACTTGGGGATATTAAGTACTGCTAAATGGTCTCACAGCCACCATCCTGACAAAGCCTTTACCTAGCACAGGCCAGTAAGTTTGATTCTGTTCTCCTGGTCAGTAATCTCTTCCCTTAATCCCTTTTGCATGGCACAACTTCACTAAAATGACACTTCTATCCCATTTCTCTACTGCTCAAGAGGCCACAGTAATTTTCTGACATCTTTTCCACTGCAAATTACAGATTCAATAATGCAATTTATAAACTCTTCTTCCTAGCTTAACATACATCTAACCTTATAACTTTATTCTTTCAAATATGTAAACAAGGACTAATTATACCAACTGCTTTACTTCTCCCTTCATACATTATTAATCTTATCCATGTAACTCCTCTTATTCACTGAATCCAGTCCTAACAACCTTAAAAGCCATGTCCATCTCATTTCATGCAAAAGGCAGAAAGAGCTGAATCCCGGGGTCCCTTTAAATTCTCTCTGTACTGACCTCCTGATGCAAATTCTGTCACCTACTTCACTGACACTGTGTTATTTATTTTCATTTAACTCCATCTGTTTCTTGTGTGTAGTCTTGTCTTCACAAATAACATATTATGGAAATAAATTTTAATGGATTATAGCTACATATAAAATGCATCCCACATGGCAAAAGATATTTGCTTCAGAGTCTCAAAACCTATAACAAACACAGTACAAATTTTCTATAGCTATAAAGTGTTTCCTACCACTAATTATTTTTTCATTTTTATATCATACAAGTTATAAAAATGCATGACAGAAAAAAATGTTCCATCATCCTTAGTCTTACCACAGAAAGATAAACAGTGTTAGCATGTAAGTATATATTCAAAACTTTTTCTTATTCATATGCATAAATATCTCTTCATAAATAAATACTTTGTAACTTTCTTAATAATATATTGCTGACATCATTCAAAAATAATACATATGTGCCTATATATTCATTTTCAAATACTACATAGTATTCCATTGTATGGATTACCATAATGAATTTACCCAAACGCCTATTATTGAACACTAAAACTCTGTCCAGTTATTCTGCAATATTAAAGGTGCTGTAATGAACATCTCTATAAATGTATTCTTGATCATTGGCCTGATTATTTCCACAGAATAATTTCCTAAAAGTGGAATTACCAAACCAAAAGCAACACACATCTAAAAGTTTAAGATATAGAGCACCAATTTCTCTTCAGAAAACTTGTACCAATTTACATTTTATTAACAGTATGTATGAGTGTACATTGTCAAACCATTTTCACTAATAATGAATGTTATTCTTTAAAAAAAAACTCATTAGCCTCTTATGTCACGATTTTGTCTGCTAGTATATTTCTCAAAGTCCTTAGTAGGATTAAAATTTGACTTCTAGTCACTGCCCACTTCCCACACAAGCCTTCAACTTCAACTTGGAAGGATTTTTTTTTTTTTTTTTGTCTTTCTGCTTTATCTAGGGCTGCACCCGCGGCATACGGAGGTTCCCAGGATAGATGGATGGAGGAAGGGATGGATGGATGAATGGCATGGTTGAATGGATAGAAGAGTTAATTATACTATAGGCATGTAGATATTTCCATTAGATATGGTACAATTTCTACTACATCTTTCAGAAATATCTCAAAATATCTTGCCCATTGATCAGCTTTACCTTCCGATTACCACTAATATAATCTACATGGGTGTTTTTTCTCCTCTTTTCCTATTTCTTATTGATTACTCTTAGGAATTTAGGAAAGGCAAGAATTAAATGTAGGACCTCAAATAACTATCAAACACAAGAAAATTCTTGTACAACTTTACAGCTCTCCATTTTTAACTTTGACAAGTTAGATTATAGGCATGATGGGAACAGTATAAACTTTTAACAGCAAATAGGAGAGCAAGGACAGTTATACTTCCACAAAATTAAGATCTATCATGATACAGTACTCATTCTAATCATCTGACTCCTTCAGAATTAGTTCTAAGTTTCCCACAGCACTGTATTTTTTGTCGAATAATTTGCATTTGTATACATTGCTATGAAAATGACAGCAGATGAAATAAGTAGCTTCACCCAGGTTAGGGCACGTCTCTAAACAGTGCTGAAAGTCAAATTAACCAAAGATTTAGGACAGCAGGAAATCAAAATTTTATTTGCCCAAACAATGACCTATGTTCCTGCTTCCTGTTTATTCTTGAGTTATTACATGGATTGCCTTCCTCATTGTATACCTTCAGAAATGAGATTTATCATTTACAAACTTGGATTTGCAAACATCTTTATCTGTCTGTAAAGCTGATATCTGCAAAAGACACAAATATGTCTCCTCCCTGACAGTGAGCAGTAAAGGTTCTACCAATGACAAGGCGTCATTCTGGTTGGAAAGGACATCGTTAACCTTTTCATATCTGGCAGTGATTTGTAATTTCATAAGATCTGAAATTGATACTTCGATATACTGCAGATACCCTAAATACTGATCACTTTGTTTTTAAGTCCACTTATAGTTAGTTTCTATTCATGCTGAGTTCTCAATTGTTTGCTCTGTTGTTGGTTCCCCTGGCATAAGCAGGAGACTACACTTTTCTCAAAGTGTAGATGATAGCCCCAAATATTATACATTTCTGCTGAAAAGTGTCAGACCCATAAAGTCAACATCGTCATGAACACACACTGTGCCTTCATACATCATGAGTTTTCTGATATGGCTTCAAATATTTTCTAACCTCTTTGTATGTGTGGTTTTCTGTGTTTTAAAATCACCAATGGATTTGTATTTCCAGGTTTCAGTACAATCATATATTAAAAAAATCTCCCTTGTTAATTCAAATTAGCCAGGATTAAGAATAACGATTAGAATATAAGTTTTACAAAAAATTCTTCCAACTTAAACATACTATTTCAACAGAAAATAAGAGGAGTTTTGGTAACAACTCACTTCCTCACCATTCATCTAAATAAATATCTTGAAAATAATGCTGTGGGGTCATTTTATCCCCAAATTTTACTTGTCCTCTTACCTTTCGGTATTTTACCCACAATCCACTAAGCTGCAAATTCCTAGGAATTTCTCCTTTATATTATGACACTGATAACCCTTCCTCTCTGTTGTGAGGCTACCTTTATTTTCCTACAGACTCTCCAAGATTTATCCCAATCTAGAGCCTATATAATAATTGTATAACTATAGAAAACATGTACAAAAACTATGTGCCTCTTTGATGTACCTGCAATGCTGAATGTGTGACAGAAACTCAGTAAAAATATTGAAAATAGATCCGTACTCCCATCTCTATACCCTAAATTTCAGGAGACCTTTGACTGACAAATAAGTTGATAAGGTGGACGGCTTTATAACTTTTCCCAATGCATACACTTTCATAGATTTGTGCAAGTTGTTGGAACATATTTAAGTAGAACTTATACTGAATATTCAGAGTTTATTCTGTAGCTCTATTTAAAATTCATTTAAAATTAATCACTCAACTATTCAAACAGAAGGTATTATGTCATAGTGTTAACAGTTTACAAGTTAAATCATAAAGATCTTAGTTCCGGGCTACAGTAACACAGCAGGAACAGCTTTGAGATGGAAATGGCAGTGGATTTCTCCCCCAGGTTAAATATTCTGAAAATCACTGACACCGTTATCCAAGGCTCAAACTGCAGTTATTAGGCATCAATGCTTGTTCCATTTCTCATTTAAATATGTACCCTGATCGATGGCATTCTTCAATATATGCATTTATCATTCAATAGCTGGAAAAGGAATCATAACTTAGAACTTCAAGAGAAAAACATGGAAAGGTCATATTACTTGACCTGTCCCAGTTTCAGTTCAACTACATTGGCAGAATAGGATTAATCTGAGATTTACTTTCCCTGAATACCATGATTAATGCTATATGTAAACCTAAATTAACCACAAGTGAACTTAATTTCACATCAATATAATATGTTTTAATTAAAATGATGATATGAGATAGTTTTGTGTTTACTAATAGATAGATGGTGACCTTATTCCCTTTGGATTTTTCATTTTACTGAGGAGCAGAAGCCAAGAGGAGACAGAGCAGGCCTTTTTGCACACTAGCACCACAAGCCTGTTTTTCCTTCCAGGACCATAAAAAGTCTGCCTCTTCATTCCTCTCCTGTCATAAGACTGGTAGATGCACTTCTTTCTCAGGGGCTTCAGCCCTCTGTGGACAGGGAAATGTGACCTCTAACAAGCCAAGTAAATTGAGGACACTCACATTCTCTGTGCCTGTTTGCATCTGTACACTTCTATATCTCAGGAATAATATAAGAATTATATGACAGTCTAAGTGTGAAAGCTCCTGGAAAATCTTTATCATTACAAAAACAAGGTGGAGTTTATGGCATTTTTATTCTTGTTTTCTTCCGAAATGCAGGCACTACCTCTTCTCTAATCATCAAAGAACTTCAATTTTTCTTCTTTCTAAAACATGAGATCACATACTCATTCACCTAGATCAGAGTTTCTCAACCTTGGTCATATTTATATTTTTAGTTGTGGGGACCATCTTGTGATTTATAGGATGTTGAGCAGCATCCCTGGCTTCTACGTACTAGATACCAGTTGCATTTTACAGTCATGATTATGAGGAATGTTTCCAGACAGTGCCAGATAACACTTGGGGGTGGGGGAAGCAAATCAACCCTAGTTGAGAGCCACTGAATTATATCCTACTTTATACGTGTGCACCTAAAAAAATCATTACCATATACCATGCTTTATAAGATATGCTTAAGTATGCCAAGTAATAAAGTATATATGTACATACATAAATGTTCATGAAAAATCAGTGATACTATCAAACATGATTAGATACTAGATGTTACTAAAATATGATTAAAAGAGTAAAAGTCATGTTAAACCAAACAATGTGAAAAGTTACACAATAAAAAACTATCAAGATAAGAACACAATATTGGAAATCCATACCAGTTGAGTACTAGTAATCAAATTTTAAATGCAAAATAAGAAACCAATAATTATGTCAATTTAAGATTAATCTTCTCCCTAAATTGCTAAAGCAAACATTGTCATGTCATCAGATGACACCAATCAAGTGGGTGTGTTTAAGATGTTCAAGACTTTGTGACATAACAATAAAGAATGAAAATAACAGCCCAGATTCTCAACATTCTTTGAATTTCACAGTTAGCTCTTAAAGTCCTCATTATTTAATAACACTCTCAGGACTGAAATACAAATTACATATATACATATATATATATATACATATATATACCATCAAATGTGAGGAAATAATATACAATTGATGGTTTTTCTTACTGCTATTTTGGCAGCTCAAGTACACCAGCTGTCTGGTGCTTTTGGAGAAGCTTGGGCATGATAGCTGTGCAGTCCACTGTGAAAACCAACATGAACTGAAAGCAATGACAAGATCCCCCACCCTTCTATAGCTAAAGATAGAGAGAGAAGGATGGGAAGGGAAGGGAAGGGAAGGGAAGGGAAGGGAAGGGAAGGGAAGGGAAGGGAAAAGTTAGGCAAAGGCAAAGCAAGACAAGGAGCTAAGAGGGTTGACGCTACATTTTATAGTATTTATCAGTTACCAGGCTCACTTTTAAGTCTTATTTATTACCTTACTTCTTCAAAACAAAAGCCCTATTTTTTGGGTAATGATAGTTTGTAAATGCCTTCTTATTTCTCCCTCAGACATTTCAAAAAGCCACTAGAAACAGATAAGTCTGACTCTTACTGAACTGTCTTCAGTTTCATGTGATTAAAAAAATCAGAGTATCATATCTCACATATAATTATTCTCCCTGGTCTATATCTGCAAAACAAATCACTGATCCAATCTTAGGTTCTACCTTCAATAAAGATTAAATAATTTTCACTGAGTAGGTACTATAGACATTTTGCTAAGTAAATCCAAATATTATCTTGTTTAATCTTAGTACCAGGTTAGGAGGACTCGGTCATACTATGGAAAGTAAGCTTGGATCTTGGGGATTTTTAGCCAGATAATATTAATTTAATGGTAGTAACAAAGACAGAATAAGAGGGAGGAGAAATGAGGGGGAAGCAGAGGGAATGGAAAACAATTTAAGAAGCTATAACAATCATTCAGTCATTCAGGTATGAACGAAAACCCAGAAGGAGAATGTGGGAAATTTAAAAAAATATATAAAGGGCATATGTAAAAGTCATAAAAATAGAGGAATAGGGTTCGGTAATGGGGGAAGTTGGGGAAGATGGCATAATGTAATTTATGTATTTTATAACCATGGGAAATAAATATGCCAAATCACAATATGTTCTATAGATTTTTTTGTATGTCATTACAATTAGCATCTCAGTTTAAAGCTACCTCTCAGCTGTCCAAATGATAAAAGAATTATCATTGCATGATCATTGCTAGTCACCTTGGATAGTCTTCAGTTTCTTCTGGTCTGGCATGCTCCTCCACCACCTTTGGCGTGATCCAAAATTGAGAGAACGGGGCATAAAAATGTCAGGCAGAAGATTTCAGAAGAAAGGTAGTGCAGATTTTGAGAGACTAATGGGGAAAGCATAATGGAAGAAAAAGAATCCCAAAAGAAATGAAAAGGCATTGAAAATCAGTTTACCTACTTCATAATTTTCCCCAAAACCCAAGAAATGGCCAAAAATGTGACTCAAGGGACATGCTGTAAACACACTCCATAAAACTAAAGCCAGAGCAAAATTAAGTCTCTGAACGAAGGCACCAGTGATGGGTACTAGGCTTCCCCTTGGATGCCCAGCACTGTTCAGAATATACACTGAAGGCGTGTCATCCTGACCTATGTCCACTCCTTCCCAGCAAGTTTGTGACCTTGACCAGAAAGGAAAGCAGTTGGTAGTTACTTCAGTTACGTCCCTGACAGGACACTGTAAAATTTTCACTCAGTGTATTATTTATGGATATTTTATATTGATCAGAATAGACTAACAGCTATATAAACACCTCCCCAAATCTCAGTCTAATTAAATTAAACTCAGGTTTCATTTCTGTTCATATCACAGTTAAAGGCTGGATGGTGGGGTGTAAGGTGGAGAAGACTCTGGTTTACATAAAGAATCAGAGATCCAGCCTCCTTCTACCTGCAGGAAATCCTCTCTATTTAGCTACCACATGAGAAAAGATCACACTGGAGTTTTTCACGGTCCACCCCTCAAAGGGGTGCTTTCATTTATGCACATATTATATTAGCCTAACAACAGCCTCTTAAGAAAGGAGGTTGGAAAATGTAGTCTAGCTGTGCACCCAGGACAAAAGGATCTTAGGTATCAGTGAACACAATCAGCATCTAATATATTATTAATTCATGGATAAGATGTTTTTGTAACTAGACACGAAAGTGTAAGAATGAATGTCAATGTCATAAACAGTTATTATGGTTGTTTCTAGAACTGTGGATACCCACGCAGATTCTTTACAGGAACTGAAATGCATTAGGGCCTTTCTAACACCTTCATTCAGGGTCAATGCCTCTTAAACTTTGAATTGCCTGTGCATGTCCATAAACAGATCATCATTACACATTTGCACTGTGATATGCACATAGCATGTCTAGTCATTATTTTAAAATGATGGATAGGCCAGCATTATCCTAATAACAAAATCAGACAAAGCTATAACAAAACCAGAAAATTATAGCCTGATATCTCTCATGAACATGAATATAAAATCCCTTAAAAAGTACTAGCAAACCAAACCCAGCAACATTAAAAGGAAGTACACACCATGACCAAGTGAGATTTATGCCAAGATTGTAAGGTTGGTTTCTTATCAGAAAATAAATTAATGTAAGACACCATATCAAAAAGAAAGCAAAAATAGCACATTATCATCTCAACTGACTCAGAGAAAGCATCTGATAAAATCCAACACTCTTTCGTGATAAAAATACTCAACAAAGTATGAAAATAAGGAAATGTCCTCAATCTGATAAAGTGCAGCTATGAAAAAATCTATAGTGAACATCACAAGTAATATCAAAAGTCTAAATGTTTTCCTCATAAGACTGGGAAGAAGACAAGATATCTGGTCTCACCATTTTCACACAACATTGTATTAAAGTTTCCAGCCAGGGAAATGAACACGAAAGTGAAATAAGGCCTCCAGATTGGAAAAGAAAAAGAAGACGTAAAACTATTTTTTTTGGATATGGCATGATATTGCATTCAGAAAATACTAAGAAATTCACTGTCTATTAGAATAAACAAGGTTAGCAAGACTGCAGAATAAAAGATCAATATACAAAAATCTATTTGTATCTATACACTAAAAATCAACAAATTGAAAATAAAATATAAAAAGCAATTTCATTTACAATAGCAATGAAAACAAGAAAATGCCTGGGAATAAATTTAGAAAAATTAGAACAAAACTTACAGTCTGAAAACAATAAAACACTTTTTAAATAAACTAAAGCAGACATATAAATGGAATGACATTCCATGTTTATTAATCAGATTATTTGATATTGTTTAAACAATGATGAGACTTCATGTATTGATCTACAGATCCAATGAAATCCCTATTGAAATCTCAGTTACTTTTTTTTCTGAAATTGACAAGTAGCTCTTAGAATTCACATGGAAAATCAATGAACATAGAACAGTTGAGAAAATCTTGGCAAAAGAGAACAAAGTTTAAGGACTCATTTTTTTTCCAAAACTTACTCCATTACTATAGTAATCAAAATTGTAAGATATGACACAAGGATAGAAATATAGATCAGTGGAAGAGAAGTGAGAGTCCAGAAATATTCCTTACATTCATGCTCGATTAATGTTTATCAAAGGCACTAAAAATAATTCAATGAGAAAAAACCATGGTACCAGAAGTATCAAAATCTAAAGTTAAACTCCTTGTTTTCACCATACAAAATAGTTACCTGAAAATGAATTAACTACCTAAATGTACAAGCTAAAATTATAAAACCCTCAGAAGAAAACACAGAAGTAAATCTTTGCAAGCTTCTTATATGCGACATAAAAGTACAAGCAACAAAAGAAAAAATAGATGTACCAAACTTCATCAAAATTAAAAACATTTTTGTTGCAAATGATAACATCAGGAAAGTGTAAAGATAATAGAAGTGGGAGAAAACATTTGTAAGTCATATATCCAATAAGTCTAGTATACAGAATATATAAAGAACACTTACCATTCAATATAAAAAAAAAGACCATCTAATTTAAGAGTGGGAAAAGGATTTGAATAAACATCTTTCTGGGTAAGATAACAAATGACCGACAAGCACATGAAAATAGGTTCAACATCATTAGCTGTAAATGAAATGCAAATCAAAACCACAATAATATCCCACTTCAGATGAATTAGAGTGGCTGTCATCAATAAGACGAATAGTAACAAGTATAGGCAAGAAGAAATTGGAAGAGAAACTTTAACGTAATCGGCAGAATGTAAAATAGCACAGTTGCTTTGGAAAATATTTTGGAAGTCCCTTAAAATGTAAGACATGGAGTTACCACATTATCCAGCAATTCCATTCTCAGGTTTATATCCAATATTATGAAAACACGCCCTGGCGGAAATTTGGATATGAATGTTCATAGCAGCACTAATCAAAAAAGCCCCAAAGTGGAAACAACCTACATGTTCATTAATGGATGAATAGATAAATAAAATGTAGTACATTCATAAAACGGAATATTGTTTGACAATAAAAAGAAATAAGGTGTTGATACATACTACAGCATAGATTAATCTTTAAAACATTATGCTAAGTAAAAGAAGCCAGTTACAAAAGAACACATTATATGATTCCATTTATATGAACTATCTATCCAGAATAGGCAAATCCATAAAGATAGAAGGTAGCTTAGTGCTTACCCAGGGCTCGGGGTGAGCGGGAAATAGAGTGACTGCAAATGGATACAGAGTTTATTTTGAGGTGATGAAAATGTTCTAAAATGAATTGTAATGATGGCTGCACAACTCCAGGAACATACTAAAAAACTTTGCAAACTTTAAACGGGTTAAAGATGTGAATTCTATCTCAGAGGACCTGTTTTCAAAACAAAACTATACCATGTAGCAAGATGACAATGGTAGCATGGTAGGAAGTTAAACTCAGGTAACTTGTTATATCAAAGACAGGTTTCTTTTCACCATATAGCGTACATGACAGAGTTTGGAGGGGCTATAGGACTACATAAGACTCTATTCAGGGCTTCCCTTGGCCTAGCTGATCCTTATCCTGAAGAGAGTGAATATGAATATTTTCAACCTAAATGAGTCTGCTGTCAGGAATTTCCCTACCAAACTGCAACCTCACAGCTTCCATAACTCTTTCAAAGAGTCCATTTAAAAATAATCTTACCAGTAAACTCTTTCCCAAACAACCTAAAAAATAAATAGCAAGACCCTTTCCCTCTACCTTGGCACTCTCCATGCATCTTACTCTAATTCCCCCTGTACCTCATAATACTGATTGCTATCTGATATATTACATATATAGGCGGTTTTGTTGTTAATTTCTCTCGCCCCTTCTGGAATGTAAACTTCTTTAGGTCTGTGACTGTATTAGTTAGCTTTTCAGTATGACAAATTACTCCTCAAATTTAGTGCCTTAAAATAACAACCATCCACTTAGTCCACAAGTCCGTGCTTTGACGACTTGGAATGAGTAAAACTGGGTGGTTTCTCTGAGGTCAGCTATGCTCACTCTTGCATTGCTAGTCAGCTGCTGAGTCAGTTGAGACCTGTCTGGTCCACCATAACCTTATCTGGGGTGACTCTTCTCTGACCAAGATGATTTCTCAGTCTTCAGCAATAGAGCAAGGTTTGTCCACATGGTGGTTAGATAGGGTTCTGTGGGAGCATGTGAAATGTATAAGGCCTAGTGAGTTCTTTGCACAGACTGTAATCTCATCAATTCTGTCCTGTTTTATTGGTCAAAGCACTTCACAAGACCAACTGAGATTTAAGTGATGAGAAAGTCTCTCTCTCTCTCTTTCTCTCTCTCTCTCTCTCTCTCTCTCTATATATATATATATATACATATATACATATATATGTATATTTATTTACGGCCGAACCTGTGGCATACAGAAGTTCCCAGGCTAGGGGTCAAATCAGAGCTACAGCTGCCAGCCTAATCCACAGCCACAGAAACACCGGATCCAAGCTGCATCTGCGACCTACATGCAGCTTGTAGCAATGCCAGATCCTTAACCCACAAGCGAGACCAGAGATCACACCCACATTTCTCATAGAGATAATATCAGGTTCTTAACCTGCTGAGCCACAGTGAGAACTCCAATGCTCCATATCTTGATGGGAGAAGCAGAAAATGACATTGCAAAAAAAAGCGGATACGAAAGGGAGGAATAACTGTGGCTACTTTTATAAACAATCTACCAGAGAGGCTTCATCTATTTTTCATCTTGTTGTACCCCAAGCTCCTAGAACAGTGCCTAACAGTGCTCCAGAAATACTAGTTAAATGAATGTCTACTACTCCTGAACCAGAAGCTCTTCCATAACTCACACCTCCTCTGTTGAAAACCTTTACAATACAGTGTATGTTTGCAAGACACTACATTGTGAACATTTGTAAATAGAATCCTGTATCTGCTGCTCTTTTAAAGTTAAAACCAGCTTCCATGGTTTTTCTTTTCTTTAGTTCTTGCAAAGTCAGACTAAATGCTTCCAGAGACCATGAAGCACATCATATTTCATAGAATGCTTCCCTTCCAAGGGCTTTGGCGAAGTTTCAAAACACCTTCTCATCAATCTCCACAGCTAGCCATGTAAAAAGACAGGTGAGTCCTATGTCTCCTCTTTCCTTTCCTCCTCTCAGCCAACTTATTTCCTTTTCTTTTTTCAAAGATGTAACCAGCTGAGACATAACAGAAGGACCACTTATCAAAGCAAGATAGTACCTTAAAATTCTGGCCCAGCAAACTTTCTGAAAGGCTGAACAAATTGTGTAGGGTTAGAGGCAGCATGGAAACACCTGAGATAGGACCAGATATTGGTCCTGAGATAGGACCAGAATTGTCTATGGACTTGACCCATTTCCCAATCCCTGCCATTGCCACATAAGCAAAGTGAGTTGGAAAATAGAATTCGCTGGATGCTTTGTCCTCATGGACATAGATTTTCTAGAAATATCTAGTTTAAGGATCAGTGAGGTCTGCTATGGTTCTTAATGAGTGAACCTAAAGAGCAAACTGTATTGCTCTGTTCTCCGTTTGGTCAAATGGACAGACCCAGTTTTCTGGGCTTCAAATATCATTCTTAGCACATTGCCCATCATGCTGTGTTTGGGGTCTTCTTCTTGAAAGACCGCTGTAATCCCTTGGAATTATGCTTTCTCCAAAAAATAATGAACACATCCTACTTTTAAAACATGCATCACTAATCAGGGAATTGATCCAACCATTGCTCTATGAGGTGGCATTCTTCACATATTCAACCACAGGACAGATTGTTCAAATGCCGTGATACATGTATCAGTACCTTTACCAGCAGATCCCTGCCATCTGGGCTGGAAATTCTTTCAGCAGAGAACAAAGCCTTTTCATATTTATAGATAAAGCTGAAAAAAACAAAGACCCATAAGAGAAGAAATTCTGGACTTTCCCTTTTCTGTTATTTGCCCAAATATCCCTGGCTCAAAACCTCATCAGTATCTTCAGCTCCGTGTCACTTCACATCCAGGCACCAAGTCCTGCCAATTCTTTCTCTAACGTATTTTTCAGTCTTATCAGCATCCCACATTCAGGCATTTATAGTTTCACATCTGCATCACTTAAATTACCACTATACAGTATACTTCTGTTTTCATTATTAGTGATCCCCACTAACTAAAACTATAGTTCTAGTTTTAAATCTGATATTATAATACTTCCACATATGACCTTAGAGCATTTTTTTTTAATGTACCCATTTCTATGTGAACCTTCTGCTTTGGCTAAAATGGTCCAATCAATGTTTCCAGAAGGATCTGCTACCTCAAATTTAAAGGCTATATTATGTGTGAAAACCACTTGGCAAAATCACACGTATTACATAAATGTGAATTATTGTCTTGTATCTACCCCTGGTCACTCTGTTGTCACTCTTTAATGGTTTAATGAGTTTCTCCTTATTTATATGCTCTGCTCCTTACCCTGCCCAGAACATTCTTCCTCTTATCTAGTTACCCTAACCCCCATTTCTTTGGCTTTAGACTCATCTCCTTTTTGCCTACCCAGACGCTTCATGTTGATACAACACATGGGAAGTTTTGAGCGTGCATCTTTCTCTAGCATCACCAGCTTCATAATCAACCCTAGCTGATATATGTAGAAATCTAGATAAAATTTCCATCCCTGCCCCCCACTTTACAGAAAAAGGATATCAGGTTGTCTTTGGCACCTCATAAAGAATGTCCATCTTTTTACATCACTCCTAATGTATTCAGAGCTCAGCCTAGATGCTCTACACAGCTTTCCCTCCCCAATATCCCCTACCCATCCCTAACCCACAGTGATCTTTGTCCTCTGAATTCTTATAGAGCCAAACTCCTGTGACTTGTCCTGTTTAGATGATACTTATATTCTGCCATGAGTGTTTACTTAGCCTTAGTAGTTTATTCTTGAACTCCCAAGTAGGTTGGAAACCCCATCAAGTTGTGCACACAGCTTATATTCATTGGTAGTCCCATATTTCAATGTTATCCAATACAGCCTGACATGTGATGGCTGCTAATTGCTTATCTGAGCTTGTTAGTCATACTGGAACTGACTGATAGCAATTCTCTCTCTGTTAATTGGAGTGTTGATAAAGGCTCAGAAAGCCCTGTAGAAAACAGAAGTCATTGTCTCCTTGGAGGAAGACATGCCAGTACAGAGAATAAAGGTTAAGAAGGGAGATACTCGGAATCCAAGAGACAAATGTGCCAAATGCATCATGTTACTCAAGGTCATGGATGTGTTTATATAACACTTTTCAAATGAAAACTCCAGCAGAGTTATCGTTTAATTGATTTTCTTCTTCATTATTGGGAGAATACGTACGTACATACATAGCCTAAATTAGGCTTCATACAGCACCCTCTTCTGTGGCCATAACAGGTCTTACTTTTGCTTCCCCTTTGGGGCTTACTTGGGTTTACCTTACCCTGCAGCCACCATCCAAACACTAGAAAACAGTGAAATTAACAAACATAACAGGGGAAACAAGAGGCATGACTGATGACTCCAGTAGGGAAAACAAAGAATTTGAATTGATTTTAACATAATAATAGATCTTACATATAAAGCCCCACTATCAAATGAGACCCAGCCAGAAAGAAAAATGCCCTTGCACTTTTGAGTGACAAACCCCAAAACAATGTATTGCCTTATGTTAAACCAGGGGAGCTATTTTCTTCCAGCTGGACATTGTGGGGAAGACAGACAAGAGGGCTCATCACTGTCCCCTGCTTTAAAAAGGCATCATGGGCCCCTGGTGCTTTTACTAGAGGCTGTATTTCTCTTCTGCAGGTTCCTCACCCTGCCCATACTAATTAGGTAGATGCCTAAATCTTAACTGTAGCTGTCAGTCAGGAAAAATGCACGGTTCCATGGTGGCTAACAATGAAATGTGACCTTCTCCTTGCAGAGACAGGATTTTTTAAAAAAAGAAATCACTCTTCTAGAATGACTTTCTGCACTAAAACTACACTTATTTCTCTAAATGCCAGATCCCTGATAACAGGATCTTCTCCTGATAACTGTACTTTTTAACTTCAATTTTAAAATTATATAAATAAATACAAGTAGGCAGCGATTCTGATTAAAATAAAGATGCATATGTTACTGATATCACTTTATTGTGGCATTACCATTATTAAAGTTCTTTATTGGCACATGAAGAGTGAAGGCCAATTTTGATGCATACATACTTTACCTTGATACAATACTTTAAAAGAAAAAAAAAGCATTAGAGGCTCTTTACTGCTGGGCAGCATTTGCACTTATTCCTCAAATTTCTAAATTGCTTTGGCAATTATATCCCAATTGGATGCCCCTTCTCCATTCTTGTGCAAATCCTCCACAGTAGGAAGATCAAAATGCCCAAAAGTCACTGTCAAAGTTCTGTAAAAGACACAACTAAATTGCAGTCTCCTGACTTTGAATGCTGGCCAAAGCATAATTTGGATGAGTAAATTTAGGGCTTGAATTATTTTATATACAGCATTTGTTCTAAAAATTTAGGAAGACATACAGAAAAGTTATCTTTTTCATATAGCTCTACTTAAATTACTGTGAGCAAAAAAGAAATTGAAGTCCCCCTCATTTTATCCATCATAGCCCCTTTTGAGTATCACATATATGTAGACAAATCATCCACTGAATTCCCCCAAGTTCTTATACTTTCCCTATTTTACCAGGATATGATGATTATTCTCACTTAAGTCTGAGAAAAAGATATCAAATGAGGGCTATGTTCAGTCTGAGAAACAAGAAAATGGCTACAAGTGATAGAACTGTCTTTTCATCTTAATTTTAAGACAAGCAAACTTCTCACTGGCAACTTTTGCAACACTGTTCTCAAAACAGCCAATGCAATCATCCAAAAATGTACACACGAGACGGAGTTAAGAATCAATAACGTTGTGCAGTTACTGGAAAATGAAACCGTTATTCATCAGAAAGTTAGAGGCTAGATGCAACTTTAACAAACCTCTTGATCCTGATCACATGGTTTGAAATTTACATTCAAATGGAGCACGGAGCACCTAAAGAAAAACTTCCCTTCTGGGGTAGTAAAGATTATAACTGATTTTTCACGAGTGGGAAGGGTGGAAGAATAACTTCTAAGGGGAAAAAGAGCTTGGAGGGCTCCACATAATCAAATGCCAAGAGGCAGGTTTCCGGAAAACCTACGTGGCAGGACAGTCAGGCCAAGGAGTAATACGTGCAAAATTCTGCAGGACTCCAAAAAGAGAGCATCCCAAACTAGTACTTTAGGGTCTCATTATTTAAGGTGAGTCCTCTGTGGTCACAGACAGTGCTAAACCTATGGGAAGGGGGGAGCTATTCTACTGAAAGCCCAGACTGTCATTTGGAAACAAGTGTTCTGAAAGTCCTGTAGAACAAATCTTGTGTAATGTTAGGATGCAGGAAATAGAGCTATCTCCCTGTCTGAAAAGGGCGAGAGGGTAAATTGGGAGGAAAGAGTCCGCATCCTTCGGATAAAATTGTCCTTTCAGGTTCCCAGGGGAGTGCCAGCTAGAGCTCCAGGGCCCACCTGGACAATGCCACCCCTTGGGACTTGTTGGTCTTTATGGTCCCTAGAGCTTGGTTGGCCCTTGCGCCGTTTGGGCAAGCCTTAAGGGCTGTTTACCCTCGCTTCAGCGGTTCCTAGGGCGTAGGTGGAGGGAAAGCTCCAGTGAGGATTAGTTTTCCCCGCGCCAGCCAAGCACACGCCAGACCTCAGAGAGGGGCGAAGGCGCGCGGATCCTTGGTGCTCGGAGCCCCAGAGCGCGCAATGTGGCAGGCGGGCGCCTCCCACAGTAGATAAGTGGCGATGCCAGTACTTAAAGACCCGCCGGAAACCTGTAAAAATAGAAGTCCGTTCCCCCTTCCCAATGATTTTTAGTTTCTTTGGTGAGTGCCAACACCGAGGCAGGCAAGGAAAAATTCGTTCTGCAGTCCCTTGCTCTCCCCCACTGGCCCAACCTTGTACTTACAAGTCCAGTGTAAAAGACAACTTCTAGCCACTTGCTTTAAATCCAAGAAAACAAAGCAAGGCGCTTTTGGCGGAAGAGTTATTCTGCCAGTCTACACCTGGAGGCGGGGATTCCCAGAGGCCCCGTTGGCAAAGGGAAAAGCAGACCCTCCCACCTTTCCCGACTAGGAAATTAACGCCGAGGGACTAGCAGGGGCGTAAAAGGGAAGATGGGAAAGAAAAGAAGGAAAGAGACTGAAAAAAAAATTGAACTTTTCTAAGGCAAGTGGGCGGGGCCGGGGGGTGGTTGCTGGGGGACTGAGCGAAGTCCTGAACTTGAAGTTCAAGTTAGTTATAGCAGTGAGTAGATCAGATGGAAGCCTTTAGTGGGCGCAGCAGCCAGGTGTACGGTTTCTTTTTAGTGAGGATTTTTTGCCTTGAACGGCTGCGACTTAAACTTCCGCCCGCCGGGACGATTTGGGGAGCAGAAGAGGGAGGAGGCAATTGCTGAGATCAAAACTGATTCCAAGGCCAAAGTTTGAGACCCGGGGAGTTTCCCAGACTCTGTTGCCCCGCGACTGGAGGCTCTCTGCACAGTTCTTCCTCCTTCCCCGCAGGGTATTGAGGGCAGAGGGTGGGGGCGTGAGGTCTGGAAGCAGCGCTCAGGACAGCTGAGAATGTCAGAGGAAAAGCAGCAAAGGTTTTGATTCCAGAGGGCTAGGGGATGCAGGTCAGATGGAGCGGACCTACTCGCAGGCTACACTTCCGTCATCATCGGCGGCAGAACTTGCACCTGATAATCTTCTTAAAAGCGTTTTGAAAGTCCTTGTTGAAGTAGGCGTAAATAACAGGGTTGAGCAGAGAGTTGGAGTAGCCCAGCCAATTGATTATGGCTCCCAACAGGGTGGGCATGTGGCAGCTGCTCTCGCAGAAGGGCAGGACCAGGGCCACGATGAAGAAGGGTAACCAACAGAGGATGAAGGTGCCCATGATGATGCCCAGCGTCTTCACCGTCTTCCTCTCTCGAGCCAGGGCCATCTTGCGCTTGGCTTCGGCGTTGCGCTCATTTTTCTTCTTGAAGGAAGTGGGGACGCAGGGGACAGCGCTGGCTTCGTTGGGCAGCGGCAAGTGCTCTTTGGAGTTGCCCGCTCGGTGCACTTCGATCACCTCCAGGGCGGCACCTTCTTCGCCCTGCCTCACCGCGCCGTTGGCGCACGGAGCCGCGGCTGCCTTATTCTCTATGCCTTGCCTCCAGTCTCTGCTACCCGGCTCACCATTTACGCTTTTTTTGGGCTGCGGGGCAGGCGACGCCCCAAGGGGGTTGTTGCCTCTCTTCTTCTCCACCTTCTTGACAGTCTTGCGGATTCGGAATCGCGCTGCTCGGAAGATGCGCCCGTAGAGAACCAACATGAGTAGCAGAGGGATATAGAAAGCGCCAAAGGTGGAGTAAATAGTGTAGCCGTGGTCCTTGCTGATAGTGCAAGCATCAGGGTCTGAGCGGTCTTCTGGGGTGCGCCAGCCCAGCATGGGCGGGATGGAGATGAGGAAACCAATGAGCCAAGTGAGCGAGATGAGCGCAGCTGCGCGCCGGGGCGTCCTCTTGTTCACGTAGTCGATGGGGTCTGTGATGGCCCAGTACCTGTCCAGCGCGATGGCGCACAGGTGCAGGATGGACGAGGTGCAGCACAGCACGTCGAGGGCGATGAACAGGTCACAGGTGACCTGTCCCAGAGTCCACTTGTTGAGCACCTGGTACAACGCGGCCATGGGCAGCACCAGCACTGACACCATGAGGTCGGTGACGGCCAGCGAGCCTATAAGATAGTTCGCCACGTTCTGCAGGGAGCGCTCCAAGGCGATGGCAGCCACCACGCACGCATTGCCCAGAACAGCGCAGAAGATAAGCGTGCCCAGCAGCAAAGACGTGATCACTTGGTAACTGAAGGTCACGTCGGAGATGCCAGTAGCGTTGCCGCGTGCCCCGAAGGGACCCTGGGACGACGTGGTGTTGTTGCCCTGTCCAGGGCTAAGCACATCCATGCCTGCGCTCCCGGCGGGGGAGGGGGAGGGGAGAAAGGGCTGCGCCAGGATCCCCCCTCGCCCCTCCCCCTAGGGTCTTCCGCCCCTCTTTCCCCCGCAGTTTCACGGGGGAGGGTACTCAGGGACTCAAGCGGGAAGTTCTTACTTCTCAGACGAAGGCCATCTCCGAGGAGGGGCTAGCTTCTAGGCGCTTCCTGGGCTCTTGTAGTCCAGCGCGCTCAAAGACTCCAGCTGGGAAAGGAACTGGCCAGAGAACAGCTCCAGGATCTCTCGGCGGCGTAAAAGTGGCTGGAATGTCTGTCTCTCGCTGTCCATTTTACTTTGCCGCTGCCTAACTGGCTGGCAGACCCGGAATCTTCCCACCAGCAAAAGATACTTAGAAGTATCTGGAATCGAGAAACACCATCCTCCACAGACCCTCTGTATCCTTCCTCTCCTTGCTTCTCTCCTTCCCTCTCTCCCACCCTTTATCTTTCTCTTAAGCCTGCTCCTTCTCCCACTCGCCTCCTCTTTCAGTCCCTCTCCCTTCTCACTCCCCTGTCTTTATCCTTCTAGTATTGCTCTGACAGCCGGTCTCCCTCCCTCCTACGCCTAACCCTCCTTTCCTAACACTTCCCCAACCCGGAATGTCTCTTTCCCCTGGTTCCCCGCCCTCCTCTCCCTCTAGCTCAGCCTCTTTGCGTTCGAATCCCTTATTGTCGCCTGAGACTCAGAACTCGCTTACACACACTCGATTAGACCGATAGCACAACAAATAACTCCGCCTCCCACCCAGGCAAACTGGAGGTGGGGGAGGGGGGATCTAAGGAGGTATTGCTTTTTATTTCTGTCAAATTCTTAAGTAGAGTCAGCATCACAGAGTGTCAATAGGAAATGTGGAAAAGGAGCCCTGTGGAGCCTGCATAGAGAGGTGGACAGCCCTGGGTCAATCTGAAAAATTATTACTAATTCATGGAAAGAAGATGGAGTGTATCTTAGCTTTTCAAAAATACCCTCCGTTTTTCATCTCGTAATTCAGCCTGACTTCTTTGGGGAGGATATTGCCTCTGACTTTGTTTTTTTAACCTTGAAGAAAGCAATTATAAAGGACGTGTCAAAGGACAGGTAAACAGCTGCACCTTATAGTGAAGAAAAAATCAAGTCGGTATGTACTACACACACACACGCATACATACATGCACACACACTTGCCTTTCCATCACCACTGTCTTTTTAATTTCAGTGAACATTGCCATCACCCACAGTTTTGTGAAAAGTAAATTTAGGGAAAGGAATAGTTTGCCTTTGTGTTGTAAATGAAGTCGTGTGTGTGTGTGTGTGTGTGTGTCTGATTTTGCTTTTCTTACCAGAGCTTGCAAACCTCTGGAGAAAACTTAATGGAATCCCTGGTCGCTGAAGGCAGTTTTGCTTGGGCTCCAAAACTGGCTTCAGCACCTGGGACAGCTCTAGGCAACGAGGGCTTATGTCGCCACCTTCTGGCAAATGCTTTAGAGCGCCATCTAGAAACCCTAAGTAGGTATTGAGGAAATCCAACAACCTTCAAAAATTAGACAGTTATTAAAAGAGAATTCAATGAGTTTTGCATTTTCCCCTAATTTATTCAAATATTTCTTTTAGTGTCCTCTTTTTCTCTTAATCATGTATATCAATCCTATTGCATTTTCTAGCGCTTTTTGAAAGCCTGCAGTATCTGTCATTCACAAGTTCTCTCTAGAAATGGGGTTTTAATAGACTTAGGTAAACAACTTCACTTATGTTGATTTTGGGTAAACAAAGGCTGAACATCTGAATTCAACATGTGTACACATTCATCAATAGGGGAAAACAGTATTGGATTTTTCAAAATGGGGATGACTTAACAGAAATTAAAGAGACTGCTGTGGGTTGGTTCTAAGCTGTTTCACTTACCAGGAAAACCAAATTTAATTCCATTTGAACCTAGATAAAAATGCGATTTCTAATCCACTAGAATAAGCATATAACTCAACAAAGTTCACTTATACATTCTGATTAAATGACTTAAGTAAAGGAAAAATACAGAATGCAAGCCCCAAACTAAATAACTCTAAATAATATGTGCAGATTCACTGCAGATAGCAATATTCTTAATATTGTGTTCAAATTCTCTGAATTCTCCAAGACCAAACAAAAGCACAATCACCAAGGCATCAAAGAAAATCTAGTTGGGCTGATGCATGCAGTACAGGACACTGTGTTTGGAGATGGATTGTTTTACAATGCAGTGCCTGGCAGAGTTCCCACTCAATCATTTCAGCATGCCACAACAATGAATCTGACATTTATAATGATTCATGGCATTGAAAAGGAAGAGATAAGTAGATATGGTGATAACGGCTACAAACTTGAAAAGTCTTTTTTAAAACTTGCAGAGGTACTCATTTTCCCTTTTAAAATCTCACAAATTTGAGAATAGCTTTAAAAAGCTTTGTTAAAATTCCAAAATTTTTAATAGGAAAATAATTAAAATCCAGATTCTCCAAAGATGAAACTTTAGAAATCTAGTTGATAATGTAAACAAAGAGTAAAATAAAATAAATCTGAGTTTTAAAAAATAAGTATTCACATATCAGATACAAACTTGAATAGGAATTATGTCAACCTTAGCACATATAAACATAGTGTAAATCAGTAGATATATGTCAGCAATTGTGCATCCATCACTATTAAACTCAAATTGTTTAATAACTGACAGATTTATTTTTACTTTTTAAGAAAGCATAAATCTGGTTATTAATAATATTCATGAAATCTGGCATTTGCTACTCTGCTTTAATATTTTACAACACAGCTTTTTTATTCAAGTTGAAAAAACTCTTAAGTAACTCATTTTTCTTAGAAGTAACGTATATAGCATTTCAAACATTTCATTTTAACAAGAATTTTTAGGCACTCTTATGAACACTAGGAAAAAGTAGAAGAGGATATGCAGCACTGACTATGGTTCCACAGCCTCCAAGTGACTAGTAGATAATTATGTAAAACCTTTTATTAAACTAATAATATTGTGATACATATTAACAGCACCATGATGTATTTCTTCATTTTCATGCTTTCTGAGTTGTTCTATATTTAACCCTTAGAAATACAGAATCCCAGATATGCCAGAAGAAGATGGGGCAAACCAAAAATTAAGAGATAGGCTCTTCTTCAAAGTCTCTGAAATTAGCCTAAAGAAAAGCAAGCCTAAAATGGATATTATTGACAACATCATTTGAAAAGAAAACTTCCAGTCACTTTTATTTCTTGTTTGAATTTACTAGATGGAAGTTTAAACTTGTTAAGTTACGGATCTGGACTATGATACATTATCCATCATGTGAAATTTCTCTAAAATAGTTTATGGGAGATAAAGATTTTTAACATCTCCACAGGAAATTTGATACAAGCCAAGCATTTCAATGCAGTCTTTGAGCAGAACATAAGATTAACAAGACATTAGGCTGGAGTTTTGCTGAAAACCTTGACTGTCATATTCTTACTGAAAGTTCAGTAATGCTCAATAACTGATACATTCATCGATAACACCCAAATTATGGCTGATTTTTTCTATACATGAGGAAATTATTTGAGTTGAAAATTTGCCTAAGACATTATAAAGATCATTAAAAATCTACTTTAAAAAGTTTATTTTCAAATTAAAACTAGGATAGATTTTTTTTCCAGTTAAAAATATCACTCTGGAAGTTCCCATTGTGGTGCAATGGAAAAGAATCCAACTAGTATCCATGAAGATGAGGGTTCCATCCCCAGCCTTGCTTCATGGGTTGGGGATCCGCAGTTGCCATGCATTGTGGTTTAGGTTGCAGAGGGAGCTTGGATCTGGTGTTTCTGTGGCTGTGGTGTAGGCCAGCAGCCACACCTCCCATTGGACCCCTAGCCTGGGAACCTCCATATGCTGCAGGTGCAGACCTAAAAAAAAGCAATATGTATATAATGCTTATATATATATATGTGTGTGTGTGTGTGTAGGCATATACATATATATATATACATATAATCATTCTGAATTTTATTCACTCTCAATCTGCAACAAGTCAAATTTAAGTTTTCCTAGAACTGTGATTTTTTTACTGGAATTCATTAGATAAAAAACTTTAAGGAGAAATTTTTCCTTTTAGGAAATGTGGTCTTCAGATTATTAGGAAGAATTAACTTGTCTTTTATAAAAAAAAAAATGCAACCAAAATGCAGGAGAAAAAATTCTCCTTTAAAACTGAGCAGTTTTTTTGCTTATCTAATTCTCCCCATCCACCTTCCTTGCATAGTAGCATTCCTTAATGGCTATTTCTATATGACAGACACTTCTCTATGGTCCAGAACTGCACTAGGTTTTCAGCAGCAAAACATAAATGATGGAAGCTTTGGTCTCTGCAACTGAGAACTGTAAGATTGATTTGGTTCATTTAACACACGTGTTGAAAACACAGCATGTAAAGAGTGGAAAATAAAGTAACATATTCACTGGGTGTGTCACCTCAGACAAGTTAATTAATCCTCTTGTTTCCTCAGTAGTAAAATGGGTTAAAAATAGACCTGTGAAGATTAAGCGATTTAATATACTTTTGGCCCATAATAAATACTCAGCAAAAGTCAAATAATAATAGTACTAGTAGTGAAGCAAAGTAATAATATTCTCTCTCTACTAACAATTGCTGAGAAGTGAAGAGAAAGAGAATTATGTAGGCTTAGTGAAAGAGGAAGGCCTTAAAAAAAAATAAGACCGCTTCAGGTGAGAATTAATTTTGAAAATAATTTGCACTAGGATGTATTATTGAACTAGGGTCCGCTCACCCCCCCACATGCAGCAAAGCCAACCTGCTGACAAGCGGTGGTGGTGAAGCAAAACAGAACATTTATTGCCAGGTGCCCGACTTTGGGCTGAGCAAGAAGACCCAGCAGCTTGTGCTCAAAAGACTAAAACTTCTTGATGCCTTCAAGGAAGGATTTTAAAAGACAATGTGAAGGACTGGTTTGTAGCGTGCCCGACCAGCTTGTAGATATTCTTCTGATTGGTTGGTATGAAGTAACCAGGTGGTATTTCTGTAGTAACATCATCAACCTTTTGGTTCCAACTGCTCTGAGGGTGTTGGTGGTCAGTAATTAACTTCTTCCATCTCCTGGGAGTTTTACTATCTTCAAGATAACCTAAGGATATGATCCAGGATATAATCTATAGACTTTAAGGAGGAACTAAAGGTCTTGGACTTTGTTTCATGGCTAAACTAATATTTTATCTTGCTTGATTGTTTTCCTTTGTTTCTGCATTTTCTCAAAATTATTTGATTAAATTTGCCCATTGCAACTGAAGAAGGCCTAGGAGGCCAAAGTTTTCTACAAACAAGACATGTCAGAGTTCCCGTCTTGGCGCAGCAGTTAACGAATCCGACTAGGAACCATAAGGTTGGGGGTTCGATCCCTGGCCTTGCTCAGTGAATTAACGATCTGGCATTGCTGTGAGCTGTGGTGTAGGTTGTAGACCAGGCTCAGATTTGGCGTTGCTGTGGCTGTGACGTAAACTGACAGCTGTAGCTCTGATTCCACCCCTAGCCTGGGAACCTCCATATGCGCGGGTGCAGCCCAAAAAAGCAAAAAAAAAAAAAAAAAAAAAGGCATGTCCCTGTCTACGCGGTGACATTCTCCACATTCTTTAAAGTCTTTGGTAAGCTTCAAATTATTTAGGAAATTCTGAGTAGAAGACAAGAGAAGAAAGATGTGACCTCTGCATTCTGGAACTTGATTTAAATCAGAAGTTATTGGCGGGGACAGGTGATGAACATGTCAACAAAATTTCAATCATCACAGAGGAAAAGGAGTCTGCTCTTCTCTGGAAGCTCAATTTCAAAATAAAGTTCAACTTCAAAATAAATAATTGAAATTCACAGATCCCAATAAGTTGTTTAAAAGTACATCAAAACCCAACAGGCAGTACATTTGTTATAGGAAATTATCAGATCATAGTGACAGGTATGAATAAATGTGCCTTCCTGAGCTTACTTCCTCTACCCAGCTCTCTTTCTGGCAGTGTTTTCATGGCTCACTTCTGAAAGGGTAAGAGCATAGTTGAGATGATAAAAATGCTCATTATATCCTGTTAATCTAAGGACAATTGGAAATTGCATTCAGTCTAATAATTATATGAAACAAGATTTAATTACTGCATTTAGTCTAACAATAATTGAGGGTAAATACATTTTATTTTGCTTTGGAAAGTAACGTTTTGTTTATAAAACTAAAACCAATGCTCAGTGCATTATTGGGCATTTTTTTAATCTTGTTTTAAAACATGCTACTTACATAAAATCAACAACTATGATTACAAAATGTGAGTCTTTGTGCCATTTGGCCTATGGAAGCAATAATTTGGTATTTGGGAGTAGTGATGCAGGGTCACTACTGGATTCAAATAGCCAAGCTGCCATTTACTAGCCTTGTATTTTTTTAATATTACCATTGTAGTATGCATTATATAAGAATTACAAAAAATATAAAGAATGATATAATACAAATAATAATATAGTAAATGTCTGCGTACTTAAGAAAAACATGTAAAAGAACAGTATGATTCCTTTGAGGCTCTCTTTACTCTTGAATTTAGTATTTGTCATTCCCATGAATGACTTTATACTTTAACACCATATGTATGTGTCAATTAGCAATACAGAAATAGTATCATTCTCTATGTATTATTCTGCAACTTCCTTTTTATGCTTGACATTATCTTTGTGAAATTCATCTGCATGAATACAAGTACCTCTAGTTCATTTATTTTCAGTGTATTGTAGATTTAAATCACATGGATAAAGCCACAAATTATTTATCCATTCTCTGATTAGTGGATGTTTAAGTCTTTTCCAAACACTTGCTTTTATAAATAATACTGCTATGATTATTAATGTGCATATCTTCTTTTTTAGATCCATGTACCTTAAAGTAAACTCGATTAGTGCTTTTCAAACAAAGCACATGGAGGGGAGGATCTTGTTTAAAATGCAAATTTTGATTCCATAGGTATGGAATGGAGAACAATATTCTGCACAGCTGCCAAGTTCCTGAGTAACAGCTTTAATAATATCCTTTAAAAATTTGTTTTATGAAGGCCTGTTAGCAGTAAGCTCTCCTAGTATTTTACTGACTGAAGTGTTTTTATTTAACCCTTACTTAAATACACACATAATTCTGCGTTAACACTTTATTTTTGTCAGAACTGAAAGCTATTTTTTTAATATTTATTTTGCCTTGCAGTTTTTCTATTGATAAGAAAGTTGCTGTTTGTCACTTATGCATCTATAGATGTCCTTTTTACTGGGGCTACATTTAAGATCCCAGGTTTTTAGTTTTTATTGTGTTCTACAGTTTTACCTCAGTGTTTTTAGAAGTGGATTTTTTAAATTTTCCTAGGATTTATTTTGCTTCCTAAAACTAAGATTTGTAATTTCCATTACTTCTGGAAAATTATGATTCACTCATTAATTCAACAATTACTGCCTTTCCTTCTATTCATTCTATTCATTCATTCTATTCGCTCCTGAAATTCTAAATATACTAAAAGAACTTCTATCTTCCATGTCTCTTTATTTCTTTGTTATATTTTCAATCGTTTCCTCCCATGCTATTTTCTGGATAATTTATTCATATCTATCTTTTAGCTATCAATTCTCTTTTCAGTTGAGTCTAATCTACCAAAGGAATGATTAAATCCTTTAAGTTTAAAACAACTCTATGCTTTATTTGCATATATTGTATTTGTTTTATTTTTCTAATGTAGATATTTCAGTAGACCTTTGTTGGTTGCTACAGTTTTTTTTTTTTTGTTTTGTTTTTTGTTTTTTAGTGCCACATGTGTGGCATATGGAGGTTCCCAGGCTAGGCATTGAATCGGAGCTGCAACTGCTGGCCTATGCCACAGCCACAGCAACACAGGATCCAAGCCACACGTGTAACCTACACCACAGCTCACGATGCTTAGCCCACTGAGTAAGGCCAGGAATCAAACCCGAATCTTCATGGAAACAAGCTGGGTTTGTTACCACTTAGGCACAACAGGAACTCCTATTTCTGTTAACATTTTAAGCATGTTTATTTTATATTGTCTCTGACTATTCCAATATCTCTGTCCCTGATTGTCTAATTCTCTTTCTGCTGAGTTTCACTCATGCCAGTTTGGTTACTATTGTGACTGGTGATTTTATGAGTTTGTATTTGACTAATGTCTGTTTATGGGAATCATGAGAATCTTGGTTCAGTGGACATTATCCCAGGAATACTTGTTTTTCCTTCTGTTACATACAACAGTAGGCTTACTAGCCTATGTGAGAGCATCCTTTATGGCTGATATTATCAGAGGAGACTTTATCTTTGCGTGGAATTCAAGCCAGGGAGACACATTATTTTTACAGATGTTAAGGATTCCAGCTTTCTGTAGCTGTCCCTATTCCAGTCCCGCACACCATTTTTTATATGCCTTAGGAATTGTTCTGTTTCATTGGGGAGACATTAAAACTTCAGGATTTAGGTACCATTAATCAGCAAATGTCTCTAAGGTATCTATAACTTCAGTGCTGGCTTATTACCCAGGCTTTTGTTTCTGTAATTTTGGGTTACTGAAGATTCTCTTAATTTCTTGAGAGCTCAGCTCTACCTGTTAGTTGTAACTTATCTATCATTCTTTGGTATTTTGCAGTGGAAAAAATTTTTGAATACAGAGTCTGCAAGATCTACTAGAAGAAGAGAGAAAAATTGTACCTTTAGGTTTCATCAGGATTAAATAAGATGCAACTAAAGAACTTAGCAGAGTTCCTTATATCTTAATTGTTCAATAAATATTAGTAAATTTTGAGTTCTGTCATGACTCAGTGGTTTATGAATCTGACTAGCATCCACGAGGATGCAGGTTTTATCCCTGGCTTTGCTCAGTGGGTTGAGGATCTGGTGTTGCTGTGAGTTGTGGGGTAAGTCGCAGACATGGCTCGGACACTGAGTTGCTGTGGCTGTGGTGTAGGCCAGTAGTGGTATAGTTCTAAATAGACCCCTAGCCTGGGAACCCCCATATGCCACAGGAGTGGCCCTAAAAAGACCAATAAATAAATAATTAAATGTGTTAGTAAAATAAAATTTGTGTGTGTGTGTGTGTGTGTCTTTTCCAGGGTCACACCCACGGCATATGGAGGTTCCCAGACTAGGGGTCTAATTAGAGTTGTAGCTGCCAGCCTGCGCCACAGCCACAGCAACAGGATCTGAGCCACGTCTACAACCAACACCACAGCTCACGGCAATGCCAGATCCTTAACCCACTGAGCGAGGCCAGGGTTCGAACCTACAACCTCATGGTTCCTAGTCGGATTCGTTAACCACTGAGCCGTAACAGGAACTCCCAGTAAAATAAAAATCTTAATTAGTTTTCCAAATTTTTTCTATCTTGGCCTTTTTCTTCTTTTCCATTTATGTGAAATGTATTTGTCCTCCAAAAAGAAAAGAGGTGCATAAATAGTATAATGTCATATGCATAAATAATTTGAATTTTATGCTTTAATGTATATGAGATATACATACATTGACTTATTTAATGTAAAATACATATAGGGAAATTATACTAAATCATAGTATTTGAGTTTATAGTCAATCACTTTAAAAGTCTATGGAAAAGAACCTCTTCAAATTAATTAAAAATTGATGTTAATGTTTGACCAAAGACAATTTATTATTTGAAATTATCCAAAAATACTTTGAAAAGTTGTTTGGAGTTCACTGTTAGCAGCGTTTATCTATTTATTTTATTTTATTTTATTTTATTTTGCTTTTTAGAGATTTTTTTTCTTTTTAGGGCCACATCCACGGCATATGGAGGTTCCCAGGCTAGGGGTCCAGTCGGAGCCTCAGCCGCTTGCCATCACCACAGCCACAGCAACGCGGGATCTGGGCCGCGTCTGCAACCTACACCACAGCTCACTGCAATGCCAGATCCTTAACCCACTGAGCGGTGAGGCCAGGGATCGAACTCGCGACCTCATGGTTCCTAGTCGAATTCATTAACTTTTGTGCTTTGATGGGAACTCTGTGTTTATCTATTTTAAAAATGAATGACATCTGTCTTTGAATTCCAATTTCATCTGTCTTAATTTTCAATTCTACCTTGAAAGCTAAAGGTAAATAGCACCTTTAAGTATGAGCCATATCTTTTTTTTTTTTCTTTTTGTCCATTCCCACGGCATGCATAATTTCCTGGCCTGAGGAGACACCTGCACCACAGCAGTGACCTGAGACCCTGTATTGACAATGCCAGATCCTTAACCCACTCCCACAAGAAACTCCTCAATAATTTTATTGTTAATGAGAAGTCACTTATCCCAGGCCCACCACTTAATGGGAAGCAAAACAAAATCAAACAAAACAGTGATTCTCTCAAGACCTAAGACAAGTTCAAACTATCTACTCCTGTTAGGGGATGTAGCTGAGAAGGAAATGAGTGTGCCCTAGTATCTAATTGTTACTAAATGAAGTGTTGATAGAGTTTTAATGTCAAACACAATAATATCAACCTGAAATTGAAATCTTCCTCCAGGCTATCTCCTTGTTTTGGTTTATTTTTGGATTTTGTAGCTTTTTAAATTGTTTGGGAAACACAGCTGCACTTATTAATATACTGAGGCGTTTTAATTGAAGAAGATGACTGTCATCATGTGCAGCTCTGGATCTCTTCCTCTGGACTTCACAGCCAACTGTTCCATCTTCGGCAGAAAGAAATGGTATAGAATGCCAGCATTAGGGATTAAATATTTGGCTTCTAGCTCATGATTTGAATAATATAATAAAAATGGTAGCCAGTGTAATTAAATGTTTATTATATGCCTAACTCTATACTAGGCCCTTGCCATGCAATGTTTTATTTAATCCTCGCACCAGCCTGAGACTGTTCAATTTTTCAAATAAACAAATGGAGATGCAAAAATGTATTTTGCTTGTTTATTTCTAAAATACTCAAGGACAATGAGAAAATAAAATCATCTATCCCAGAAAACTACTTCCTGCCTACGGCTATCTGACCATAGCAACTGTGGTTGCCCATTTATTCAGTTTCACCAGCTGACAAGGTGGTACTGCTCATCAGTGATCAGAACGAGAGTACACACAGGTATCCTGGGTGGAAAGCCCAAATACCCTGAAAACATGCTCTGACGGCTGCCTGGATCATCCTTAGTCATCTGTCACATTTTTTAGAAGTAGCCTCTGGTCTCCCTTAGAGGATCCTGGCTACTATCTGGAGTATCTGCTTGATTACTTCCTCAATATCCCCTTTCTGACTCTCTGTCAATTTAAATAGCAGATATTTCAAAAATGGTAGGGGGCCGAAGAACTCACCAAACTCAAACTTACACAACTTGCAGAAAAGGAAAACGAGGGTCCTCACAGCTCTTTGCCCTAGATCACACAGTGGGGGCCTCGTATTAGCCTGACCGCACCAGTTAAAAGACCTCTAACGTTAGTATCCAGGTTTCAGACTACAGCGCTACCAGCTCCAGTGGAAAATATCCAAAACTTGAAACAGATCAAAGAAGTCGAAATTTGTGTGCAATTACCTCTACAATCCTTCCTTCTTCTTTCCCTTCCTTTCTTCCTTTTTTCCTTCCTTTCCTCCTTCCTTCTTTCCTTCCATCTTTCATTTATTCACACAATAAGCACTTACTGCTTATGTCTACTATGAGCTAGGCAGTATAGCATCCACTAAGACTATAAAGCTAGAATATCTTTGTCTTAACTCATCCACTGAAACATGTTCCCCAGCCACACTAATTAAAGGCTCCTCTGGGCGGGGGGAATATCCAGCCCCAGTCACAGTTTTCTCATCAATTGTCTGTGTTTATTAAGTACTTACTATTTTTCTAGGCTTTTTGTATGTAAATATTAATAAGACCTACAAGTATCTCTTTACTTCCATCATTTTCTACTGAAACCAGTAGAAAAAAAAATCTGTTAACTGGTAAACAAATAAATGAGGCAATTTGTAGGTTCAGATAATGTTATAAGGAAGATAAAATTGAGTAGTTATGATGGAGTCGCTGAAAGGGTCTCCTCTTGAAGGGCTGGTGAGGTGAACCTCTCTGAAGAGTTGACATTTAAGATGACACCCAAATAATACAAAGGGAATGGCTTTCAAAGATCTCATTGGTGGTATACTGCGATAACCTGTTCATCATCCCGACAGCAGAGTAGAGCCTGGGGCAGCAAACCCCTGAGCAGTCACCTCCAATGGTCAATAGCCTCCTCTGTTCACTCCAGTGTGTTTAAAAAATGTTACTCTTTTCTGTGTGTTGCATGATGTGAAGAGTATCGCGAAACACTATTCCAGTTGAAGAGAAAAATCCATGTAGAAGAAAAGCAAAGGAGACAGAGCGTGATAGGCTGGGTAGCTGAAAGAGGAGAGTGCACAGAAAGGAGAGTGATGGGGAAAGAGGTCAGAGAATACACAGAAACCAGATCACGTTGATCCTTGTAGCCTGAGTGTGGGTATAAGGATGAAAAGCGGATGGACAGAAAAATTATATTTGTCTACTTCCAAAAAGGAACTAGATAACTCCTTTGTTAAAGTACATATTAACTAGAATAATCAAATATGTATTAAAAAGAAAAGTTGAAAATAAGACAGTGAAGACAGAACATTTTTTACATGGAGACTGGTATAGGCACTACAATTAACTAAAATTAAAATTACCTAAAATTTATGGAATATTACCCATAAAAAAGAAGGAAACAATTCATTTTGCAGGAACATGGATCAACCTAGAAATTATTATACTAAGTTAGTGAAAGACAAACATCGTATGTTATCACTTACATGTGGAATCTTAAAAGAAGGATACAAATGAACTTATTTGCAGAATAGCAACAGACTGGCAGACTGAAATCAAACTTATGTTTACCAAAGTGGACAGGTTGGGGGAAGAGAGGGATGGGTTGGCATATGCACAGTGAGGTATATAGAATGACTGGTCAATGGAGACCTGCTATATAGCACAGACCGCTCTACCCAAAATTCTGTGATCATCTATGTGTAAAACAGAATCTGAAAGAGAATGGATGTGTGTATATGTATAATTGAATCACTTTGTTGTACAGCTAAATTTAAAATTGCCTAAAATTCATACACTATTACTCAGCCATAAAAAAGAATGAAATAATGCCTTTTGCAGCAACATAGATTGACCGAGAAATTATCATAGCCTTGTGAACCAACTATACTTCAATAAAGCTTAAAAAATTACCTTAAATTAACACTGAGAAGCCCATAGCCAACTTCTAAAACACCTTGGACCAAGCAATTTTATTAGTCTCATTAAAAGAAAAATGAAATTGCATTAGGAGATCAATATTTTTTTTCTTTTTCCTTTTCTTTCTTTCGAAGGGCCACACCTGAGCATATGGAAGTTCCCAGGCTAGGGGTCAAATTGGAGCTACACAACAGCCACAGCAATGCCAGATCCAAACTGCATCTGTGACCTACACCACAGCTCATAGCAACGCTAGATCCTTAAACCACTGAGCGAGCCCAGGGATCAAACCTGAGTCCTCATACATACTTGTTGAGTTCATTACCACTGAGCCACAAGGAGAACTCCCCAATATTTTTCTTGATACTCAAGTGGAAGAAATAATGGCATGCAGGTTCATTACCGATTGGTTTAGAAAATTATATATTCCCTGCCATTGTTCATAAGTTCAGGAATATTTTCAAATGTCATTTCAAGAAATAAAAGCTAAAATTTTATCTTAGTGAAGGCCTTTCATGTGGAGCTAAGTATCTGATAAATATAGATATAGCTCTCTCCATGTAAGTTGTTTTCTGGTGATGAAACCTCATTAAATGGAATCTGCTTGGCTTTTTTTTTTTTTTTGTCTTTTTGCCTTTTATCTAGGGCCTCACCCGCGGCATATGGAGGTTCCCAGGCTAGGGGTCTAACAGGAGCTGTAGTTGCCAGCCTTCGCCACAGCCACAGCAACGCGGGATCGGAGCCACGTCTGCAACCTTCACCACAGCTCACAGCAACGCCGGATCCTTAACCCACTGAGCAAGGCCAGGGATCGAACCCGCAACCTCATGGTTCCTAGTCGGATTCGTTAACCGCTGAGCCACGATGGGAACTCCGAATCTGCTTGCCTTTTCGAAATCTCCATACAACCATGCCTCTAATTCATTGCTTACAGTTCCTTTAACCTGGCATATTCATTTCTATCTTTTGCACCAAAGAAATTCTTACCTGCAATGCAAAACAGTGATCAATCCCAAGTGTCTGGAAAGTATACGGTAGTTCTCTACTTGAGTCTTAAGTTCAGCCAGGTAGCTTTTAAAATAGATAGGTACCACTCCTACCAATTGAATCAGGATTTATAGAGAGGAGGCCTGGGCATTGGAAATTTCTAAGCTCTCCAGGTGATTCTAGTGAGTAAACAGGGTTAAGAACTGTTGAGATTGGTTAGTGCTCCGTAGTTCTTAAAGTGAGCTCTAAGTAGAATGTGGAGTTTCACTTTTGTTACTTGGGTCTGATGAGTTTCCTTCTTGAGAGAGGAAAAAAAATAACTGACCAGCTACAACAGAATGTGCCACAAACAAGAAAGTCTTTGTGTTCTCCTATCATGGAAGGTAAGTGAGGAATTACCTCCTTGACCTTGTATTTAATGAGAAAAGTTACACAGCAAATCTGCTTTGGTTCTGGCTTCACTCAAAAGCTGTACAGAAATAGAGATTTTTTTGGTCAGTCCTTTTCACTTTCTCACTGAGAAAAGAGGAGACAACTTTATAAAAGGATTATAGAAGGAACAAGTTAAAGTGACTCTGGGATCTGACCGTGCATAAAAATTACTTGAAGAGCTTGGTAAAAATGCAAACCTCCAACCCCTAATCGTGAGTGATTTTGATGGAGTAGTTCTGGGTTGGGTCTTAGGGATCTATATATTTAAAAAGGACTCCAAATGATTCCGATGCTGCTTGTCCACAGGCTAATGGGAAAGAGGAGTTACCAAAAGCTGCCCATTTTTGGTAAAGTGCTCCTCCCTAATGCTCACATAAACAAGGGCCCTTTGACCGTTATTGAAAGGAAATAGAATTAAGAAAATCTAAGTTTGGGGGTTCCCACTGTGGCTGACTAGTATCCATGAGGTTTCAGGTTGAACTCCTGGCCCTGCTCAGTGGGTTAAGGAACCGGCGTTGCTGTGGCTGTGGCGTAGGCTGGCAGTGGCAACTCTGATTCAACCCCTAGCCACCAGGGAATTTCCACATGCCTCAGGTGCAGGCCTTAAGAATTGAAAAAAAAAAAAAAAAGGAAAAGAAAGAAAATCTAAGTTTGGAGGCAAATTTTAAAGACCACAGCACAGGCATGCCAGCTGAAGTAAAAGGACAGTAGAGAGAAAAGAAGCTTAGGCAACAAGTGAAGGCAGCTGGGGAGTGAGGGCACTGGCCTTAGAAAGATACTCAGGTGGTGAGGCCAGATCTGGGCTGGAGTAAAGAAACGTGCTGGCAGATGAAGCAAATTCTCTGTGGTGAGCAGGCTGGAGGATAATGTCCCAGCTGCCCTCCTGCAAATCAGATGTAATAATCCTTCCCTTCTTAGATACAAACTCTTTTCATCAAGCTGTGAAAAATATACTAACTTTTGTCTGCTATTGTTCGCCGAAGGCTAATTTGGTTCTACCCTGTGGCTTCAATTCTCACGTCCCTATCAGAAACAAACTGCTTCAGGCTTAGGAAATGTGAGCCTCAGAAATTTCACTTAGAAGCACACAGTGGTTTCTTGCAAGGCAGCAAAAGAAATGGGGGAGCAACTCGCAGCCCACCTTCTCTAACAAAGCCAAAAGGCAGAGTGTTGTTTTCCAGTGCTCATTCTCCCCACTGGAGTCAGAATACTGATTGTAATAAAACATAGCATGCCAAATACATACTAACTATTCCTTTATTCCTTGCCTCATTTGTTTATCCATTATTTATTCTTTGATCCTCAAAATATGTTTAAACACTACACCTGTTCCTTCAAAAGCAGAATCTGAGACAAAGAATTGAGTACAAGTAATGTCTTTGGGAGGTGATACCAAGGAAAAGAAGTGAGAAAGTGGAAAGAGAGGGAGAGAAAGGGAAAAGAAGGAGAGCTAATAGATGTAAGTGCCTATTATGGAGGGCATCGCTATGGGCAACGGAGACTCAGTTCTGTTGGAACTTTTTCTGGAATCATCTCCTGAAGGATGTTAGAATGAAACAGTCATCAGAGGGTTCCAACCTCCCAAGGTGGAAATTAACCTAGGATCTTAAATTCCACTCTCCTAAACTCCACACGCCTGAAGGCTAAGGAGGCTCTGTCCTTTACCGCTTCTAGTAGCCAAGGTCATGGAGGAATATGGCAGAAAGCAAGGTGAGAGGCTGTCAGCTGAAGCGAGTTGAAGCTTGCACAGGCTTTTTCACACTGCCCTGTGGAAGCTAAACTTGGGGAGGGGGGAACAAACAGGATATTAGTTGGACCTTGGTATGTGTCTACTGCAATATTTCATGCTATGCTACAAATATGAATAAATCATGTTTTCTGCCTCTAAGAGTTCTTGGTCTTATAAGGGAGAGACACAAAGAAAACTTAACATTCAGCATGAAAATTTCTGTAGTAACGACATTCAAAAAGCTTTATCAAAAAAAAAAAGGGGGAAGAAATTGGTTGGTAGAGGGGAGATCTGGAAAAAGGAATGGAGCCATACAAAATTGAGAAGGTTTTGCGTAAAGGTCAGCTGAAATCTGAAAGATGAATTATCTATTGATCAACAGAAAAATAAAAGGTGTGTTCAGAATGAGGTACATTCTGGAAATGGTGTTGAGTACGGTGTGACTGAACATGGTCCTTACGTGAAAGAAGCTCGGGGATGAAGATAAACATCTTTTATCCTGAAGGCGGTGGGAGGGCCACTGAAGTTTAAGATGGAGAGTAACCCAAGGGAGTTCTCTCTATTCCTGGTGAACTCAGAAAAGATAACTACATAATTGTGATTCCTGGAGAGAGGTTCTTGTGTCAAACATTTATGAAGCACACACTGAGCACCACACCAGGTGCTGACCACATCCAGATGAGTGAGATATGGTTCTCGTCATTGCGTGGTTCAGTGCTTAGTGATGGGAGGCAGAGGACCTTTGTAATACAGTGCAGTTAATGTTACTGTACTTCTCAGTGCGGGGGGCTTGAGGAGGTTATGGGAAGGCTCTCCCCACCCCCAACCCCACCAGCCAGGCTTTTGGTGTTCCTGAAGACTTCCTGGGCAATTAGTAATGTTCAATTTTCTAAAGTTAGAGGCAAGCATTCCAAGGAGCACATTACTAAGGAGGCAGTGTCTCTGGGGGGAAAAAAGCAACATGAAATAAATGATGGTAGTATGTGGAGGAAGTATGGAACTAAAACGTGTGGTTAAGAATACTTTCCTGTTTCCCCCACCTGCCATGTTTTGCCTTATCACCTTCCCTGGCTGGCTTACTCAGCCTTTAGCTTTCAGTTTGACTGTCACTTCTTCCTGCAAGCCTTCCTTGACTTCTCAGGTCTAAGAGATCCAAACTAAATGTACAAACACCTTCACAAATTATCTTTTTTAGCTGTCTAAAAAATGTGTTTAAGCAAACAAATCATCAACCTTCTAATTGTAAGGACAGTAAGGTGGCTGCCCTGTATGTACTGTATAATATTCGAGTCTTGGCAGAATGAGTCAGTTGCTGGAGTTCCCATTGCGGCACAGTGGAAATGAATCTGACTAGTATCCATGAGGACGAGGGTTCAATCCCTGGCCTTGCTCAGTGGGTTAAGGATCCAGGGTATCTGGCATTGCCATGAGCTGGGGTGGAGGTCACAGATGCAGCTCAGATCCCGCATTGCTCTGGCTGTCACGTATGCTGCTAGCTATAGCTCCTATTTGACTCCTAGCCCAGGAATGTCCATGTGTCATGGGTGCAGCCCTAAAAAGAAAAGAAAAAAAAAAAAAAAAAAAAGAATGACTCAGTTGTTAATCGAGGAAGATACGTCCAAATAATATAATATCTATTTGGTATCTATAATCATTCTTGCTCTCATTCTTTCAGAAGTCCAAAGTAATTCTTGGGTCAAGGGCATGATTTTGATTGCTCCCAGACCTTCCTTTTAGGCTCTGCCCCTAAGTTCAAACTCCTTCTCCCTGACAGGGGGCCAGTACCCAAGGCAGCAAAATACTTTCAGTCCTACCTACAGCAAGGTCCAAGGCTCCAGGTTCACGTTCAGTTTGAATGATTTGAAATGTCCAGCCTAGCCTTCACCTCTGCGCAGATAAATAACCAAAATAATCAGGAACTGCTGTCCTGCTTGTTTCTAATAATGATAGTAATAACTAGCATATAGTAAATACAATGTCCCAAGCACTAAGTGTTTTATATGTATTATTTTTCTACTTGCAACCTCTTCATGTGGTAGGTAATGATTTGTATACCCATTTTAAAAAGAAGAAAACTAGGAGTTCCTATGGTGGCTCAGTGGGTTAAGGATGCGACACTTTTTCTGTGAAGATGTGGGTTTGATCCCTAGGCCTGGGCTCTGGCATTGTCAGAACTGTGGTGTAAGTTGCGGTTGTGGTTCAGATCCTGGTCTGGGAACTTATGTGCTGCAGGTGTGGCTACCAAAAAAAAAAAAAAAAAAAAGAGAGAGAGAGAGAGAGCAAGGAGAAAGCTGAAGCATTAAATAACTTACCAAGGTCACACATCTAATAAACAGTGGAATAATGCTTTGAGACCCAAGAAGTGAATCTAGAGGCTGTGTTCTTAATCACTCTGCCCTGCTAGCTCCCAGATTTCCTTCTCATGTTGATCCTTCTTATCAGTTTATTTCTGACACTCTAGATGGTGCATCTGATATGTATTTTCAAGAATCAAATCATAATTGTACTTTTAGCAATCCATATGGCAACTGCCTGCATCTATTCACCTCATCACTACCCTTTGATCCAAGCCACTTGACAATTTTCAAGTGTGGTCTGTATTTTACCATCTCTCTATAATGCTTTTCTCCCAGGAAAACAATTTTCCAGACTTCACCAGGATTTTGAACACAGCATAATCATCAAGCCATGGTTTTTCCCTTAACTGAAATGACCAGACATACGGCTTCATTTCATTTCTCTTCATTTCATGGAAGCTAGCTTGTCACAGCTAGAGACAGTGTCAAATCACTCTCAGATTTTCTCCTTTACCTTTAAAGAGAGCTACTCTATTTCTTTGCCCCTTTTTCCTCAGGCTGTTACATTCATTTTTTAATTCCGTAAAAGAATTTAGTGAGGATTTTCCAACATTTGGCAAAGTTTCAATGGTAACTGGAATTGAATTCTTTAACTTTAGTCAATAGCTATGACAAAAATCCATTATATTTCAGAACTCTGCATATGGAGGGTTAACAAAGAATTATTTTCCTCTCAATCTTAACAATAATCACTAATATTTATTGCTTCTTAATATATACCAGGCACTGCCAGTTGTTTCACACATTATTTTATTGTTGGGATGAGGAAACTGAGGCTTGGAGAATGTAACTGATAGTTGTTTCAGAGTCCATGCCTTAACCAAGCTCAGAGGAATCTACTAATCTCCTTCCTTCATTACTTGGGCCATTAGCTATTCTACATCAGTCTGTATTTAATATGAGAAAATACCTTGAAAAAGAAAAGAACCATTTTCACAAGTTTTTTTTTTTTGTCTTTTTGCCTTTTCTAGGGTTGCACTCGTGGCATTTGGAGGTTCCCAGGCTAGGGGTCTAACAGGAGCAGTAGCCGCGGGCCTTCGCCACAGCCACAGCAACACGGAATCCGAGCCGCGTCTGCAACCTACACCACAGCTCACGGCAACGCCGGATCCTTAACCCACTCAGCGATGCCAGGGATCGAATCCCAACCTCGTGGTTCCTAGTCGGATTTGTTAACCACTGAGCTACAAAGGTACCTCCCATTTTCAGAAGTTTTTAAATCGCAATCTTATATCTTTGGAATTTCACAGTTGTATTTCATAACAGAACAGACTTAAATCTGTTTTTCAAATGTTACCAGCAGTAGTATTTAGGTTTAATAAACCACCCTTTAGCTTTGGGTTACAAGTGATAAGCAACTAGAACTAGAACTCAGTTAAAAGTTAAGAATACTTATCACTTCTCCTAACAATAGAAAAAAGGTAGAGCGGGTCCAGGACTCTAAGGGACTTTTTAAACCTTTGGCCATCTTTTGGTTCCTCTTTACAAGCAATTCCTCAGAATTGCTCCCTGCAAAACCTAGAGCGAGTACTTTCTTTTTCATACACAACAGCAAAATAAAATAAAAACAAAGCAAAACAAGATATTTCCTCAAGTATGGGCTAAAAGCCTTTTCCTTTAGCTCAGTGGGACAGCCTCACTATGCACCCACCCTTGAGAAGAAAAAAAGATATGATCTCAATCAATTCACAAAAAAAGAAAAAAATCTCATGATAAAATTCAACACATTTGTCATAAAACAATATATTCAGACTTGAATCGTAGAAAGAACATTCTTTGCCTAATAAAGTGGATCTAGCCATAGTTTACAGCAATAACCAATATCTGTTCCTACTGGTGACACTTCAGGAATTTTCTCTATAAAGTCAATATTATACTCAAAGCAATACAAAAAGATAAGGAAAAAAATAGGCATCGTAATTGAAAAGTTAAAGGCATAATTTACATTTGCAAAAAATATCGTCTACATAGAAAGTAAAAGAACATCTATAAACATTAGTACTAATGAAAGTGTTGCAAAGAGTTGTGAATTTTCACTTACACATTAAAAACAAGAGCATTCCTATATACCAGCAATAATTAAGAAATGTAATAGAAAATATTTGTACTTATAACAAATATGTAATATGTTCAGAAATAAATAATATGGAAAAGCAAATTCAGAGTAGTGTTATGGAAGCATGAATGATGACCTAAATGAATTAAGATACAGACATTCACAAGATATTAAACGGAAAGTCATAATATTAAAGATAAAAAAATTATGAAAGTTCTGGTCAGAATAGCCATCATTAAAAAGTCTACAATACAAACAGCAAATGCTAGAGAGGGTGTGGAGAAAAGGGAACTTTCCTACACTGCTGGTGGGAATATAAATTGGTACAGCCACTGTGGAAAACAGTATGGAAGCTTCTTTAAAAAACTAAAAATAGAGTTGCCATATGGTCCTGCAATCTCACCCCTGGGTATGTATCTGGAGAAAACGCTAATTTGAAAAGATACGTGGACCCCAATGTTCATAGCAGAGCTACTTACAATAGCCAAGGCATGGAATCAATTTAAATGTCCACTGACAGATGAAGTGCAAAAGAGGATGTGATATATATAATATACATGTATATACACATGATGGAATAATACTCAGCTATAAAAGAAATAAAATAATGCCCTTTGCAGCCACATGGTTGGATCTAGAGGTTATTATACTAAGTGAAGTAAGTCAGAAAGAGAAAGACAAGTACCATAGGATATCACTTAAGGAGAAAGGGGGTGGAGGAGGGATGAGTTTAGGATTAACAGATACAAATTAGTATATATAAAATAGATAAAAAAAGGTCCTACAGTATAGTACAAAGAACTGTATTCAATATCTTGTAATAAACCATAATGGAAAAGAATATGAAAAATATATATAATATATGTATAACTGAAATACTTTGCTGTTCACCAGAAACTAATACAGTATTGTAAATCAACTATAGTTCAATAAAACAGTAATCCAAGTTATAAATTAAATGCAATACAATTTAACAACTTTAGCAAACCACAAAACCAATGCAGATATTTGTATAAAATATATGACAAAAGTTATAGCTTTTAAACTTTATAGAGAGAACATATTTGCCATAATATATTTGATATATTAAAAGTAAAATACATGTTTAGTATCCTAAATGTGAAAGAAATCTTGTAAGTTAATAAGAAAAAATAAAACCCTTAACACCCTGGAAAATAGGCAAAGGATATGAACAAGCAATTCACCTGCAAAACCTAAATGATTAACATATGAAAAGATGCTCAAGGAGTTCCCTTCTTGGCTTAGTGGTTAAGGAACGCATCTAGTATCCATCCATGAGGATGCAGGTTCAATCCCTGGCCCCGCTCAGTGGGTTAAGGATCAGGAGTTACCGTGAACTGTGTTGCCATGAGCTGTGGTGTAGGTCGCAGATAAGGCTCAGATCCAGCGTTGTTGTGGCTGTGGTGTAGGCCTGCAGCTAGAGCTCTGATTGGAGACTCCTAGCCTGGGAACTTCCATTTGCTGTGGGTGCGACCCTAAAAAGAAAAAAGACAAAAAAAAAAAGATGCTCAACTTCTTTAATGATCAAGGAATGCAAAATTAAAACAATAGTGAGATCAGGTCATATTCATCAGATTGACAAAATGCAAAGTTTGACAACACCAAATATTGGCCAATTTCTAGGATAACAGGGACTCATAAATTGCAGATGGTGAGTATACATTTGCATAATGGCTTCAAATATCTAGTAAACATGCCAAGTCTGCTTTTAGGTGTACATTGCAGATAAACTGTTACATGTGTACTCCCAGAGGTATGCACAAACTTGTGAATTACAGCATTGGCTGTAATGGCAAAAAAAAAAGGGGTATACTACCATACTGTTTACAGTTAAAATCAAAAAACGAGATTTAAATATGTCACTGAATAGATGTCAAACCAATATTTAATGTAAAAATATGACATGATACAATTTATAAAATTTTGAATAACCACATATCCAAAATAAATGTTATTCATGGACAAATGTAATAAATATGAACTTGAAGAATACAGATTAAAATCAGGATAGTAATTATGAGGGAAGAGTGGAAAATAGGACTACAAAGGGTTAAATACAAACAAGTTTTTAATATTGTTTCTTTTAAAGGAATAGATCTGAAGCAAAAACAAAAATTTGACATTAATTAATTTGGGTGGCAGAATCATTGAAATCTGTCAAGCTATTTTCTGTATTTTTATGTATCCTTAAACCTTTACAAAAATGTTTTAAAAGGGCTAAACATTGTAAAGGTGAGGATAACTATAGGATAAAAATAAATAAAATAGAAGTCCATGAAATGAGATGTCTGCATTTTTTACATTTCTTCCCCCTCATAGATAAATGAGTGAAGTGTAGCTGAAGTATATCTGTTTAAACAGTTTGAATTTAATCCCATGTTGGATCTAGAGGCTCATAAACATATTTCCATGAATCGTACACTGCCTTGATTCTTTCCAACATCAGTGAAAAACAGAGTATTCCAAGCTAACAAAGATAGCTGCCTGAGAACCATTACTTTCCGAACTATTATTTCCAAGAGTCTTTATCTCCTCTTTTGTTTAATTTACCATTAAAATTAAGTTCCATGATGCATTGGAAATGTACTTGTTAATTTTAAAAACCCCAAGATGCCTCAGATTCTTCCTCTTTTTTTTTTTTTTTTTTAGAAAGCTTTATTTAGCATATGGGAATCAAAATAGCAGTCTCTCAGAAAATTCTTCAAAGCATCCATGTCCAAAGAAACCCTTGCCCTCTGAAACTTTACTTGCCATTTTACTTTATTCAAGGTTCTTTCCAGGAAAGGCAAAGTCACTTAGATGAAATTTGAAGGCACATTTTTAAGAATAACTCTACTTTATACTTGGTGGTATTTGTAGCCAGTCACGTCCCAAATAACCAGACCGGAGCAAGTTCTTGAAATAGGTTTCCCGTAGAAGCAATAAAATTTATGACCCAGGCAAACCTGCAGAAAATTTACTCAAATTCTTCTAGTAGCTACAGAAGCCTTGGTCTGTATCCCTCTCCTGAATTATTTCTTCGTAATTTTTAAATTTTGAAATAATTTCAGGCTTACAGAAAGCTGAAGCATTAGGACAAAGAACCTTTAGACATTTTACCTACACACACACAGGCACATACTATCATAATTTTCAGAGCCATTTGGCAGTAAGTCGCAGATATGATGCCTTTTTAGCCTAAATATATCAATGTGCATTTCTTGAGAAAAAGGGCATTCATTAACATAATCACACTAAAATATCAACATTAAGAAATTAATGATGATATAATAGTATTTGTCTGACTATTTTGCCAACCAGTGCAGTAATGATACAACAATGACATGTCTGTGTGTGTAGATAGAGAAAAAGCCAGAGAGATAGACAGATATCAGGGTTCAATTCAGGATCACACATTCCATTTAGTTGTCATGTCTCTTTAGTCCACTTTAATCTGGATAATTCCTGTCTCTTCATTTTTTGTTCCCTTGACATATTTTGAAAAATTTGAAGAGTAAAGACCAATTATTTCATAAACAATACTCCTCAGTTTGAGTTTATATGATGTTTATTTGTGATTACATTCAAGTCATACAATTTGGCAGGATATCACTGTTTTAATACCTGCTTTCTCCTTGTTTTCTCTCTCTTGCTTGTGCTCATCCCTTTATTTTCAGCATTTCTGAATCACTTTAGTTTAGACATGCTCCTTTTTATAAAGTATGTAGATTGGCCTTCCTTTGTGAGTCAAATCGTAAATATTTTTTAAATAAATGAATTTAGCTCATTTATATTTACTGATACAGCTGATATATTTGGTCTCAACTTTGTTATTTTATAAGTTCTGTGTATATAGTATCTGCTGTGGATTTTCTCAGCATTTGCTCAGGACCTCTGGAGTTCTCACAGGTTTAAAAATGGGGTTTTGGGAGTTTCTGTTGTGGCTCAGTGGTAGCAAACCTGACTAGTATCCATGAGGACACAGGTGCGATCCCTGGCCTTGCTCAGTGGGTTAAGGGCCCAGCGTTGTCCTGAGCTCTGACATAGGTTGCAGATGGAGCTCAGGTCTGGTGTTGCTGTTGCTGTGGTGTAGGCCTGAGGCTACAGCTCTGATTGGAGCCCTAGCTTGGGGACTTCCATATGCCGAGGTTGCAGCCCTATAAAGACAAAAAACAGAGGAGGGTTTCTTGTAGTCTAGATATTTGAAGGATATCTTTGAAAGACGTAAAATCTTTGGATCATAATTCTTAAGTTTCTTGAAAATGCTGCTTCATCATTGTTTTTCTAAAAGTCTCTTACCCTTATAACTTAGATCTTTTTGATTGAAAACACTGTGAAGTATTTGGACTTTAAAGTCCAAGAGTCTAAGCAGGATATGGCTTAGATTTGATCATGCTATGTCAATTTTCTTAGGCAAGAATACATAGATATAAATTTTCTTTTTATTTCTGGAAAATTGCCTTAGATTGTTGTTTTGAATATCATTAATTTTCCATTGTTTTTTCTCCATTAGGGACTTCAGTTAGTCATGTACTGGGTATTCTGTTTTCAATCTAATTACTTTCTTCTGGCCTTTTTTATTTCTTTTTTACCTCACTTTTATTCTTTTGATTATAACCTTACTATTCTTCATTGAACTTACATTTTTATTTAAGTTACTCATCATTAAGCAACTTGTAGTTTAGTCTCTTTTTGTTATATTTCTTTTCTGAATGGAAAAAGGTAAGTAGTCATTTACTCCTTCCTTGATTCTACTTCTGCCCTTCGGAAAGTGACTCAAGATACTTTTTTCATATTGCCAAATATTTATCTGAGAATGTTTATTTTATCAAGTTATATGACAGTATTCTCATTTGGGAATACTGTCTCTCATTTTAGAGACATTGTTATTGGGTGAAATGTTTGATTTTAATTCTCTAGTCATAAATGAAGCCTGCTTGAATCTCTGCATTTAGTAACCAAAGATGAAAATTTTGGGATATTTACAAGATTCCTAGTTCTGCATTTTATGTCAGTGTAGCAAAGCAAATTTGTTTTATTGTGGGTGCAAAGTGGAGAAAAATTGGCCTTATGATATTTTTGTTTTCATTTATCTTACAAAATTATAAATTTTTCTCATCTTGTATCTTTTTCCTTTTATTACACAAGTTCCAAAGAGCTCTTTTCCCTTGCCCTTTTCTCTCTTCTGCAGTTTTCCCATATTTTGCTCTCTGGAAAATTTGGGGTGGGGAAATTAAGAAATAGCTCCACCAGAAATTGTTTGTTTGTTCATTTATATAGTTAGTTATTAAAAAATTCTTTAAATTCTATAGGTCCCTAAAACTTTGAAAAATTTCACACACATGATTTTATATAATTCCATGATAACTCCTTTTTTTTAAACCCCCATACCAATATTGCCCTTCCCCACTTCCTTCACCTCACTGGTAACCAGTAGTGTGTTCTTTACATCTGTGAGTCTGCTTTTTTCTTTTATTCACTAGTTTGTTGTGTTTTTTAGATTACACATACTAGTGATATCATAGAGTGTTTTTCTTTCTCTGACTTGTTTCACTAAGCGTAATGCCTTCCAAGCCTATCCATGTTGCTGCAAATGGCAAAATTTCACATTTTTTATGGCTGATATTTTTCTATTGTACATTCAACATCTTCTTTATCCATTCATCTGTTGATGAATACTTAGGTTGCTTCCATATCTTGGCAATTATAAGTAACGCTGCTATGAATATTGGAGTGCATGTATCTTTTTGAATTAATATTTTTGTTTTTTGGATATATACCCAGGAGTGGAATTGCTGGGTTGTAAGCTATCATCAAAAATAACACAAATTGGAGTTCCTGCTGTGACTCAGCAGAAACAAACTCGACTAGTATCCATGAGGATGCACATTAGATCCCTGGCTCCATTCAGTGGGCTAAGGATCTGGCATTGCCACGAGCTGCACAGATGTGGTGCAGGTCTCAGACATAGCTCAGATCCCATATTGCTGTGGCTGTGGCCTAGGCTGGCAGCTGTAGCTCTTATTTGACCACTAGCCTGGGAACTTCCATATGCCACAGGTGTGGCCCTAAAAATCAAACACAACAAAACAAAATACAGGAAACAAATGCTGATGGAGATGGAGAAAAAGGAAACTCTGTACACTGTTGGTGGGAAATGTAAATTGGTACAGCCACTCTGGAAAACAATATGGAGGTTTCTATGAAATATAAAAATGGAAATTGGTTTTTATTTTTCTACTTAAATGTAAATTAAATTGTGTATTTTACTCTGATTTATAGTCATCCTGAGGAATGGGATTTCTCTGGGTTTAAATTTTACTTTCGTTAATTTGCAGGTCTTTTACAGAATGCATTGGGACATTCAGATTTAGGTAGCCACCATTTCTTGACCTGTCACTCCAAATTCTTGATTCCTTCAAATCCCTATATTGATAGGAAAAAAAGGTTTTGAGATATTAACCATACACAAGTATTTCTCAAAATATTATTTCATATTCAGTTTTATAGGCTTTTAACACTTTATTATTAATCCTAACTCAAGTATGTATAATCTGACATTACTAAGGTACTCTGCAAGCTTCAGTTGTCACTCTCTCTAGGTATCCATTCCTCTGCTCCCAGCCATACTCTTACGACCCTTCTGTACCCAGACTTGAAATGTTTCTAAAACAAAAAGCTTTATATAAGGTTTTTACCAAAAGTTTGCTATGAATGTTTGGGGCCACCTTCAAAAAATTACATGGAAAATCTACAAAATCTCAATGTGTACATAAGCTAGTTCTATACACTAAAATCCATTAAACAGTGATTCATATCCTGAGGGAAATATCAGAGATTAAAAATTCATCTGGGTGAGCCACTTTAGTTTATATGTTCCATCGCCCACCTTCCCACTGCTATTTATTTCCCCTTTATAGCAGACAGTTTCCATATCCCACCCATATTCCTTCAACATTTGTCATTACAAAGCATGTCAGTGGTTTTTACTGCAATTATTCAAAATTACTTTATTGAGAACTGTCTAGGAACATGGCAGCTGAAGTGCTTCTCTTTCCAAGGGCAGATCCAAAATATCTACTCCCCAGAGAAATGCTCAGTCAGTGACATATGGGAGTTGGTAGTTGGTGGATAAATACCCTAGTTTCCTTGCCCCATAACAGCTCTGAGGAATATTCTACACAGCAGCTCAGAGGTCTGCATGGGGCATTGAGCCCCACTTGTCTGTAATGAAAATATCCTCTTCTTGACCCATGTCCCCATTGCCCAAATGGAGCTTCCAGTGATCATCTCTCAAAGAAACCATTTTCACTCAAATCCTTGTCTCAGCATCTGTTTAAGGGATAGCCCAACTTTAAGACATATTTCCGTGAATCCATAAAATGTTACATTCCGTATTCTAAGCCCACAGTCTAAAGTGAAGATCAAAGATAAATTTTTTTGCCTTCTAGAATTTCAAGTTTTGTGGAAATAATCTTAGTCTAGACTGTCTGGATATTTGGCTATTTAGCTCCAGGAACTTCAGTTCACTTGGAAGTTTCCAAAATCCTTGAAAGTCATAGGGTACTGTTTAAATGAATCTGATTGAATTAAACTGAAGTAAACGTCAGGTTAGCTTCAAATGGAGGCATATTTGTGATTTGGACCTTGGTAATTTTTGGAATAATTGTATACATACCCAAGAATCACCAGTCTCAGGTCTGACACTAAGTAGCTAGATGTCTTAGAAAACTCATTTCACTGTTATAAACTTCAGTTTTCTAATGATTAAAATAAAGAGTTGAAATAGATGCTCTCTAAGCAATTTGTTAGCCATAGTGCTCCTTGGTTCTATGATTCTAAGTAGGTCTCTGAGACCAATCACATGCCACATAATTTTTTTTTTTTTGCCTAATTCATTTTATTGGAAGTTAAACTCAACCAACATTGTCCTTTCTCAATATCTATTAATGAATTCAGATTTAATTCAGATTCATTCATCTACACCTTAATTTTCAGTTACAGGTTTCTAAATTATGGTAGCTCATATAGAATAAACAGAGATTTTATGTATTCTTTCTGGAGCTACCCAGGAATGTTTTGGTATTCCATAATTTCTGAAAACAAACAAAAAAAAAGATTAAATAGATAAGCCACCCATTTTGATCAATCTAAATTCATGGGCTGAATCTTCACCAGTTACATAACAGATGTTGCATAGAGGAAAGAGCTTGTCAATGATAATTAAACTTCTTTACTGAACTGATAAATTGAGTTTGAAGCCAGTTTCTCTTGAGTGGAAAATATTGATCCAAGGGAGAATCTAACATAGAATGAAGAGAAAAGAATCCAAGAGTGCTAGTGGAAAGAAAAGGAATTGAATTTGTAAATTTGGCAGTGTGCAGACACTATAAATCTTGAGAAGAAATAGAGGCAAACAAGAATAGATAAAGTCAGGGCTGCAGAATGGTATGCATTATTTTAATCATAAATGTGAGAAAAACTAATAACATAGCAGAAATCAGACCAAATAAGAGCTCAGATTAAATAACACCATACCCGCTCCACACATAGTTGCCCCCCAAATTAAAATTTCATCTTATGGCAATAGCTTAAAAAGAGGAAAATTACATGAAATGTAGTAAAGAGTAATTCCTAATGCACTCCTCTTAGAGGAAAATGTGGATAAGATTTTGTGGAGAAGTTAGCAATATAGAACAAGAAGGATGCAACGAAGGGGAATAATATAGTATTTGAACACCACAAACAAAATCAGAAAGATATTGAACATCTTTTCATTTTTTTTTTGGCATCTGTCTATCTTCTTTGGAGAAATACATATTTATATCTGCCCATTTTTTAATTTTTAAAGTATTTTTTTGATATAAAGTACCATGAGATATTTGTATATTTTGAAGATTGATCCCTTGTCAGTCACTTCATTTGCAAGGTTTCCCCCCATTCTGTGGGTTGTCTTTTCATATTTGTTATGGTTTCCTTTGCTGTGCAAAAATTTTTAAGTTTAATTACATCCCATTGGTTTATTTTTGTTTTTATTTTCATTTAATCTAGGGGTGAATCAAACAAGATATTGCCATAATTTATGCCAAAGAGTGTTCTCTATGTTTTCTTCCAGGAGTTTTATAGTATCTGGTCTTATGTTTAAGTCCTTAATCCATTTTGAGTTTATTTTTGCTTATGGTGTTAGAGTGTGTTCTAATTTGATTCTTTTACATGTAGCAGTTCAGTTTTCCCAGCACCTCTTATTGAGGAGACTGTCTTTCCTCTACTGTATGTTCTTGTTTCCTTTGTCATAGATTAGTTGGTCATAGGTACTTAGGGTTATTTCTAGGCTTTCTACCCTGTTCTACTTATCTATATTTCTTTTTTTGTGCCAGTACCATACTGTTTTGATTACTGCAGCTTCATAGTACAGACTAATGTCAGGGACCATATTTCCTCCAGTTCCATTTTTCTTTCTCAAGATTGCTTTGGCTATTTGGGGTCTTTTGTGTTTCCAAAAGATTTTAAAATATTTTGTTCTAGTTCTGTTAAGAATGTCATTGGTTACTTGATACTGATTCATTAAATCTGTAGATTGTCTTGGATAGCATAGTCATTTTGATAATATTGATTCTTCCAATCCAAGAGCATGGTATATCTTTCCAACTGTTTGTGTCAACTTTGATCAATATCACTAATGATTAGAGAAATGCAAGTCAAAACTACAATGAGGTATCACCTCACACCAGTCAGAATGGCCATCATCAAAAAGTCTACAAAAAATAAATGCTGAAGAAAGTGTGGAGAAAAGCAAGCCCTCCTACACTGCTGGTGGGAAGGTAAATGGGTGAAACTACTATGGAGAACAGTATGGAGGTTCCTTTAAAAACTAAATATAGGACTGCCATATGATCCAGCAATCCCACTCCTGGGCATATATCTGGAGAAAATAATAATTCAAAAAATTCAAAAAGACACTTGCACCCTGATGTTCACTGCAGCACTATCTATAATGTCCAATATGTGGAAGCAATCTAAATGTCACTAGAGGAATGGATAAAGAAGATATGGTACATATACGCATTGGAATATTATTTGGCCATAAAAAAGAATGAAATAATACTATTTGCAGCAATATGGATAGACACAAAGATTATCATAGTGTGTAAAGTAAGTCAGACAGAGAAAGGTAAATATCATGTAATAACGTTCATGTGGAATGTAATTAAAAGTGATACAAAATAACTTATTTATGAAACAGAAACAAACTCACAGCTTTCAAAACTAAACTTATGGTTACCATAGTTGAAACCATTGGAGAAAGGAAAAAATTGGGTGGGGGTTAGAATAATGTATACACACTATTTTATAAAATAGATGATTGATGAGTACCTACTGTATAGCACAGGAAAATATACTCAATAGTTTTAGCAACCTATATGGGAAAAAAGAATGGATATATTTACATATATGACTGACTCACTTTGCTATATGCCTAAAACCAATACAACATTGTACATCAACTATACTCCAATAAAATAAAATTTTTACAAAAAAGAAAGATAGGGACCTTCTATTACTTCTGCTGATCAAATTTGTTTTAGGTAATAAGCAATATCTTTGCTAGCTATACTGTCTAATTCAGTATACTGAACTACTTGCTACATGGAAAGAAACCAAAGAAAGCAGGAACCCAGGATAAGAAAAGGTAAATGTCATTCTCCACACTGTAAGGCTCAGGGCAATTTAGGTCTGCTGCCAGGGTCACTTTCTACACTTGACTTTATCCCAGAGGTAGGCTAGGTGAGTCAGTCCAGTGAGTCAATGATTGCTATTACAGCTTGAAAAGAATCAGCTAAGTATAAAATATCTTTAGAGTTTGACACTAAAAAAAAAAAATACACTAGGACAAAGAGCAGGTCCAAAAAGCTGAGGTGATTAGATTTTGGTCAGAATGGAATAGCTTTCACAGTTTGCTGTGGCAGCTCATCATTCTCAGAGATACTTGGCCCCAGAGAACTACTGCAGCAGTCACGGCTGGCCTGAGTGGCAAATGCAGTCCACTGAAGGGACTTGTTGGTCAGTTTGGCAGGTTATAATCACAGACATTGCCAACAGCTGCACCAGCAGAAAGATAATAAGGGAAATCAGGATCTAGGTTGAAATCAGCTTTCCAATTTACCAGAAAATGTGTTCCATTTCATTTTACTTGTGCATATAAAGCCTGGCAGATGCAGTCTTTGAACAGGTTGATAGCTGATGAGAGTCATCTTAGTGTAGTGGCTGAAAGAGATTTTTTAAATCAAACAGATCTACATTCAAATTTTGGCAAAGTCACTTACTAGCTATGCTATCTTAGACAAGTTGTTTAATCTCTCTGAGGCTTGAATTCATTTCCATGTATAATGAGGATAATAATCCCTCCTCTGCAGGGCTTGGTAAGGACATGAGATTAAAGCACCTATAAAGTGGGGTTCATTAAATGGTACCAGTCATGGTATTTGTTAATGTGTTAAGGATGTGTTAAGGTTTGTAATTTTTTTTTATTTCTGTTCTTATGGAGGATGTTGTTTTTCCATTTTTCTAATGAACATACTACCTCTTTTATGGATTTAAAAACTGTTCTGATATTTCTTTGTTGATATTTTTCCTACCTCACTGGAGAGAGGATGAGAGGATGATACCCCAAATCCAGCATTTCCAGTATTCTCAGTAAATGGTTTTCTTTTTATCTTACTTTGGATCTAGGTTCTTAAGCATCTTAGATTAGTAATCGCCCAAGCCAAATTCCCTCTCCAATTCTGGCAGAAAGAGAGATAATGAGAGGATACTGTGGTCTTTTCATTAATGGTCTTTATGTGAGTCAAGACATAACACAAAGAAACACAATTTTACTCTGTGATCATGCCCCAAAGAGATCATGCTCTAAATTCTAATTACTGCTGAGTATCTTAAGGTGTAAGTTAACTTTTCATTTAATGACAGCTTTAGCTACAATATTTAAGTAAACACATAATGCCATAGCTGGCGCCTTACAGCAGCCTAAGTGTAAAATGCAGGCCAGCCAAAACATGGGGGGTGAGAAGAAGGAGTAGACAGAATACCAGCCTCAATAGTGGCTAAAAAATAGGAAACAATCCATAAAAGGAGGATGGCAATTCAAGTTCCAATCCAGGAGGATAAAAAAATCAAATGAATCAGCCCAAAGTAGGAAGAGTGGGTCATGACGTTCTCTTGGGCGATGGGAACAATGAGAGCATCCCTTGAGGGTCAGACCGTCCAAGAAAATTTATCTGAAAGTAAGGGAAGAGTAGAAACTGAACCTGGATCCTCTGATACGAGGCTGAGAGCGATGAAGCGACAAGGCCTCATCCTGTTGGAGAGAATATGGTGATGATTTGAAAAATCAAAGCCAGCAATGGGGTGCGTTACTCTGCACTGGCATTATTCAAGGACACGTAGGGGTGTTGCCCAGAGAGTCGTGAAAGCAAAGAGTCTCAATCCAGGAGCAGAAATACATGATGCACAATTTTGTTCCGCATCTAATTCCAAAATAATAGATGGTATAACTCACAGCCTAACACTCAACACAAACAGCTGAGATTTGAGGCTGGGCCAGGGCTGAGACTCACATTAAGGTACACATGACTCGTTTGTACATTCAGGTGCATTATGTATTTTTCATTTTGATCTGTAATGGTGAGGAGAACGCAATATTTTACCCTACAATGATATTCTAGAATCTAGAACATTAGGCTGAATAGTTTGTGTTGACATATGAGTCTCTTTGGCTGCTATTTGGATATTCATGATGGAAAAGAACATTTCAAACCTGCAGTGTATAATGAGGCACAACTCACTGTCTTCCAAATATACTAAAAAGAAAAATCATCATAGCATAATTGAGTCATGCCCTTACCAGTATTGAGCAACTGAAAATCTGTTTGGGGGCTCAAACTGGAAAGAAAAATTTCCTTGCCTTCATAAAAAGGTATCACTCCAGCTCCATTGCCATTCCAGAGAGATAAACGAAGATACAAGTTTAAAAATGAATTTTAACAAGAATGTTAGAATTTGGGTATCTAAATGAACATTTCTTTCTCTAATGCAGTTACTTTGGGAAGCTCTATGCTAATTTCATAAGGCTACCTGGAATGAGAGTGTCAATCAATACCTCCCATTTATAACCCTTCTCTGAGAATCTGTGTTATCTATAGCCTGAGGTGGTGCAGTTTTGCTTGCTGTTTATCTTCACTTAGTTCCCTGTCTCTATGGACCTGAAATGCAAAAGTCTGGCTGGAGTTGAAAAAAGGCAAGACAAAGCCCCTCCATCTCAGAATCTACCTGCTGGAGAATCCAAACTGTGACATGGGAATTTGGAACAAGCCTTATACACAGCTAAAACTCAGACACGTAAATTTAAAAAATTCCTTGACAATTTCAAATCCGGCTTTTCTCTAGCTTTGGACATTTGGACATTTGGACCTAGAGCTCATTATGACTTTGTTTTACAAGCTTTTACTGTCATAGAACCCAATGACAAAGTACAGTTCTATCATAAGCAAACAAAATATATCAAGTAATTTTCTTTTTCTTTAAATATCATGTAAATTTTAAACTGTCATAACATAACAGTCAATTGCTGTAATATTACATGATACTTTCAATATCATTGTTTGAATTCTTAACTTTTCCTCAGCATATTCAAGTAAAATCAAAAGCATCCCCACTTCAAGGAAAACTTGTCCTGTGATTTTTTTTCATACTTTCTTACCTCTATGTATTGCCCAGAAAAATCGTTTGAGATTTCTTGGCAATACTAAAGGGGGGAGGGGAAATAAGGATGTAAAAAAATGAGAAAAAGTGAACAATATCACAAAAAGAAATCACAATTTCTGATGATTGGGCCATATAGTCATCATTTTCCGGTATGTTCTCAAGCTGAAATTACCTAAACTCAAAGCCCAAGGAGATGACATGTCCTTGTCTTTTGTCTCTTCCTTAGTCTCTGCGTGCTGTAGGTGGAAGGAAGGGAACAAGGTCAGCATTGTTGATTTCTAACAATTTCTAACAATCAAAAAGCTCAAAGCTCACTGTCAGTATCAAACCAAATCAATCAGCATTCCCTTACTCTTCTATTCAGTCTAGAAAAGCCACCCTGGAAATGAAAGCAACTGAGATAAAACCTATACTGCAAAAAGAAAAAGAAAAAATCCTAGAGGGAGGACCAGGCCAAGATTAAAAAAGCAAAAAGTGGTGATGCTCCTGCTTTCTGCATAGAATTAACACTTTATAGCAGCGGATGCTGTAGATAGTGACAGCTCCTGGTGCTGTTCTTGGAAGTGCACCATTTTAGAAACAATTTGTCAATCAACTAATTCTTAATTAGTAAATCATTTCAATAATAGCTTCATGTTACTTTTCTACTGTCCAGTGTTGATCTCATTTGCAGTGATTTTGAATATTTATTAAAGCCCGAAGCAATGTTGAGTTTTCCAGAGTGTCTTCCATAGCCCTTAAAAGAAGCATGAAGAAAAAAATTTCCCATTACAATCTACAGGGATGAGAAGATTGGAAACAGTGATAATGTTCTCAAGCCTAAAAAAGGATAATTCAAAGTAACAGAAATAAGAGTACTACCACCAATTATTAATAATTTTATATATAGGCATTTATCATTTTATAATTACAACTTTGCTGGTAATATTAGTGAGTTGTGGTTATTATGTTCACTGCTCAGGACATTGTCTTTGATTGAAAATACTAGTTTATCTTAGAGGTCTGTTTAGCAATTGTATAACCTTGGGCAGGTTCTAAAACCTAAACAATTCTTGTTCTTAGCAAAATAAGCAATTCTCAAGAGAATCAGCCCCTCTGATGTCAGGAATCTACTTACTCTTTTCTCACCCAGCCCAAACTTGAATGACTCTTAGAAAACTAATGATTCAGAAATCTTCTCTGAAAAGGATCCTTGGACCTTGAAGTTCTCACGATAACCCCATCCCTCTAGAAGCATTCCTGATTATAATAAAATGTAGTGTACGATATTTTTAGTTATACATTTATAGAATTTATGAAACAGAAATCTAAGAGCCACACCTGTGAGTGAGTAGAGTAGGTTTCTACCTCCCTGGGTTTCAACAGGAAGTGAAGAGAAAGGGGTTCCAGAATCACCGTGTGAGTTTTTCACAATACCCGTGCCATGACATCCAAAGGCAATGAGTGACCTTTGATTGTATCAGGACATAAAACAAAACACACACACACACACACACACACACACACACAACTTATAAAGAATATTTTATGGACAAATAAGAAATTTGAATATGCACTAGGTATTAGAAAATGTGACTTAATAGTGCCAAATTCCTTGTGTCATAATGGTATTGTAGTAATGCGGGATAATATGATTCTTATTTTTATTTTTAGCTTTTTTTTTTTAGGGCCACACTTGTGGCATATGGACATGCCCAGGCTAGGGGTTGAATCAGAGCTGTAGCCTCCGACCTATGCCACAGCCATAGCCACAGCAACGCCAGATCTGAGCCACGTCTGTGACCTACACCACTGCTCACGGCAACACCGGATGGTTAACCCACTGAGCAAGGCCAGGGATCAAACCCGCAACCTCATCGTTCCTAGTTGGATTTGTTAACCACTGAGCCACGACAGGAACTCTGATAACATCATTCTTAGGTGATATGTGTTTATTATTTTGGAGGGGAAGGTAAATTGTCATGCTCTCTACAATTTACATTTCAATGATTTTACTTAAAATTTTATCAAGATAAAAATTATCCTGAGAGCCCAAGCATTTTGTTTCTTTGAAGGAAACTGGAATCTGATACTAAGAGCAACAAAGTGTCAGTGTAAAAATTTGAGTGAAATAGTTAAAACATAAAGTCTTGGCACCAACATTTTGAATTCATGGTAGATGGAAAATAATGATGAAAGAGAGGCCAGTCTAGGGAAAGTTATAGTAGAGTCTGCTTATGAGATGCTTAAAATGTATCCTTGAGCTTTTATTAGGAAGAGTCTAAATGACTCTTTGAAAGATTAGGGAAGACAAGGCAAAATCAGTGATCCTTATGTTCATGTTGAAGTGGAAAAAGAGGGTTAAAAGGGTGTCAGAAACCCTTTAAACAATGACTGAGAAAGAACTTTAAGCTGACTTAAGAAACATAGAGAAAACTGAAACAATTTTTATCAACTTGCAAAAATGTTGTCTTCCCAAATGACCTAGTTTTCTTTTTGTTACAGTAAAATAGCTCCAAATACTTGTAGTTCTTTGACCCACTTTTTATACAGTGTATACCTACCAAGTTTTATCATCATATACCAGGAAGATAGGTAATCGCTTTCATATGTTGAACAGTAAGTCATGTTCTTCCCCAAATCCCATTTTCTGCCTCTTTTTTTCATGCATTTTTGAGTAATGATAATAATTATCATTTATTGTAATCCCATTCTTCAGTCACAGTGCTAGACATTTTATGTATATTTTATGAACAACTGTCCAATTAAGCATTAAAATAAAATCCCACAATTTATTTTTTTATTCTTTTAAGTTTTCCTTTTTTATTTTTTTTTTCCTTTGCCATGCCCATGGCATGTGGAAGTTCCCAGACCAGGGACTGAATCCAAGCTGCAGCCTATGCCACAGCTGCAGCAGTGCCAGATCCTTAACCCACAGAGCCAGGTCAGGGGTCAAACCTGTACCTCTGAAGCCACCTAAGCCACTGCACTCAGATTCTTAACCCACTGTGCCATAGCCAGAATCATTTGTCCCTCATTTTATTGTTGAGGAAACAAAATTAGAGATGAAGAAGTATAGCTAAATTAGACTTGATCACCACTTGGGCCAGGATTCTAAACCCAATCTGATGTCTATGCTCTGACCCACTAAATTCACCACTTCCTGTGTGATTTCTTAAAGTTCCATATGTCCCTGTCTTCCTGGTCTGCCTGTCAGGTAACAGACATCAATCCTGCTTGGCATCCCTCACATGCCATCTGCCATGGCTGCCCACAGTCTGTCACTGACAGCACCCTAGAGAAACTCCCAGCGTCTGAGAGATAATATTGAGGAAACAGAATGGAGCACTCCCCCACATGCAGTTGCAATGCTGTCCTTGGAGGACATAAGAGGTTGTGAGAATCAATGTCTTATTACAGGCTGCCCTTCTCCTGATCTGCTTGCCCATATCTGGTTCCATTAATCTTTTCTATATAATCATATCCTATATGCTTTTCTGCATTTTTCAATAAATGAGTCTTAATCGATGATAATTACAACTCTCTAATTAGTTTCTTAATGACATTTTAGTAGAAGAGTACAGAACCCTGAGCATACTTCTCAGTAGTTAGAAGTATTTTTGCAAAACATCTCAAAAGGCCTTACTTGCTGTTAGATATTCCTGCAGGATATTTTTAGTATTAATTGAGTCATCAAATCAAGTTTATCCACATTTTCCACTTTAAGTTTCATTAATGCCTTACCTCCCTTTAGCATATATTTCTTTGCCAACCTCTCACACCTGATTAGGTTCAATCACTTGTCTCCGAATATTTAACACCACCTCTATCACTTTGCAGTATGTAGTTTTGCTTTTTAAAATGTTATTGACCTATTCATGCATGGCCACTGAACTGACCGATTTTTTACCCAAGTTTTTAGAGTTAATTGTATTAGATGTGCTCAGAGAAACATGCTGAATCTCCTCCTTTTTCTTTGGAAGTTATCCTTTCTCATAACCTCTGTGGGAGTGATGGGCTTAGGGCAGCTGTGCATTGCCAAAGAAACCCTCTCCTTGGTCATCTCTGATTGGATCAGGAGTTGGACACTTGATCTTGTAGGAACTAGCCATAGGTCAGTCTATGGCTGATCAAGGTTATGAAGGGCAAAACTAACAGGCTTGCAGCTAGTTCAGAAAAAATAAGAAAGTTGCAGACATATGGAATGAGTAGAAATGATAGACTACATGGTCACAATAAAAGAAAAATACTGCCTACTCACTTTCCTGGTTCCAGGAAACTTGGCTGTACTCCTAGTAGATGGATACTTTGTGAGTTTCTTCTGTCCTGTTTTTCTCCCTTTTATTTTTTTTTATAGAAGAGATGTATTTATTTATTTATTTTAATTTTTAATGATTTTTATTTTTTCCATTATAGCTGGTTTGCAGTATTCTGTCAATTTTCTAGTGTATGGCAAAGTGACCCAGTCACACATACGTTTATACATTCTTTTTCTCATGTCATCTTCCATCATGTTCCATCATAAGTGACTAGATATATTTCCCCATGCTATACAGCAGGATCTCATTGGTTATCCATTCCAAAGGCAGTAGTTTGGATCTGTTAAGCTCAGATTCCCAGTTCATCCCACTCCCTCCCCCTCCCTTTTATTCTTTATGTATAGATGATTAGAATGACTATCATCTGTACCAGGCATACAATACAGTTGCTAGAACAGAACAAAAGTAGTTTTAAGAATTTAGATGTCACAGCCAAGAGAACAATCACTATAAGGAAAGAAGTTTTTTTTTAATTTAAGAATAGAAACTGAAGCAGAGACTGGGGTTCAAGTAATCAATATAAGTGAATAGTGTGTAAAGAAGATACAAGCATGTAAGCCATGCCATGAAGTACTGATCAAGAAAGGTCAGGCCTCAGCCAGAGGTCTGGGAAACACAAAAAAAGAAGGCAAGTCTAAATATACTGATAGAGAACATAGCATGAAAGGGATAGCTTAAAAAACAGGAAAAAATGTCATAATGGAGACAGATGCCACAGGAAGCTAAAATAGCAGTCAGAATCATCTTAACACCAAGGCCTGGAGTGAAGCACAACTAGAATTATAAAATAAGAGCAGAGACCACAGGTAGGGGTGAGTATCCATGCTTCAGTGCATTAGGTGAGACTGGGATGATATGCCAGCAGATCCTAAAATTGGAGGAAATATTATTCCTTTTCTATAAATGTCATACTTTGGGTGACTCAGGTTCTAGACATAATAGGTCATTTGTTCACTGGCAATGGAGTTAGAGCCTGGAAAATGCAGCACAAGACAAAATGAAATCTCAGTCCTTATTTTGGAAATATGTATTCGTTTCCTGGACAATCAGTCAGGCAGGGGGAGGTACCCTAGGAAAATCTGGCAGCACCAGTGGTCAGGGATCATGGGGGGGAGTAGCTAGCTTCTGGCCAATTCTTTTGTGTGGAAAATCTTAGACATTGGTGGGAGATTCCTGGCCAGACCAAGACAAGATTCTACAGTACCAGCCACAGTTTCTGGATGCAGAGGTGCAGAGAGGAGCTCCATCCTAGAAGCTAGAAACAGCACAATCCATCAGAATTAGTGTTGAGGGGACAGCTCATCATGAACATGAACCTAGGGAAAGGGGAAGAAGAAAGGAAGTGAAGGGTCTCAGAGTAGATGTGTGAACAAAGCTGGCACTATCCGGAGGAACACATCAGCAATGCTTCCCTAAACTTGTTCCCTACCTCACTATCCCTCCTAAATGTCATTCAGAGACAGAAGAATACAGGCAGGAGGTGACACCAACTCTCCTCTATTTCACACTAGACTAGGAATGGAGGATAGAGGTTGAAGTTTGTGAAGAAATGGTAAGAGCTGGAGAGATTTTGCCATATTGTGAGCTAATAAGCAGAAAGTTCCACAAGTTCACTGTACTTACTCTCTGACATAAGTGGTAACAAGACCTGTTTGCTTCTTTTCTTCAATGACCTTAATACTTTAAGGATATTCTACTTACCAAGGTACAGAACACACTGCAGGTTTCAATACTGACGTTCCATTTTCCCAGAGGCAGTTCTGACCACATCTTAGAGTTCTAAATGCAAATTAATTCAGCTGGATAGCAGACATGCAGTTATTTATGAGTATTCACACCTACGCAAATTGCCCCTCTTCTAGCCAGTAATGGGGGTGAGTCTTTCAGGCTTTTCATACTTTGTCATCTTCAATTAACATCAAGTTCCTCCATGAAATGATGACTCTGCTCTCTGGCTCAAATTCTTCCCCAGTGTTACAGACAACATTGTATTCAGCCTTTCAGACTATGGTTATATAAACCATAAAGGGGAGACCTCCTTACTTAGTGTCTTACATTCCGACAAACATCAGAAAATGTCTTTCTGATCATCTTCTCTGTCCTGGCTCCAAACACACACGTATGCATCCACACACACACACTTAAGGTCATCATCACTTTAGATACACCTATTCCCTGTGCTTGCTCAGATTGTGTGCTGGTATCCTATATATCATTGAATAAGGACTGATGCTGAAGGAGGTATTTTCTGATTAAAACAGTCATCCCTTATCCACAGTTTTTCTTTCCTCATTTTCAGTTATCTGCATTCAATCTTGGCCCCAAAATATTAAGTGGAAAATTCTAGAAAGAAGCAATTCTTTTTTCAATCATATAAATTTTAATTAAACTATAGTTGATTTACAATATTGTGTTAGTTTCAGGTATACATCAAAGTGATTCAGATATATATATATATATATATACATACATACACACACACACATATATATATATATATATATATATATATATATCAGATTATTTTCCATTTTAGGTTGTTATACTGAATATAGTTACCTGTGTTAATCAGTAAATTCCTGTTGCTTACCTATCTTATGTGTAGTAGTGTGTATCTGTTACTTCCAAACTCTTCATTTATGTCCTCTTTCCCCTTTGGTAACTATAAATTCGTTTTCTACATCTGTGAGTCTGTTTCATTCATGAAAAATTTTAGTAATCTATAATGTGGTAACTCAGTTACATCTTCCTACAAGTTTCTCAGAAACAAAGACTTAGAAACCATCTGAATTGCAAACAAATTTGTTAGCTAGTGTTTAAGTCACTCTTTTTCAATACCAATATTTTTACTGAAGTATAATTGATGTATAATATATGTTATAGGTATATAACATAGTGATTCACAATTTTTTAAAATTGTATTTTGCTTATAGTTATTACAAAATATTGGCTATACTCCCTGTGTTGTATATTATACCCTTGTAGCCCTTTTTTCTTTTCTTTTCTTTTTATGGTCGTACCCATGCAATAGTTCTGGCCAAAGATTTAATCTGAGCCATAGCTGCAACTTACACCATGGCTGCAGCAAGGCCAGATCCTTTAATAACCCACTGTGCTAGGCTGGGTATTGAACATACACCTCCGCAGTGGATGGAGCCCCTGCGGTCAGATTCATAACCCACAGCACCACAGTAGGAAGTCCTTGTAGCTTATTTTATACTAAATTGTTTGTAGCTCTTAATCTCCTACCCTTATATAGCACCCCCTTTCCTTTTCCCCACTGGTAACCACTAGTTTGTTTTTTATATCTGCTAGTCTGCTTCTTTTTTTATTTTCTAGTTTGTGGTATTTTTTAGATTCCACAGGTGATATCATACAATATTTGTCTTTCTCTGACTTATTTCAGAGAAAATATTTGTCAGTGATTTAACTAATAGCTGATTAATATTCTAAAATATATAAATAGCTCAATAACTCAACATCAAAACAAACAAACTGATAAAAATGGAGAGAACTGAATAGATATTTTTCCAAAGAGGAAATGCAAATGACCAGCAGGCATATAAAAAGATGTTCAACGTTGCTAATTATCAGGGAAATGCAAATTGGAAATAAATTCTGTTTTAAATTAAATTTTATTGGGGTATAAGTGACTTATAACGTGTTGATTTCAGCTATATAGCAAAGTATATTAGCCATATATATATATATAATATATATATATATATACATACATTATTTTTCAGATTCTTTACTCATATAAGTATTGAGTAGATTTCCCCAAGCTATGAAGTAGGTCCTTGTTACCAATCATTTAGTATATAGTACTGCATATATGCCAATCCCAACATTTCAATCCATCCTTTTCTCTAGCATTTCCTTTTGTTAACTATAAGTTTGGTTTTGGAATTTTTCAATCTGTTTATTTTTTGAGAATAAGTTCCTTTGTAACATTTATATTCGATTTCACATATTACTGATCTCATGTGATATTTGTGTTTCCCTTAATGACTTTCTTCACTTAGTATGATAATCTCTAGGTCCACCCATGTTGCTATAACTGGTATTTTTTCATTCTTTTATATGGCCCAGTAGTATTCCATTATATACACGTAAAACATCTTCTTTATCCAGTCCTCTGTTGTTGGACATTTAGGTTTCTTCCACATGTTAGCAATTGCAAACAGTGTTGCAGTTGGACTTCAGCGTGTTAAGGACCTGATGTAGTCTCTGTGAGGATACATGTTCAGTCCCAGCCTTGCTCAGTGGATTAAGAATCTGGAGTTGCTGCAAGTTGCAGCATAGGTTCCAGATGTGACTCAGATCCGATGTTGCCAGGGCTGTGGCACAGACCTCAGCTTCAGCTTGGATTCAGCTCCTAGCCTGAGAACGTCCATATGCCAGGTGTGTCAGTAAAAAAACAAAAATAGTGTTGTAATGAATATTGGGATGCATGTATCCTTTCAAATTGTGGTTTTCTCTGGGTATATGCCCAAGGGTAGGAGTACTGTGTCCTGTGGTAGTTCTACATTTTAAGGAACCTCCACACTGCTCTTCATGGTTGTTGCATCAACTTACATTCTCACCAACAGTGTAGGAGGGTTTGCTTTTCTCCACACCCTCTCTAGCACTTATTGTTTGTACGCTTTTTGATGCTAACCTTTCTGACTGGTGTGAGGTAATATCTCATTGTAGTTTTGATTTGCATTTCTCTAATAATTAGTGATGTTGAACATCTTTTCATGTTTGTTTTTTTTGCCATCTGTATATCTTCTTTGGAGAAATGTATGTTTAGATCATCTGACCATTTTGTTTTGTTTTGTTTTTTGATACAAAGTTGCACAGGATGTTTGTATACTTTGGAGATCAATCTCTTGTCAGGCAATTCATTTCCAAAGATGTTGTCCCATTCTGGGTGTTGTCTTATTGTTTGTATGAATTCCTGTGCTGGGAAAAACTTTTAATTTTAATTACATCCAATTTGTTTCTTTTTCTTTTTATTTTCATTACTCTGAGAGATGTATCCAAAAACATATTGCTGCAATTTATGTCAAGATTGTTCAGCCTCTATTTTCCTCTAAGACTTTTACAGTATCTGGTCTTATATTTTGGTCTTTAATCCATTTTGAGTTTATTTTTATACATGATATAAGAGAATGTCCTAATTTCATCCTTTTACATATAGTTGTCCAGTTGTTCCAATACACTCATTGAAGAAACTGTTTTTTCCCCATTGTATGATACTGCCTTTTTTGTTGTAGATTAATTGACCATAGGTGTGTGGGTTTATTTTTGGGCTTTCTGTGATATTCTACTGGTCAATATTTCTGTTTATATGTGTGTGTGTGCCATACTGTTTTGATGACTGTAGTTTCATAGTATAGTTGGAATTTGAGGAACCTGATTCTTCCAGCTGTTTTCTTTTTCAAGTTTTTTTGGCAATTTGGAGTGTTTTGTGTTTCCATGCAATTTAAATTTTTTTGTTCTAGTTCTGTGAAAAATATCATTGATAACTTGATAGGGAGTGCACTGAATCTATAGCTTACCTTGGATAGTACAGACATTTTGACAATGCTGATTCTTCCAAACTAAGAGCAAGATGTATCATTCCATCTGTTTGTGTTATCTTCAGTTTCCTTCATCAGTCTCTTACACTTTTCAGAGGACAGGCTTTTTTTTCATCTTTAGGTAGATTTATTCCTGTTTTTTATTCTCTTTGATGCCATGGTAAATGAATTTTTTCCCCTTAGTTCCTCTCTCATCTTTCCTTTTTAGCATACAGGAATGCAAGAGACTTCTGTGTATTAATTTTGTGTACTGCAATTTTACCAAATTCATTGATGAGCTCTAGTAGCTTTCTGGTAGTATCTTTAGGATTTTTCTATGTAGAGTATAATGTCATCTGACAATGACAGTTGTACTTCTTTTCCAATTTGGATTCCTCTTATTTATTTTTCTTCTCTGATTGCTGTGGCTAAGGCTTCCAAAATCATGTTGAATAAAATTGGTAAGAGTGGACATCCTTGTCTTGTTCCTGTGCTTAGTGGAACTTCTTTCTATTTTTCACACTTGAGAATGATGTTAGCTGTGGGTTTGTGAAATATGGCCTTTATTATGTTGTTAGGTTCCCTCTATAGAAATAAACAATTCTTTAGTTTTAAATTGCCCACTATCCCAAGTAGTGTGATGTAATCTTGTGCTGTCCCCTCTGTCCCACCTGAGACATGAGTCATCCCTTTGTTTGGTGTATCCTGCCTGTTAATCACTTAGTAGCCATCTCAGTTATCAATATGACTGTCAGAATTTTGAAGTACTTGTATTCAGGTTACATCTAAACTTTACTTAACAATAGCCCCAAAGGGCAGTATGGAGGTACCTTAGAAAACTATACATAGAACTACCATATGACACTGCAATCCCACTCTTGGGCATATACCTGGACAAAACTTTCCTTGAAAAAGACACCTGCACATGCATGTTCATTGCAGCACTATTCACAATAGCCAAGATGTGGAAACAACCCAAATGTCCATCAACAGATGACTGGATTAGGAAAATGTGGTATATATACACAATGGAATACTACTCAGCCATAAAAAAGAATAAAATAATGCCATTTGCAGCAACATGGCTGGAATTAGAGACCCTCATACTGAGTGAAGTAAGTCAGAAGGAGAAAGACAGATACCATATGATATCACTAATAACTGGAATCTAATATACTGCACAAATGAATCTTCATGCAGAAAAGAAAATCAAGGACTTGGAGAACAGACTTGTGGTTGCCAAAAGGGTGGTGGAGGGAATGGGATGGTAGGGGGGTCTGGGGTTAATAGTTGTAGACTGTTGCCTCTGGGCTGGAAAAGCAAGGAGATTCTACTGTATAGCACTGGGAACTATGTCTAACCACTTGTGATGGAACCATTTATGTATGTGTAACCCTGTCACCATGCTGTACAGCTGGGTATAATGGAAAAAAATTAAAAAAATAAAAAAAGTGGAAAAAAACAACAACAGCAATAGCCCCAAAGGTTTACAGATGGTGGTAATTTGGGTCTGCCAAAGAGAAGCCATAAAGTGCTTCCTTTAAGTGAAAAGGTGAGGGTTCTTGACTTGAAAAGGAAACAAAATTATATGGTGAGGTTGCTAAGGTCTGCAGTAAGAATAAATAAATTTCAGTTTATGAAATTGTGAGGAAAAAAGAAATTCATGTTAGTTTTCCTGTCATGCGAAGAGTAAAGCCATAGTGTGTGATAAGTGCTTAGTTTTGGTAAAGGCATTAAATTAAATACTCTAAGATATTTTTAGAGAGATTGACCACATTCAAATAACTTTTATCACTGTATTGTTGTAATTGTTTTATTTTAATGTTATTGTTAATCTCTTACTGTGCTTAGTTTATAAATTAAACATTATCAGATGTATGTATGTACAGAAAAAAATCATAGTGTTTATAGTGTTTGGTACCATCTGCAGTTTCATACATCCACTAGGGGGTCTTAGAATGTATCTCCCACAAATGGGGGGGTGCTATTTTAGTGACTCAATAGTGACAATACTGTCTATCTTTACAGAAATGTAGCATTTTAATGTGTCCATGTGAAAGGCGCTTTTGTAAAAATTGACAGCTGTTTGCATCCATAGTTTCTAAGCTGCCCAGACTGAATGAAGTCCCATTACTTAGTGTCTTTTATTTTTGGTCTCTTCTATTTTTGAGTGCAGAGAACAGTAGATAGAACTCCGAAACCATGGTGAATACGGAAGATCACACACAAAAATAGTTTTTATCTATTAACCTTATTTACATGTACTTTTGTTTATTCTAGTGGGCTGCATATGACATCTGACCTCATAACCCGAACAACAGGAAATGGGGAAGATACAGTTGAGGCAGGCGCAATCTTGTCTCTTAAGACTTTGCTTACTGAGGTTGCATAAACCAAATGGTAGCAGTCATGCTGCCAAGGCCCATATACATCTTTTATTCACAGTTTGCTAAGTACTTCTCTGTGTTTTTTATAAGGATTGACATTTGTAAAAATATTGCAAGTCTTTAAAAATTTTTTTCTTCTAGTTTTATTTGAGCTATAATTGACATAACAGTACTGTGTAAGTTTAAGGTGCAGCATAATAATTTGACTTACACATATCATGAGATAATTATCAAAATAAATTTAATGAATATCCATCATCTCATATACATACAAAATTAAAGAAATGGAAAAAACTTCTTGTGCGTTATGAGAACTTTTAGGATTTATTTTCTTGAGAACTTTCATATATAACATACAGCAGTGATAATTATATTTTTCATATTGTATATTACATTCCTAGTACTTATTTACCTTCTAACTGGAAGTTTTTACCTTTTGAATGCTTTCATTCATTTCCTCTTTGCCACCTCTTGCCTCTGTTAACCACAGATCTTATTTATTTTTCTAAGAGTTGGTTTGTAATGTATTTTTTTCTCTTTTTATACTCTTTGTTTTAAAGTCTATTTTGTCTGACGTTAGTATTTCTGCTTTAACTTCCTTTTTGTCTCCATTTGCATGGAACTCCTTTTTCCATCTCATTACTTTCATTCTGCATGTGTTTTTATTTCTAAAGTGAATCTCTTGTAGGCAGCAAGAGATTTTTATCCATTCAGCCCCTCTTTCTTTTGATTGAAAAATGTAGTTCATTACATTTAAATTAATTACAAATAAGTATGTACTTATTTCCATTTTATTAATTGTTTGGGGGTTCTTTTTTGTTTCATTCTTCTTTTGATCTCTTCCATTATAACTTGATGACAATATTTAGTATTAAGTTTGGGTCACTTTCTCTCTTATGTGTCTATAACTACATTTTGTAGTTACCATGAGGTTTCAATATAGCAATCTGTTTATATATGTAATTATTTTAAGTTGCTGATCTCTTAGTTTTCAAACATATTTTAACAACCCTGCATTTTTTTACCCTCCCCCATATTTACTGTTTTTGACACCATAATATGCATCCTTTTGTTTTGTGTATCCCTTAATTATTTGTTGCAGATATGGATGGCCTTACTACTTCTGTCTTTTAACCTTCTTACTAGTTTTATAAGTGATAGTTCTACTACCTTTACTGTATATTTGCTTTTACCAATGAGACTTTTCCTTTCATAATTTTCATATTTCCTGTTGTGGCCTTTTCTGCTTAGAGAAGTCCCTTTAACATTTCTTGTAAAGTTGGTTTCATGGTGCTTTTGTTTGTATATCAAAGTGTTGTTCTCTCCTTCAAATCTGAGTATTTCCCTTTCATTAATTTAAATATATCATGCTACTCCCTTCTGGTCTGCAGAGTTTATGCTAAAAAGTCTTCTGACAGCCTTATGGAAGTTCCCTTGCATGTAGCTTGTTGCTTTATCCTTGATGTTTTTAATATTCTCTCCTTATTTTTACTTTTTCCCACTTTAATTATAAGGTGCCTTGGTGTGGTCCTCTTTGGGGTTGATCCTGTTTAGGAATCTCTGCTTCTGAGACCTGGGTGTCTGTTTCCTTTACCAAATTAGGGAAGTTTTCAACTATTATGTCTTCAAATATATTCTCTGCTTCTCTCTCTTTTCCTTCTGGGAACCTTATAAATGCACATATTAGTATTTTTAATGTTCTTTCAAGGCCTCTTAAACCATCTTCATTAAATAAAACATTTATTTTTTCTGTTCAACTTGAATGATTTCCACTACTCTGTCTTCCAGTTCACTGATCCATTCCTATTAATATTCTGTTGATTTTCGTAGTGTATTTTTTACTTCAATTTTTGTGTTCTTCTATTCTGTTTGGTTCTTCATATTTCCTAGCTCTTTATTAATTTTCTCACCCTGTTCATCCATTCTTCTCTCAAGTCCTTTAAGCATCTTTATGATCATAACCTTTAATTCTTTATTGGGTAGATTGCTTTTCTCTAATTCACATAGTTCTTCAGAAGTTTAATCTTGTTCCTTCATTTAGAACATATTTCTCTGTCACCTCATTTTGCCTAACTTTCTGTTTTTATTTCTATGTATTTGGTAGGTTGTAACATTTCCTAGTCTTAGGGAAGTGGCCTTATGTAGGAGACATCCTGTGTGTCCCAGCAGCACACTGTCCTCTGGTCATCAGATCTATATGCTCCAGATGTGCCCTTACGTAGGCTTCATGGGCCCTTCTGCTGTGGTTTGCTGACTACTATGTGAAATCATGTAGGCATAGCTGGCCTTCAGTCCAGTTGGTTGCCAGGCCCTGAATTGTGCAAAGGCTGTCAGCCATAGGTGGATGGGGCCAGTTCAGAAAATGGTTGGCTGCAGAGCTCCTGGGAATCCCAGGGCTAGTGCTGGTCTTCTGCTGGGTGGAACCACATGCTGGGGTGGCTGGAGCTGGGGGATGGGGGCCTACATCTAGTGTTGGCATGCTGGTAGGCAGGTCCTCTTCCTGACAACTGGCTGCAAGGTCTGGGTTGTCCTAAAACTGGTATTAGCCTGCTGGCTTTGTAGATATAGGTACTGGAGCAGCTGGCTGAGGGCCCTAAGTTATCTCAGAGCAGCTGGTCTGCTGGTTGGCAGGTGCAAGGCTATAGAGCTCTGGAGCCCTCTAGACTTGACGCCAACACACTGGGGGACACAACTGATTTCCAAAGCAGTAAGCTTTGGGACACAAGTTATTGTGCCAAAGCTGGTATTGGACCATTGGTAGGTGGGGATGCGCCCAGATTGTCCCAGGGCTGGTGCTGGCCTTCTGTTGACATGGCAGACTATGGGGCTGCAGTGTCCAGAAATTGGTTCTACCTGCTGGAGGCCAGGGCCTGGGGGATCTCCAGACAGTGCCTACTCACTGGTGAGTGAGATTTCATCCTGGGCTAATGCCAGGCCATTGGTGGGCAGAGATAGGTCCTAGGATTAATGACTGTGGGCTCTGGGGGTCCTAGGGTTAGTGTCAGTGCATTGGTAGTCAGGGCCAGGGCCCTTAGATGGGCAGGGCTAGGTCTTAGAAAGATCATATAATTTAGAGGTCCTCATTCTTGTCATGTCCTTCTCTACCAGTTGAGGAGTCTGTGGAGGAAAGGGGCATGAGTCTTTGCCCTCTAGATATGTGCCTTGCAGATACCAAGGACACTAGAATTCCCAGCTAAGGTACCCGAGGTAATTTCCAAAGCCTATGCACATACAGAATAACCGTGCTTCCCTTATATATATTCCTAAACTCAGTGACTAGATTTTTTGAGTAGAGGTGTGTCAAGAGTTTGCATTAGGGCTGATGTGAAATAATAATATATCTACATATAGCTATCTGTCTCTGGAACCTGATACAGATCTCCTAAAATCCTTGTAAATAGATATGATAAAAGAATGTTGTGTTCTAGTATTTAGTCTTTGACCCTGGTTTCTAGCACAGAGCTCCTAAGACCTTTGTAATTTCCTGAGCGACAGGAGCTTTTGACACCAAGATCCTAAATCTCTTGAAATATCCTTTTTTTTTTTTAGGGCCATAATTGCAGCATATAGAGGTTCCCAGGTTAGTGGTCTAATCAGAGCTACAGCTGCAGGCCTACACCACAGCCACAGCAACACAGAATCCAAGCCGTGTCTGAGACCTACACCACAGCTCATGGCAACACCAGATCCTCAACCCATTGAGCGAGGCCAGGGATCAAACCCTCAACCTCATGGTTCCTCGTCAGATTTGTTTCTGCTGCTGCATGACAGGAACTCCTGAAATATCCTGACTGATAGGAATGTCTTTCATTCTAATGAGGTAACTTTTAGTGGGTTCCTGAATGGGGCCTGGTCACCAGAAAGACCAAGCCACAGTTAGAAACTTGGAACTTTCATCTGTACCTTCAGTTCTCCAGAGAGGAAAAGAGATGCTGGAAATAGAGTTGATGATCAATCATGCTTACATGATAAAATGTCCATAAAAACCCCAGTTGTACAGGGTTCCAAGAATTTCCAGGTTGTTGAACACATCCACATGCCAGGAGGGTGGCACAGACAGAGCTTTGGCACTTGAGACCTTTCCAGACCTCACCCTATGTACCTTTTCATCTGATTGTTCATCTGTGTGCTTTATCATACTCTTTATTATATAATGAGCTGCTAAACATATATAAGTGTTCCCCTGAGTTCTATAAACCATCATAGCAAATTATTGAACCCAAGGAAGGGGTCATGGTAACCCTGATTTACAGCCAATTCATCAGAAGTAAAGTTGACAACCTGGGGCTTGCAATTGACACCTAAAGTGTGTGTGAGTTGGGGTTAGGGGGTAGCCTTGTGGGACCGAGCCCTTAACCTGTGGGATCTGATACTAGCTATAGGTACATAATACTCAGAATTGAGTTAAACTCTAGGACACGCAACTCATGTTGGAGAATCATTTGATGTATGGAAAATCCTCGTATCTTGTAAATACGAAGATATGTGAAGGGTGCGAATAGTGTGAGAGTAAAGGAGATACACAAGAATGATTTTCCTAGACAGCTTGGGTGTTTACTAACATGTTTTGAGGTACTCCTAGGTATGGTATAAAGTAGCAATAAGAAGGGAAGAAAAATGTCATATAGCTTCCATTTGAACTTTTGCTTCTAGCCCTCTAAATGTTGAGAATGTAATCTGTTCCTTATTGTCTGTGCTTTTCCACAGTGTCTTGCTAAAGTGTACGTGTTCCCCTGAATTCACTAAATAGAATAACACATTCTATTTCCACTGACCAGATCAAATCATTTTACCTTTTCAGTAATTTTCTCTTCTTATTAATACTATCCAATAATTTAGGGTGAAATAAAGCTGCTTAATCTAGAACCACACAGATTTTAAGAACTGCATGCTCTTAGAACTATTGTCTTTTATAACCATGTTTTTCAAAAGGTGAAATGAACTCAGTTTGAACTATTTTCTTTTCCCCTCATCACTAATTTAGGTATGGGGAGCTAACTGATGGTTATCATAATCAATTGGGATCTGTTTAGTCCTTCCTTTAGCCTCTTTCCTCAATCTGTGGAAGTGATTTTCCCCATTGTACCAGGCCAGGAAGGTTTAGAGGAATTGGAACAGCAGTAGATAGGATCTGCCTTATTTAAATGTGTCTGTGTTTTCTTCATTTTAGTTCTTATTCACAGACCAATCTAAAGAAGACACCTTTAACAACAGAGTCATCAAACAGCTCCATCCAATGAGTTACTGTTGTGCATACCATCAAATTTATTTATAGTATAAAGATGCCACCCCCACATAATAATGAAGCAAATAGGTCATGTGTGTAGGGTGTGGGAACTTGTGCACATTGCTCATAGGAAGATGACCAAAAATAATCATAATATCAGTCTGCCTTTTTCTGATTGTATGGAAAACAATAGCATTATTATAGCTAAGCCTTATTGGTCAGCAGGAAAGAAGTGAGGAAAGGATGACAAGGCAATCTGTGCTTCTTACTGCTTCTAGTAAAAATAAAAATAGAATTTAAAAGCTCAATAGTAAGAGTATAGTAATATAGTAAACATAAATAATGTAATAACAAAGTAATGGTAAAATTGTAATATATAGATAAAATGATAAAGGAAGAGGTAAAAGTGGAAAGGACAACCAACTCAGAGAAAAAAGAAACCCCTTATTGTGATGTTTCCCAAAATTAAAAAAATTATCTGCCTACAGAATTTTTTTCAAAACAATCATATCATCTCTAGCAACTTGGGGGAAAACAGAGAAAAAGTTGTTTGCAACTCATGAGACAAGGTAACTCAACTGCACGGGCATTATCAGCAGCCACAGGAGGGCGCCCTCTGGAGTCGTTTAACATGGTGAACTGGCAAAAAAGCAAATGGAAGAAAAAGGGTGGGTTTCTCAACAAGCTCTCTGAATGATGAGAATATTAAAGATAATATCGAGAATTATATTTAGTAACAGACAATATGTACCATTAATCTTGAATCTGAGAAGCAAGTGCCTTTATAATTTTGTGTGACTCCTCAAAGATTTATTCCAGTAAATGGGAAATGTTACCAATGTTTTGAAGGAAGGAACAAGTAGAGAGAGTGTACGTAAATCCCACCAAGTCACAGGCAGGGCTACTAACTCCAAGACCAGATCCATAATCACCCCTAAACATTCGGTGATTTGGACTAAACCAATGGGTCAACTTCATGGAGCAATCTGGCAGGACTGTTTCATTTTGGTGGGAATTTTGTGGCACCTAGACTCCCCGGGAAGTTTCAAACACGTAGATAAAACTTCCTCAAGACTGCAGCAGCACTCTCACTTTATGGGATAAGGGAGTTAGGCTGGTACATATCACAAAGCTCACGGTAACTATGTGATCAACTTAATTCAAATTAGTTCAGATGTGAGCAAGATCTTGACTACCAGCGATAGCCTGAAACACTGTGGGGGAAATCCTGAAATGGAAATACATTGAGTTACAAAGAGGATTTTAATGTATTGCCACTGCAATCTTATTTAACAACATCATTAGAGAACCATAAGCAAGAATAAAAATTAAGGTTATAAAATGTGTAGAGGATAAGGTACATTGGAAGTCACTAAATTAGAAAAAGAGTATAGTGAGAGGACTTCCAAAAAGGAAAAAAATCTGGAAGCAAGAAATTAAATTTGATTCAATAGGGTATGATATAAATACATGTATTTAAGAGAAAGTAAATTTTCTGTATAAGCCATAAATCTTGAAATAGGACTCTGAACAATCCTAGCAAGAGAACCAGAGGTTAATTTACAAAATGATGCATGGTACCCTCATCCAGTGTTGTCAAGGTTACTAAAGGGGAAGTGTTCTGTCTGCCCAGCCATTTAGTTCATGAGGATGTGACACTTCCATCTATCTGTCTGCACTTGTGCCTTCCTCCCTCTTCTGGTTACTGTCAGTCAGCTGACTCTATCTATCACTGTATTTAGCCTAAAAGCAGGGTCCACTAAGGCTGGCCTTGAGAGGAGATCATTGGCAGCTGAGACTGTGAACTTGAGATGTATGCAAACACAATATGATTCAAATACTTGGTTCCCTTGAAGCTGATTCTGTGAATATGTTGTTAGGTTGGTTTTGCTTATTTAGCTTGTTCTGCTCCATCAGAACTGCTATTAAAAAAATACTTGAGGTACAGTGGTTTCATGCAAAGTAAAATGGTTTTAATGGTAGAATTTCAGATGCTATGACAGAGTCATAGGAGTAATCTTGGGCAAAAAAGACTAACTGGCACTCCTAGAAACTTTCCAGAAAAAAATAATCTTCCTTGCTTATGCTAGAAGCCTGCTGACTAGATGCTAGTACAGAACAGTAAGCAATTGTCAGGTTGGAAGAGTAAAGCTTTGTTCTGCTTTGTCTTTCTGTGTTGGCCTGTTCTATTCTATTAGAACCTGTACATTATTAGTCATGACTACCTGCTTTCCACGTAAAAATCAGTGCCTAAAATCATCCTCTATCCATACCCCTTACTGAACAGTTATTTGTTTCTCAACAAGATCAGGAAAGGAAACTATAAGGGAATAAGGATGAAAGATGGAAGATTTTGGAGCCTTCAACCCTGTCCTGCAGAGGGACTTCAGATGGGATCTTTGTACCCTCAGTTGGTATCATAAACGCCAGGTTCCCAAAGAAGCTCAAGAGGGGGCAGGACTACATTAAAAGGAGTTGAGACAGCACTGTTGGCAAGTGTGACCTCCCCTACAGCTCTGTGTTTGGAGGAGTTCACACTACTCAGGTTCTCCTTGGCTTTCTAAGAGTGAGCCTCATCTTCTAGTTATTTTCTATCATAGAAGACATATATTTTAAGACTTAAAGAACAGTTTGTTCCTTGTCACATTGTCTGTGCCCAAGCTGCCAACCTGAGTTTGTCACCTCAGCTGACAAATGCTTTCATTAATCACCACTCCATTCTACAACACGATACAACTATCATTTCTGAAACAATTTCCCCCCAAATCCACACACTCTCTAGGGCCACATAGTTCCTTGAATTCCTTTGATTCATTTCCATTTTCAAGCTCCCTCCCATCCCTCTCAATAGGCAATATTTCCAAGGCCATTCTGATGAAATGAAGGCAACCCTACAGATCATATGTGCCACTTTGGGAGGCCAGGACCAGCCTATGAGGTCTCCAGAATGGAGGCTCTCACAGACTTAGAATGCTCAGATTGTTCCATGTCCCCTGTCATCTGATTGTTACTGTTCTCTAGGTCAGTTGTACCTATATATAATCTCTTAATTTTCATCCTGAATTTATATTCCTACAATTTCCCACATCTCTGTTTTCTCATTAAAACCTTCAAAAATCCTCCCAGTGACACAGTATTAGTTTGTTGTAGCCCATATTCCCCATATGACAATGACTTACAGGTCTCCACTAGAGCCAAATGTGTTCCCTGGTAGTGAGGTATTTATACCATCCACGTGGAAGGTGAAATTGAGCTCTGCTAGCAAGACACCCATGCATGTGTGTGCACACACTCATAAACACACACACAGTTAAATGTAACATAGGTTCTATACCAAGTGTATATCCTGCCCTGGCCTTGCAGCTATTTACAGTGTTATGAGTAATATGTATAAATGTATGCTTTTATAAACAAGGTTAACCAGGCTAAGAGAAGGAAGATGAACTGTCTGTACCCTGGATTATGTTGTTCTTTCTATCTATTTCCACTTTCTTTTCTGGGTGACTACTGTAATGGAGAACTTAATTTAAGTAATATGTCTAGCTCTTTTTATTTAGCCTGATCCTGTACGTAGAGTAGGAGATCTGGAAATGTATGAAACATGATGCTTAACTTTAAGAAGGTTATTTTCTATTAGGAAAATAGTAGAAAATAAAAACTTCCTTACTATCCTCCCATTTTAGAAAGAGATTTTGAGGCAATCAAATTTCAGCCTCCCATTCCAATGAGAGGGTTAAAAGTGTATGATAAACGTAAAAAGATTGGTAACTTTCAGACTGTTGGAGGAATGTCAGCAGAAGGCAGGAGAACTGAAATTGTTGCCTCCAAGTATAATAAATAATGTAGTTAGACCGCAGGTGGAACCAGGCTCCCAGGCTTCATTAGTATTGTCAGTTTCCACAGAAAAAAGTACAGTTCTTTAGGGCTTTAGCTTTTAATAGTTTAATATCCTTTCAACACGTATATAATAACATATTACTTGTGAGGAAGAGAAAAGGTAAGCAAGTAAACAATTGCAGGGAAAACAGACAAAAGCAATTATCATTTAAAACAGCCAGACAGCATTATGAAACTGTTGTTGTTGACTGGGGCAGTCTGAAATTAAGCATGAAAAAAGAACAAGGTAAAATGCACCCATTTCTTCAGCGATAGCATTTCACTTAGCACTGGTGCACACAATTTCTCATCAATTAACAGTCATGTTTGAGATATATGTAGCTCAAATGACCATGAAGTTCCTAATTTCTATTATTTCTTCCTTTTATCCTCTTTGTGATCATGCTATGAATGAAGTACATACTCACCACAGCTTTTTGCTTGGTGGAAAAATGGGCCAATAGTATCATCTCAAGTTTCTCATTTAGTTTTGCAAAATCTCAAAATCCTGGGGCCAGCTCAATTCCCACTACAGATTTTATAACTGGTCCAAAATGGGCTGACCTCACTGAGGCCGGGACCATGGTTTCCTTTATGTGTATAAGTCAGTGACTCCACCCATGGTGCAATGTGAAGACTCCTAAAAGTCAATTCTGCCTCCCCAACCAACCCTCCACAGTACCTACCTCAACTTTCCACCAAGAGAGTGACTCATGTCAGTAATTACTCTGTCCCTCCAGCATACAACTCAAGAGAGGCAACACATTACACTTCTCAGGTGAGTGTTAATGAGTTAACAGGATGGGAGAGCCTGTCACTCTGGGATGCAGATCTCTCTGGCTGACCTCATCTAGAGTAAATTACCATGTCTGTGACTCAGTTTCCTTATCTAAAAAGAATGGATCCTTTTAGAACAACAGAGTTGGCAATATTTTAAAACACTTTAAAACCCAGTACCATTAAAAATGGGTAAACTGTTGCTGTTTTTCTTCTCTACTTCTGTCTTCTCTTCTAGTCCCAGGTTCTCAAACTTTTGACTACATCAGAATCACCTGGAAGTGTTATAAAAATAGTCATTCCTGGGCCCCAACTCTAAGGTCTTGATATAATATATCTAAGGTGGAGCCTGAGGATTAGCATTTCTAACAAGTTTCCAGGAGAAGCTGATGCTGCTGGTCCAAGGGCCAGACTTTGAGAACCCACTGCTCTGAAAGGTAAGAATAGATTTCCTGGGCTATACCTCAGAGTGAAGTACTGAAAAGGAAATGACTAAATTCCCAATTACCCCAACATTTGCATTTGAATTATTATAAAATCCCTCCATAAACTTTTAAATCTGGACTTGCACAGCAGCAAAGCCCAGACTAATTTATCAGCAGGACTGGTACTTAGCCATAAATCTATCTCAGGGAACCTCAGCCATAGAGCTAACTAGAGGTTATCTTATGTACTGATTTTAAAAGAGTCCTTTTATAAACAATGATTGCTGCAAAAGAAGAACAAAAGTTAATTTATTATGCTCTCAATTCCCTTGTCATTCAGTCAGAAGAAATATATAATAGAGAGATCACTTCCAAAATGGGCTCATTATTCACTCTTGCATTTGCGCATTTCTTCCTCAAAAAAATTTTGAACACCTACTTTATGCTAATTATTGTGATAGAAACTAAGGGAAACTAAAAATCTTCACCTCAAGAATCTTTCAGTCCAAGATGAGAGTAAAGACAAATAATTATGAAACAAAGTCAATATAATAACATTTGTTTAATATTAAAGCATATAAGGCTTTTTCATATTTTATCTTCTATTATCCTCTGGATACTTGTTGTATAAATATTATTCCTGACTTTTTATGATATTAGGAACTGAAGACTCTGAAACAGTAACTAGCTTTCCCAATGTTATCAACTGCTAAGGTAAAGACAACATGCAACCCAGGGCTTAAGACCCAAAACCACATGCCCTTTGCCCAGCACTACACCACAGTTCAGATCCTACAGGATGCGTCATAAGGGTACCAAAGAACTGAAGATGAAAAGGGCTTCTCCCTAGGAGTTTCAGCGTGTGGAACAAATCAAAGTAAATGATTGTGGGAATTGACAAAAGAATGTTGCCTTGGATAGAAAAGAAAAGGCTGGATCACTTCTTTCCAAGTTGCTTGAACAATGCTTCTTAATCAAATATTACATAAAGTGGTTCCTTGCAAATTCCCTATTATTTTAGCTGATGAAATTAATTCGGCTGTCTTGGGATGGGATTAGGATGGTGGAATAGAAGGACTGGAGCTCAGCTTTGCTCATGAAAACAACAAAATTAGAACCAAATGCTGAACAATCTTCAACCAAATGGACTGGAAACTTTCAAAAAGATAAACTACTCCAGAAGACAAAGAGGAGGTCACATCAAGGGGAAACGAGGGGCAATTACATGATATAAGCAACCCCATACATCCAAGGTGGGAAGCCCACAGACTGAAAAGTAACTATCACAGAGACTCACCTATAGAAGTAAGAGTTCTGAGCCCCACATCAGGTCCCCACGCCTGGGGATCTGACATTGGGAGGAAGAGCCCCTGGGGCATCTGGTAGTGAAGGCCAGTGGGGCTTGTGTGCAGGAGCTCCATGGGACTGGGAGAAATGGAGACCCCATTCTTGAAAGGCACACACAGGCTTTCATGTGCACTGGGTCCCAGGGAAAAGCAAAGCCTCCATAAGAATCTGGGTCAGACCTGGATGCAGTTCTTGGAGAATCTCCTGGGAAAACAGGGGGTGATTGTGGCTCATTGTGGGGAAAGGACATTGGAGACAAAACTCTTGGCAATATTCTTCAGCCTGCATTTCTCTGGAGGTGGCCATTTTGGGAAAATCTGGTCCCTCCCATCAGTGCTGAGAAGCCCCAGGGCAAACAACAATCCAGGTGGGGGTCCCATCCCTACCCATCAGTAAACAGACTGCCTAAAGACCCCCAGGCACACAGCTCCCTCTAATCTCACCCAGAGACAAAGCCCCACCCACTAGAGGGATAGGAATCAGCCCCACCTACCAGTGAGCAGGCAGCAGTCCCTCCCATCAGGAAGCTGACAGCAAGCCCCTGTACAACTTCAACAACAAAGAGGGCAGACACCAGACGTAATAGGGCCTACAACTCTATTGTCTGCAAAAAGGTCACCACACCAAACCTACAAAAATGAAAAGACAGAACTGTAGCTCAGATAAGGGAGAAAGAAAAAAAACAGAAAAAAAGCTAAGTTATCTGGAGATTATCAGCCTCCAGGAAAAAGACTTCAGACTGCTGAAGAGGATGCAAGACATTGGAAATAAGCTGGAGGCAAAGACTGATAATTTAGAGCAAACACTGAGCAAAGAAATACAAGATTTAAAACTTAAGCAAGCAGAGATACAAAATACAATAACTGAAATAAAAAATTCATTAGAAGCAACCAACAGCAGAATAGAGGAGGCAGAAGAATGAATAAGTGAGGTGGAGGAAAGACTAATGGAAATCACTGATGTGGAACAGAAAAGAGAAAAAATATTGAAAAGAAATGAAGACAGTCTCAGAGAACTCTGGGACAACATTAAACACACCAACATCCATATTATAGGGGTTCCAGAAAGAGAAGAGAAAGAGAAAGGGACAGAAAAAATACTCAAAGAGATAAAAGCCAAAAACGTCACTAACGTGGGAAAGGAAATACTCACTCAAATCCAGGAAGTGCAATGAGTACAACCTGACATAAACCCAAGGAGGAATATCCCAATACATATATTAATCAAACTGACCAAAATTAAAGACAAAGAGAAAATATTGAAAGCAGCTATGGAAAAGAAATAAATAACATTCAAGGGAACCCCAATAAGGCTATAGGCAGATTTTTCAGCAGAAACTCTGCAGACCAGGAGGGAGTGGCATGATATACTTAATGTGATAAAAGGAAAAAAACTCCAACCAAGATTGCTTTACCCAGCAAGGCTCTCATTCAGATTTGAAGGAGAAATCAAAAGCTTTACAGATAAGCAAAAGCTAAGAGAATTCAGTAACACTAAACCAGCTTTACAGCAAATACTAAAGGAACTTCTCTAGGTAGAAAAGAAAAGGCTGTAACCAAAAACAAAAATGCCACGAATGACAAGGCTCACCAGTAAAGGCATATATACAGTAAAGACAGGACATCATCCACACACAATTAGGCTACCAAAATCAGAAATCATGAGAAGAGGAAGGGCTCTGGAGATGAGATGCACTTGCAATTAAGAGACCAACAACTTAAAAAAATAATACTTCTATATCAAAACTTCAGGGCAACTGCAAACCAAAAATCTACAATGGATACACAAACAAATAAGAAAAATCAACTCAAATACTACACTAAAGAGAGTCATCAAACCAAAAGAGGAGAGAACAAGAGAAGAAGGGGAGAAAAAAAGAGCAACAAAAACAAATCCAAAAGAGTTAATAAAATGGCAATAAGAACATACATATGAATAATTACTTTAAATATTAGTGGACTAAATGCCCCAACCAAAAGATACAGACTGGCTGAAAAGACACAAAAACAAGATTTATACACATGCTGTCTTCAAGAGACCCACCTCATTCCTAGCGACACATACAATTTAAAGTGAGAGGATGGAAGAAAATATTTCATGCAAATGGGAATCAAAAGAAAGCTGGAGTAGCAATACTCATATCAGACAAAATATATCTTAAAATGAAGAATATTTTAAGAGACAAGGAAGGACATTACATAATGATCAAAGGATCAATCCAAGAAGACATAACAATTTTAAATATTTATGCACCCAACATAGGATCACCACAATATATAAGGCAAGTGCTACCACCAATAAAAAGAGAAATTGACAATAACACAATAATAGTGGGAGACCTCAACACCCCACTTACGTCAATGGACAGATCAGACAGAAAATCAACAAGGAAACAGAGGCCCTGAATGAAGCATTAGACCAGGTGAACTTAATAGATATTTACAGGACATTCCATCCAAGCAGCAGAATATACATTCTTCTCAAGTACACACAGAATGTTCTCTAAGATTGATTACATTCTGGGCTACAAATCAAGCCTTGGTAACTCTAAGAAAATTGAAATCCTATCAAGCATCTTTTCCAACCACAAGGATATTTGACTGGAAATCAACAAGAAAAAAAACTGCCTGCAAAAAAACACAAACATGTGGAGACTAAACAACATGCTACTAAACAACCAGTGGATCACTGAAGAAATCAAAGAGAAAATTAAAAAATACCTAGAAGCAAATGACAACAAAGATACAACACTCCAAAAACTATGGGATGCAGCAGAAGCAGTTCTATGCAGAAAGTTTATAGCAATACAAGCCTAGCTCAGGAAACAAGAAAAAGCTCAAGTAAGCAGCCTAACTTTACATCTAAAGCAGCTAGAGAGAGAACACACAAGACCTAAAGTTAGCAGAAGAAAAGAAATCATAAAGATCAGGGCAGAATTCAATGAAATAGAAACAAAGAAAACCATAGGAAAGATCAATGAAGCTAAAAGCTGGTTCTTTGAAAAGATAAACAAAATTCATCAGAAAAAAAAAGAGGAAACAAATCAATAAAATTAGAAATGAAAAAGGAGAAGTAACAAAGGACATCACAGAAATACAAAGGATCATAAGGGACTACCGTATGCAACTATATGGCAATAAAATGGAAAACCTAGAAGAAATGGACACATTCTTAGAAAAGTACAATCGTCCAAGACTAAACCAAGACAAAACAGAAAAGATGATGAGACCAATCATAAGTACTGAAATTGAAACTGTGATTAAAAAACTTCCAACAAACAAAAGTCCAGGACCAGATGGCTTCACAGGTGAATTCTATCAAACATTTAGAGAAGAGCTAACCCCTAACCTTCTGAAACTTTTGCAAAAAATTCCAGAGGAAGGAACACTCCCAAACACATTCTATGAGGCCACCATCACCCTGATACCAAAACCAGACAAAGTTACCACAAAAAAAGAAAATTACAGAAGACCAATTTCACCGATGAACCTAGATGCAAAAATCTTCAACAAAATAACTAGCAAACCAAATCCAACAATACATTGAAAGGATTGTATGTCATGATCAAATGGGATTTATCCCTGGAATGCAAGGATTCTTCAATAACTGCAAATCAATTAGTGTGATGCACCACATTAAACAACTGAAGAATAAAAAAACGTATTATCCTCTCAATAGATGCAGAAAAAACCTTTGACAAAATCCAACAGCCATTTCCAATAATAACCCTTCAGAAAGTAGGTCTATAGGGAACCTATCTCAATACAATAAAGGCCATGTGTGACAAACCCAGAGCTAGCATCATTCTCAATGGTGAAAAGCTGAAAGAATTCCCTCTGAGATCAGGAACAAGACAAGGGTATCCACAGTTTCCACTACTATTGAACATTATTTTGGAAGTCCTAGCCACAGCAATCAGAGAAATAAAAAATATAAAAGGCATCTAAATGGGAAAGGAAGAAGTAAAACTATCCCTATTTGCAAATTACATGATACTACACCTAGAAAATCCTAAACATGCTACCAGAAAACTGCTAGAGCTCATCAATGAATTTGGCAAAGTTGCAGAATACAAAATTAATGCACAGAAATCAACTGCATTTCTATATACTGACAAGAAAGATCAGAAAAAAAAATTAGGGAAACAATCCCATTTACCATCACATCAAAAAGAATAAAGTACTTAGGAATAAACCTACCTAAAGAGACAAAGACCTGTACTCTGAAAACTGTAAGATGCTGATGAAAGACATAAAAGATGACTCAAACAGATGGAAAGCCATACCATACTCTTGGATTGGTAGAATCAATATCATAAAAATGACTATACTACCCAAGGCAATCTACAGATTCAACTCAATCCCTGTCAAATTACCAAGAACATTTTTCACAGAACTAGAACAAAGTATTTTAAAATTTATTTGGAAGCACAAAAGGCCCAGAATAACCAAAGCCATCCTGAGAAAGAAAACTGGAGCTGGAGGAATCAGGATCCCTGACTTCAGACTATATTGCAAATCTACAGTTATCAAAACTGTATGGTACTAGCACAAAGACAGAAATATAGCTCAATGGAACAGGATAGAAAGCCCAGAATTAAACCCATGCACCTACAGTCAACTAATCTATGACAAAGGAGGCAAGAATATACAATGGAAAACAGACAGCCCTTCAATAAGTGGTACTGGGAAAACTGGACAGCCACATGAAAAGGAATGGAATTAGAACACTTCCTAACACCATACACAAAAATAAACTCAAAATGGATTAAAGACCTAAATATAAGACTGGATACTGTAAAACTCAGAGGAATACATAGACCACTCTCCGACATAAACCACAGCAATATCTTCTCAGATTCACCTCCTAGAGTAATGAAAATAAAAACAAAAATAAACAAATGGAACTTAATTAAACTTAAAACTTCCTGCACAGCAAAGGAAACCCTGAACAAAAACAAAAAGAGAATCCACAGAATGGGAGAAAATATTTGCAAATGAAGTGACTGGCAATGGATTAATCTCCAAAATTTATAAACACTTTCTGCAGCTCAATACTAAAAAAAAAAGAAAAGAAAAGAAAACCCATCAGAAAATGAGCAGAAGATCTAAAGAGACAATTCTCCAAAGAAGGCATACAGATGGCCAAAACACACATGAAAATATATGCAGCACCACTAATTATAGAGAAATGCAAATCAAAACCATTATGAGGTACCACTTTACACCTGCCAGAATGACCATCATCAAAAAGTCCACAAACAACAAATGTTGTAGAGGGTGTGGAAAAAAGGGAACCCTATTACACTGTTGGTGGAAATGTGAATTGGTGCAACCACTGCGTAAAACATTATGGAGATTCCTCAGAAAACTGAAAATAGAATTTCCATTTGATGCATTAATCCCACTTCTGGGCATCGATAGAGAAAACTGTGACTCAAAAAGACACATGTACTCCAATGCATTGCAGCACTGTAGACAATAGCCAAGACATGAAAACAACCTAAATGTCCACTGACAGAAGAGTGTATAAGGAAGATGTGGCACATATACGCAATGGAATATTCCTCAGCCATTAAAAGGAGAGAAATAACAGCATTTTCAGGAACAAGGACGGATATAGAAATTAATCATGCTAAGTGAAGCCAGTCAGACAGTGAGACAGAAACATCATATGCTATCACTGACATGTGGAATCTAAAAAAGGGACACGATGAACTTCTTTGTAGAACAGATACTGACTCACAGACTTTGAAAAACCTATGGTTTCCAAAGGAGATAGGTTGTGGGGTGGGGGATGGGCTGGGGTTTGGGATGGAAATGCTGTAAAATTGGGTCGTGATGATCATTGTACAACCATAACTGTAATAAAATTCATTGAGTAATTTAAAAATAGAAATTCATTCAACTGTCTCACCAACTATTTTGCCAGTTATATTATTTTCAGCAGAATAGGCAGAGAGAAACACAGTTTAAACCCACAGTCATTAGGAGATTCTGTATAGGAACTGTACTTTCCTGAACAATATAAAGGATGTTTAATAGTGCATGCCCCCTCCTCTCTGACCTTCTAGTTCTTTACCTATGGGAAAAAATTTTTTCCTGTAGTACTACATATCTCATTCCCTCTAAAACAAATGTTTCCTGTAGTACTACATATCTCATTCCCTCTAAAACAAAGCAAATATTGGCCTTAAGTGACCTCATACCGCTCTACCTTTCATTGGAAGGCAAGGCCTCCCTGGAGTTTCTGAAAAATAATGAACTTGATTCTCTGCTATGCCCAAAGCAGAACAAAAATGAACATCCTTCCAAATGCCAAAGAGAGTGCTAAGATTAGGAAGGAATTTGAAAAAAATAAAAAAGGCCATTCATCTGGCTTACATAGTATTGTGATAACTTTTTTGCAACCACCAGGTGGAAAACCAATAGTTCTCAAAGGATTACAACTTTAGAATGCAAGCCTTTTCAAACATTTTTAGTAGAGGAGCCATCCCCCCATCAACTCACAGTCCTTTCTTTAAATTCAAAAATTACAATACTATAGGATCTTCCAGTATCAGAGAATTAATGGTACAGAGACAGGCAACTATATATTGATCCAATAACAAACTAAGCAAGTAAAGCTGGCTACTGTTGTTATCCTCATTTCATAACTGAGTAAAAGGATTTAGGGAGATTAATTTACATGTCCAAATGATTCACTTAGGAGTTAAATGCAGACTAGAGAAGTTTCAGTTTAGCAGGAAGAAGAGGAAAAGGAAAAGGAGGGGGAATGTTAAGACAACAGAATAAGGGCTCTCTTGATAAGCTTATTGATGTCATATTTTCTAAACTGTCAATGTATTACCATGCTGAAATGTGAGAAAGAAATTTGAAACAATTTTTTTCTCTGAACACTTCTAGTAAATTCTTTTGGATTAATCTTGCACCTTTTTTTTTTTTTTTTTTTTTTTTTTTTTTTTTTTTTTTGGTCTTCTCAGGGCCACACCATGGCACATGGAAGTTCCCAGACTAGGGGTCGAATTGGAGCTGAAGCTACCAGCCCATGCCACAGCCACATCCATGCTAAATCCAAGTTGTGTCTGCAACCTACACCACAGCTCATGGCAATGCTGGATCCTTTAACCCACTGAGCCAGGCCAGGGATCAAACCCCCAAACCAAACCAAAGATAAATGTGTGTGCAATAAAGTAAGAATGGATGGATTCATCAGTTTTATAATTTCTAAAGAATTGTCTTGGTTTTTTGGCTCTATAAAGCAGGAATAGCAACTGAGAAGATTTTTGAACATATTTTTCCTGGTGTGCATTCGTTAACCATTTCTACCTAACAAATCACTCCGAAACTTTTAGGGCCATAAAACAACAATATTAATTTCTGTCATAGTTTTTGTGTGTCAGGAATCTGGGAGAAGATTGACTGAATGGTTCTGGTTTGAGGGCTCTCATGAGTGTACTTTCAAATTATGGCTTAGACTGGGGTCCTCCAAGATTTCTTCATCCATATGTCTGGGGCCTGTACTAGGAAGAGTTGAGAAGAGTCTGGAAGAAAAGGGGTTTCTTAGACATCCATCTCTCTCTCTTTCTCTTTTTCTGGTCTAACCCTACGTTCCTCTAGGATAGTGGCTTCAAGATAGCCATGATTCTTATGTAGAAGTTCAGAGATTCAAGTTATATGTCGTGAGTTATATCACGTTCTTTAAGCAATCCTCAGAAGTCACACAATGACTTTCCTCCACACTCTATTGGTCAAGGAGGAAAAGGTAACTACCTAAATTGTCAATAAAGGAATAACATTGTATTGGGAGAAAAGCCTGTGAGACTTTCTGTCTTTGTAAAATACACATCACATACAATTCCTACATGGACTCGCGTGAAGTTTACAAAGCAAATCACATCTATAGAATTTTTTTTTAATTGAAGTAGAGTTGATTTACAATGTGTTAGTTTTCAGGCATACAACACAGTGATTCCATTTATATTCTTTTTCAGATACATTTCCCTTATAAGTTATTATAAAATATTGGATATAGTTCTCTATGATATACTGTATGTTCTTGCTGGTCATCTACTTTGTGTATAGTAGTATGTATAAATTATTTCCAAACTCCGAATTTATCTACCCTCCTTTCCCTTTGATAATTATAAGTTTGTTTACTTTTCTTTTATTTTTTGTCTTTTTAGGGCTGCACTTGCAGTATATGGAGGTTCCTAGGCTAGGGGTTGAATCAGAGCTGCAGCTGCCAGCCTACACCACAACCAAAGCAACACAGATCTGAGCCATGTCTGTGACCTATACCACACCTCACGACAACACTGGATCCGTAACCCACTTGGCAAGGCCAGGGATCAAACCTGCATCCTCATGGATACTAAGAAGGCTTTGTTAACAGCTGAGCCATATGGGAATTCCCATAAGTTTGTTTTCTATGTCTATGGATATATTTTTATTTTGTAAATAAGTTCATTTGTATATTTCCTTTTCAAGATTCCACATATAAGTGATATCATATGATATTTGTCTTTGGCTTGCTTACTTCACTTATTATGATAATCTCTATGTCCATCCACGTTGCTGCAAATGGCCTTATTTTGTTTTTCTTTATGGATGGGTAATATTCCATTGTATGTATGCACAATATCTTCTTTATCCATTACTCTTTTGATAGACATTTAGGTTGTTCCCATGTCTTGGCTATGTAAATAGTGCTTCAATGAATGTTTGAGTGCATATATCTTTTTGAATTATGGTTTTCTCTAGATATATGCCCCTTAATGGGATTGTTGAATCATATAGCAGTAGTTTTTTAAGGAACCTTCGTACCATTTTCCATAGTGGCCTCACCAATTTACATTCCCAAAAACAGTGTAGGAGGGTTCCCTTTTCTCCACACCCTTTCCAGCATTTATTATTTGCAGACTTTTTGATGATGGCCATTCTGATCAATATGAGGTGAAACCTCTTGGAATTTTTATTTTCCTTTCTCTTTTAATTAGTGATGCTAAGCGTTTTTTCATGTGCCTGTTGGACATTTGTGTGTCTCCTCTGGAGAAATATCAGTTGAGATGTTCTGCCCATTTTTTGATTGGTTTGTTTGTTTTGTTGATAATGAGCCATATGAGATATTCATATACTTTAAAAATTAATCCCTTGTCAATCACATAATTTCCAAATATTTTCTCCCATCCTGTAGGTTACTTTTTCATTTGTTTATGGTTTCTTTTACTGTGCAAAAGCTTTTAAGTTTAATTAGATCCTGTTTATTTTTGTTTTTGTATGGATCCCCCAAAAAATATTGCTATGATTTATGTCAAAGAATGTTCTCTTTTCCTCTAGGATATTTATAGTATCTGGTCTTACATTTAGGCCTTTAATCCATTTTGAGTTTACTTTTGTGGTGTTCGAGAGTGTTCTAATTTCATTCTTTTATGCGTAGCTGTCCAGTTTTCAGAGAACTACTTACTGAAGAAACTGTCTTTTCTCCATTGTGTGTTCTTCCCTCCTTTGTCATAGATTAACAATATGTGCATAGATTTATTTCTGGGATTTATATCTGGTTCCATTGATCTTTGTGTCTGTTTTTGTGCTAGTTCCATACTGTTTTGATGACATGACTGTTGCTTTGTAGTATAGCCTGAAATCAGGGAACCTGATTCCTCCAGCTTCATTCTTCTTTCTCATGTTTGTTTTAGCTATTTGGTGTCCTTTGTGTTTCCATGCAATTAAAAAAATATTGGTCTCATTCTGTGAAAAATGTCATTGATAATTCAGTAGGGATTGCACTGAATCTATAAATTGCCTTGGGTAGTATAGTCATTTTAACAATATTGATTCTTCTCATCCAAGAACACTGTGTATCATTCCATGTTTTTGTGTTGTCTGCCATTTCCTTCATCAGAGTCTTACTGTTTTTGATGTATAGGTCTTTTGTCCTCTTTGGCAAGTTTATTTGTAAGTATTTTATACTTTTTGATGCAGTGGTAAATGGGATTGTTTCTTTAATTTTTCTTCCTGATCTTTCATTGTTAGTGTATAAAAATACAAGAAATTTCTCGGTATTAATTTTGTATGTTGTAACTTGAGCTCTAATAGTTTTCTGGTAGCATCTTTAGGATTTTCTATGTATAGTATTATGTCACCTGCAAACAGTTACAATTTTACTTCCTTTCCAATTTGGATTCCTGTTAAAAGTAATAAATTTCTTTTTATTTTTGATATCTATGACTAGGACTTCCAAAGCTATGTGGAAAAAAATTGGTATGCTTGGCCAATCTTGTCCTGTTCCAGCTATTAGAGGAAATGCTTTCACCTTTCCACTGTTGAGTATGATGTTAGCTCTGAGTTTGTCTCATATGACCCTTATTATATGCAGGCATGTTCCATTTATGTCCACTTTCTGGACAGTTTTTTTTTATCATAAATACTGAGTTTTATCAAAAGTTATTTCTGGAATTCGTTCTTTGGAGAGGCGGCAAGATGGCGGAGGAGTAAGAGGTCGAGCTCTCCCTCTCCCACAAATACATCAAAAAACGCATCTAAATATAAAACAAGTTGGACAAATCATCATCTGAATGCTGATCAATTTAAACCTCCAAAAACTGCAAGAAACCCCTGAAATAACTGGGTAGAACAAGTGAAGAAAAAAAAAGGTGAGAGAGAAAGGCAATTAGGACCGTAACCAGCACTCCAGGGAGGGAG
>PVHT020000166.1:7571353-7620751 GCA_004024745.2 Catagonus wagneri | reverse complement strand
AAGCAAGTCAGAAGGAGAAAGACAGATGTCATATGAAATCTCTTATAACTGGAGAATAAAACACTACACAAATGAACATCTCAACAGAAAAGAAAATCACGAACTTGAGGAACAGACTTGTGGTTGCCAAGGGGGTGGGGGAGGGGTGGGGAGGGGTGGGAGGGAGTGGGGATAACTACTGCTTTAATGATGGAATAGCTAGGAGCTCCAACTGTAATGCACGGGGAACTATATCTAATTATATGTGACAAATCCATATATGTACATGTAATCGGGTCACCACATGGTGCAGTTGGAAAACCTGACAGAAATCTGTAAACCAGATATAATGCAAAAAAAAAAAAAAGTTATTTCTGAATTGATTGAAATGATCATATGGTTTTTACTCATCAATTTGTTAGTGTAGTGTATCACACTGACTGATTTGAAAATTTTGAAAAATCCTTGCATCGCTGGCATGAGTCCCACTTGACAATGGTGCGTGGACATTTTAATGTGTTGTTGGATTTGGTTTGCCAATGTTTTGTTGAGGGTTTTTATGTCTATGTTTATCAGTGATATTGCCGTATATGTTTCTTTTTTTGTGGTATCTTTGGTTTCAGGGTGATGGTGGCATAAGAGAATGAGTCCTAAGCAAATCCTTCCTTCACAATGTTTTGGAATAATTTCAGAAAGATAAATGCTAATTCTTCTCAATGTATTTGAAAAAGTGTGCCTGTAAAAAATATATGATCCTGGACTTTTGTTTGTTGGAAGTTTTTTAATCACATTTTAAATTTCAGTACTTGTGAATGGTCCATGTGGTGTCAGTTATAACTTCTTTTTCATTTCTAATTTTATTGATTTGACCTCTGCCTTTTTTTTTCTCAATGAGTCTGGCAAAGAGTATCATTTTTTTAAATCTTTTCAAAGGATCAGCTTTTAGTTTTATTGATTTTTCCTATTGTTTTATTGGTCTCTATTTCATTTATTTCTGCTCTGATCTTTAAAATTTCTTTCCTTATACTGACTTTGGGTTTTGTTTTTTCTTCTTGTTCTAGTTCCTTTAGGTATAGTTTCAGGTTGTTTGAGATTTTTCTTGTTTCCTGAGGTAATCTTGTACCACTATAAACTTCCCTTTCAGAACTCCTTTTGCTTCATCCCATAGGTTTTGTGTCATCAGGTATTCATTTTCATTTGTTTCTAGGCATTTTTAATTTCTTCTTTAATTTCTTCAGTGGTCTGTTTATTATTTAGTAGAATATGTTTAGCCTCCACGTGTTTGTGTTTTTTTTTTAATTTTTTTTCCTGTAGTTGATTTCTAATCTCATAACACTGTGGTCTGAAAAGATGCTTCATGTTGTTTCAGATTTCCTAAATTTACCCAGTCTTCCCTTGTGTCCCAGCATGTGATCTACCTTGGAGGGTGTTCCATGTGTTATTGAAATAAATATGTTTTCTGTTGAAATGGTCTACACACATCAACTAAGTTCAGCTGGTCTAATGTGTCATTTAAGGTAATGGTTTCTGTAATGTCTTTCCACATGGATGATCTGTCCATTGATAAAATCAGGGTGTTAAAGTCCCCCACTATTGCACCCAGCTCTTGGTTTCATTAATCTTTTCTATTGCCTTTTATCTGTCTTTTATTTATTCTTCTCTGATCTTCATTATTTCCTTCCTTCTTCTGGCTTTGGGTTTTGGTCTCCTTTTCCTCCTTCTTCCAGGTGGTAGTTATTTGAAATTTTAATTTTTTTCTTAACACCTATATTCCTGTGAAATTCTGTCTTAGAAAGCTTCTTATAGATTATGCAAACTTGTGTTTCCATTTTTATTTTATGGGGTGTTTTTTACTTCCTCTCTGATTTCATCATTAACCCATGGGTTTTTTTTTTTTTTTTACTAATACATTGTTTAGTTTCCATGTTCTTTTTATGTTTCTCTTTCTGTGGTTGTATTCTAGTTTCATACTCTTGTGGCCAAAAAGATACTTGATAAGATTTTTATTCTCTTAAAGGCTTATTTTTTGACCCAGTGTGTGTCTGTACTGGAAAATATTCCATGAGCAGTTGAAAAGAATGTGTATTCTTTTTTCAATGTAGTGTTCTGTGGATACAATTAGGTCCAATTTGTTTATATTGTCACTTTATATCTCTGTTGCCTTATTGGTTTTCTGTTTGAGTGATCTGACCTTTGATTTTGGTGGAGTCTTGCTAACATTATGTTATTGTTAGTCTCTCCATTTATATATATATAAGTATTTGCTTTATAAATGGAGGTGCTCTTCTATTTGATACCTTATATATGAATGAGTATAATATCGTCTTGTATTTATCACTTTATCATTAATAAAATACCCTTTTTGTCTTTTCTTATAGCCTTTGTTTTAAAGTCTAATTTGTCTGATGTGAGTACTGCTATCTTGCTTTCTTGTCATTTCCATTTGAATAACATATCTTTTTCCATCCCCTCACTTTCAGTCTGTGTAGGTCTTGAGACCTGAAGAAAGTCTCCCAGAGGTGCCTTTTGAAGGTCTTTGTTTTTTATCCAATCAGCTACCCTATGTCTTTTGACCAGAGCATTTAGTCCAGTAATATTTAAGGAAATTTTTGATGGGTATGTACTTATCGCCATGTTATCCCCCTTTTCCAGTTGTTTTTATCATTTTTATCTGTTCATTTCTTCCTTTTGTTTTTCCTATTATAGTCCAATGACTTTCTTTTGTAATTTGATCGAGTGTCTCTATTGTAGGTTTATTGATTTATTTTCATCATGGGGTTTATATATGTGGATCTGTTACTAAATCTACTTGCATTAAACTGATAATCATTGAAGTTTAAGAGCATTCTAAAAGAACTACAATTTTTGCTCCCCTCCCCCACATTTTGTGTTGTTTATATCTTATTTTATATCTTTACCATTAACTGTAGTTTTAGTTGCTTTACAGTTGTTGTTTTTTTTTTTTTTTTTTGGTCTTTAACTTATATACAGGCTTACTTATTTATTTATGCATTTGCTTTTTAGGGCTGCAGCCATGCATATGGAGGTTCCCAGGCTAGGAGTCAAATCAGAGCTGCAGCTGCTGGTCTACACCACAACCACAGCAAGTTGAGATCTGAGTCAAGTTTGCAGCCTACGCCACAGCTCATGGCAATGTCAGATCCCCAACCCACTGAGCAAGCCCAGGGATCAAACCCACATCCTCATGGATACTAGTCGGATTTGTTTCTGCTGAGCCACAACGGGAATTCAAACATATATAGTGGCTTGTTTAAGTGATCTTCAATCCTTTCTATATATTTTCCTTTTCTGTTAGGGTTTTCCATTTCCTTTAGATTCTTTCTTCTTTTTCATTTAGAGCAGACCCTTCAGCATTTAATTTAGGGTAGGTTTATTACTGTTAAATTCCTTTAGTTTTTGCTTGTCTGAGAAATACTTTACCTTTCTTTATATTCTAGATGATAATCTTGCTGAGTAGAGTATCCGAGATTGCAAGTTTTTCCCTTTCAGGATTTTGAATATATCATGCTTGCCTGCAAATTTTCTGTGAGGAACTCAGCAGACAGCTTTTGGGGAGTTCCTTTGTATATTACTGTGCTTTTCTCTTGCCTTTAGTATTCTCTCTTTATCTTTACTTTTGTCATTTTAATTATTATCTGACTTGGTGTGGCTCTGTTTAGGTTCATCTTATTTGGGACTGTAAGTGCTTCCTTTACCTGGGTATCTGTTTCCTTCCTTGAATTTGGGAAGTTTTCAACCATAATTTTTTCAAGTATATTTTAATCTCTTTCTTTCCATCTTCTCCTTATATAACTCCTATTATTCACATGGTAACATGTTTTATATTACCCTATAGATCTCATATGTTGCTTTCATTTTTAAACATTTTCTTCTGTTTGTTTTTCTGATTGTGTGATTTCCACTATGCCATCTTTGCGATCACTTCTGTATTCTTCTGTGTTATTCATTCAAGTATTAATTGCTTCTATAGCATTTATTTTTAGTCTCAGAAACTGAATTATTTATTTTTGATCGGTCATCTTTATAGTTTATTGTTCCTTGTTAAAATAATCTATGATAATATCAGTACTTGTTCTTAATTCAGTTAGCATCAGTTAGGGTCTCAGTTTTTGGTACAGTAATTATTTATTTTTCACTATTTTTTCAAGGGTTTTCTCTTGCTCTTTCACTTGGGAATAATTCCTCTGCTTTTTCAATTAAATTTCTCTGTCTCTGTGAATATAGCTGAAAGAGTTATCTACTGTATCTTAAAATGGCATTTTTATGTGGGATCATCCCTTGGTAGACTGTGTGTGCCGGATGACTCTGGTGCAAATGCTGGATTTGATGTGGATGCCAACCTCCTATTTCTTCAGGATGTGCTGACTACTATAAACTTGATTGGTGTTGGAGGAGCTAGAGACTACTCCAGGACTTCCCCTCTGCTCCATGGATGTTTCTACCTTGTCAGGGACAATGTCTGCTCCTCAGTTGCTGAAGCATAATCCTTGAGGGATGGACTCAAGCAGGTTATATTTATTTCAAATGTGTGCTTTTCCTTATTTCCACACTGGGGCCCCTGCCCCAGAGGAGGGGAATGCTGAAGCAAGTGAGGTCTACGCTGCTTCTGGGGTGCTGTTTGAGCAGGCATAAACACTGGCTGCCACTGAACCACCTGGACAAGGGCCACAATCCTCCCTGCATCCTTAGATTGAGTCCTCTCTGAGGACCTGTCTGCCCCAGATCCAGAACCAAGCTGTGGTATGGAGTGGGCAGGTCCAGAACCTTTGTATAGCTGGGAGCAGAGCACATGGCATGTTGGTCATAGAGGTCATGTTGATTGTGGGGGCTTGAGTGGTTGTATTGACATCAGTAGTGCTTCTTTTGTAGCAGTCCCTATAAGGAGTCTTCTCCAAGGCCCTGGCAGCATTAGATACAATGCCAAACTATGGTTTGTAATGAATGGGATCAGAGTGTTTGCTCAGCTGGGAGTGGCAATCATGGAGGGTTAGTCATGGGGCTTAAATGGCTGCAATGCTGCTAGAGATTAGGACTGCCTTTGTTGCACTCTTTGAGTAAACCCCAAAAAATGACCACCACCACCACCCTGCCTGGACCACTCTGCATCAGCCGCTCAAGTCTTTACCCAGAACCTGACTTCCCTAGATCCCATGCTAAGCCATGAGGTGGAGTGAGTGGGGTCAAGGTGTTTGCCCAGCTTAAACTGGGGAGTGTGGTAAGGCAGCAACCTCTAGTGCAGAACTCTTGCTGCCCTGTCTTTTGGCAAGCCAGCACCCCCCACACTCCTTGTTAATGGAGTCTAGTCTTCTTCAACCCTGCTATCTGTCCTAGTGGTTCTCCTAGCAGCCAAGGGAGTTGTATCCTCTTTATAGGACACCTGGACTCATGCTTAGTCTGTGACTCACTCCACTGGGCAAGAGTCCCTCTGTATGGTCTTTCTTTTCTTCTTAGATCCCTCCCAAATTTGCAAGCCCCTATTTGATGCTTTTTTTTTCTATCTTACCCAGTTATTTGCATTGCAAAGGAGTTAGTCAGTTTCCAATTAGTTTTTCAAAAGAATAAGTCCATACTTATATGTACTTTTCATGTGTTTGTGAAGAGAGATGGGCTTCACCTCCTCCTACTCTCCCATATTGATCTTCCCACATATGTGGATTTTAGCGGGCAAAGTGGGTCTGCCCATCTCATTACATTGTTGGTAGTGCCCAGCATCTGATACAGGGCTTTATTTGGAGTGTTTTCTTGGAAATGTCTATGGGTCTAGTAGTGATGTGTTCTGGTGGGAAATGAACAAAGTCAAATCTGGATTCTAGTTCTTCTCCAGTGTAAGTTATTGTGTGAACATACATGACCTCCCATGCTTTTACTGATCTGTGAAATGAAGACCGTTCTACTTCCTCTTCCACTATCGCATAATTTATAAGAATAATTCATGTATTCACGGACCACACAAATTTGAGACTACAGTAGGAAACCTAACATGGTAGTAGAACTCTATCCTCATAGAATTCAGAAACTCCAGCCCCATTCAAATTACTCATAGCTAGGTTAGTTCCAGAAGGTTGATTGGCATGCACTGTACTGTTTCTTTCTCTACAGTTTCTGAATGTGATTTACTAGGATGATGTTATTTTTCTCTAGTGGGGACACCTTTAGACATTTCAATTAGTACAATTTATTCATAATGGAATGTCTCTGTGTTCCATAGGTCTTGGCTATGGGACTGTGGTCAAGAGAAATCTGACTAGCTAATGACATCCACAAAATCACTTTTCTCCTTTAACAACCACCCATTTTCCTACAATCAAGCGGTTGTATATTGACCCCTCTTACTTTTGGAAGAATGCTTTTCTGATAAGCTCTTTATTTGTCTATGTAAATAGAAACCCAGCTGGCCTGCCTCATGGGTACTCCAAGCATGGCCAGACTCTTTCAATCACAAGATTAGCTTAGGCTTTTCTGATTTCATTGTTCATGCCAGTTCCAGCTGCTCATGAGGAGCTGACTAGAATAACATAGAGGAGAGTATAGGATCAGGAAAAAGAGTGCCTTGATCAGTTAATAGCTTTGTCAAAGGCACTGGAGGAAGGGAGTAATAACAGAAATTTCACTGTTACCAAAGCTAAGCGTGATCCAAGGGGAAAATGTGCAGCAAGACTCCTAGCCTACTACTTAACGGCAACTGAAGATGACAAGGAAAGAGAGTCACCAAGATAGTTTGTATGGCAGCTAGGATCATGGTTTGGGGATAAAAACACCAAAATATATTTTAGGATCCATGAAAATCCTAAAATTCTTTTCAAATAAGTTTCTTAAAAAATTGTGTGCTTTTTGTACTTAAAAATTTCTTAAAAAATCATGTGCTTATTTATTAAAGCTAGAAAAATGGAAAGTATAAAGAAAATTATAATTACCTATTATTCCACCATCCCATCCCTTGTCAATATTTATATGCCCTTCTTTTCAGTCTTTTTCTGTGCATATGCATAGTATTACCTAAAGTGCATGAGTTAAACTTAAGCCACAACCTAAGGTATTTTTAATATTCAAAATAGTTAGAAGTCCACTCTCCAGGACTGGGCTATGATAACATCTTCAGATATCAATATCTTAATCTTTACTAGAACTTTAATGTTATCACAAAGATAGGAAGTTCATTGTTATCACAAAGAACTTTGGGAGTAAATTTTCACTAGTAAATTTGTGCTATTCAAGATATGTTTTGGCTAGGAAAATTATGCAGGCACCACTGTCCTTGAATGAATGAAATCTAAAGCTCTGGTGAGCCCAGCAGGCTATTACTTTCAAAATAACACCCATGGTCTCAAACTCTATTTCATCCTGTGTCCATCCATTTAATGCTGATTCTGTTTCCTAATCTAACTGGGTTAGCTAATGCTGCTAAGAGAATATTATATTTTCACAAGAATAACGATTCATGTAAGGTCATTTTCAGAGTTCCTAAAACGATAAGAAGCAGAGGCTTCAGTCCTTTTATAGCGGGAAAAAAGTGTTTCAATGTTTTGTGCCTGCTGGTTAAAAAAAATATCTGTTTGGAGAAATTGATTTTCATTCTGACAGACATGTGGTCATAGCACATAATTGTAAAGGAGGACACATGATTCCCATCTCCCTCTGATTTTCAGAGGCTTCCATTTTATCAGAGTAATTTGACAATTGTGAGTAGTCTATTGTCCAAATAAATTTATAAGTCAAATGTGGCACAAAGCTACGATGAATAAAATGCAATACAGAATTTAGCTATTTCCCTATAAAGCTGTTTTATCAAATTTCAAGTTTGGCTAAATGGAATCTCATTTACTATATTTAGATATACCTGTTTCACTATAGCTCGGTTGCATTATTGTCAGTTTCTCCCTTTATCTATCTATTGCATTATTGTCAGTTACTGGGTAAAGTAACACATAAATCTATAAAGCAAATAAATGTTAACTAGTATAATATCCTCTTCTTGCATTGACTCCTTAATCAATATTTAATGCCCTTCGTTGTCTTTCATTATAGCCTTGTTTTAAAGTCTACTTTGTCTGACATGAGTATTGCTATCCCTGCTTTCTTGTCATTTCTGTTTGCATGAAGTATCTTTTTCGCTGCCCTCACTTTCAGAATGTGTATCTTTAACCTTGAAGTGAGTCTCTTACAGGCAGAATATTGAAGGGTCTTGTTTTGTTTTTTATCCAATCAGCCACACTATGTGCTTTGATCGGGGAATTTAGTCCATTGACATTGAGAGTAATTTTAGTGATATGTATGTATTTATTGCCCTTTTATTACTTGTTTTCTGGTTATTTTTGTAGTTCTCTGTTCATTTCTTCTTTTTGTTTCTTTTTTTGTGGCATGATGCCTTTCTTTAGTAACATGCTTGTATTACTTTCTTTTTGACTTTTGTGTAGCTATTGTAGGTTTTTAATTTGTGGTTACCATGGAGTTTATATATGTTGACCCATAGTTGTACCTACTTGTTTTAGTAGATTAATCCATTCTAATGGAAGCTTTCAAAGATTTCATGAAGGAAAGGACAGTTTGGCTGAAGAATATTTAAGGAAAGATGGAATTTTGACAGACAGAAATGGAAATGGGAAAAAATATTTACTAAGCACATGTAGTCCATAGGTGAGTGCATATAACAAAATAATATATTTCCTTGCCATTCAGCCCCTAGCCTTTTCTTTAAAATATGTGTAACTATTTTTATACATGAGTATGGTAACAGATATGTTCGTGGAATTTTATAAAATTTACTAAAGTCATTTGTGAAAATCTTACTATTAAGAAAAAGGAAATAGAAAAGGTAATCATGGCATTAGACATCCTTATATCAGTTAATTATTGTCTTGATTTTCCCTCTTGAGACAGTCACAGGTGAGACCCAGAACTGTCAATATTTCTTGGCATACAATGACTTGAGAAAAGGGGAGAAAGGGAAGGAAGAGGTTGCTAGCATTTTGTATAAAGAACAGCATATGCTGCTCAAAAACAAAAACAAAATTAAAAATACTTTTCTTTTTCTGGTTTATAAGAATGCCTCCTGTGAAATATAAAAAATTTACTATATTACATCATGGGTAGAAAAGATAGTGTGCCATGGGTTCTCTTTGTATGTGTGACAGTGAAACCAAGCAGATTCATTTTATTTATTTATTTATTTTTTATTTTACCATTATAGCTGGTTTACAGTTTTCTGTCAATTTTCCAACTGTACAGCGTGGTGACCTCGTTACACATACATACATGGATTCGTCACAAATGATTAGACATAGTTCCTGGTGCTATATAACAGGATCTCCTTGCTTTTCCATCCCAAAGGCGATAGTCTACAACTGCTAACCCCAGGCCCCCAGACCATCCCACTCCCTCCCCCACCATCTTGGCAACCACAAGTCTGTTCTCCAAGTCCGTGATTTTCTTTTCTGTAGAAAGGTTCATTTGTGCAGTATATTAGATTCCCAAGAAGACTCATTTTAAATAAATTCTTGTTAGAGTGTTCCCTATAGACATACTTACACACTCAAAGACACACACACACACCAAATATATGTGTATGCCCTATTTTAAGAACTTAAAATGTATTAACAAAGTTAATTCTCTTACAACTCTATAAAGTAGTGATTATTATCACCCCTTTTTATTGATAAGGAAATTAAAGCACAATAAGATTAAATCATTTTCCCAAAGTTACTACTAATAAATGGTAAATTCAGGTTTCAAATCCATAACTGTTTGGTTTGAGCCTAAGCTCTCAGTCCCTTTACATTTGACTGCCTCTGTGTATTTCCTTAATTAAGAGAAACATACGCAAAGTTTTATACCTATTCTACCACATGTATAAAAACAGCATCAGGCAAACCATAGGGTGTGATATCCTCATAACAGTTTCTTTTTTCTGAGTAGTCCTGGTACAAATAATCAGAAAATATATATTTAACATGCCATGAAATTTCAACAAAAAGCAGGGTGGCAATTTACAGATATAAATAAGGTACAACCTGAATCTTATAAGAGCCATATTAAGTATTTCTAAACCTAAAAATGTGCTAGCAAAGGGATTGAGACAAATAAGATACTCGCATTTTTACATTTTAAACATACACTAAGGAGACTAAATTAAGAAAATGAAAGCTTGCATCTAGAAAAAAGTATGTAGAGATAATTTTAAACATGAGACTATTAAATACAGCTTTCAGAAACTAACTCCACTTAAAAAAAGGAAATAACAGGATTTTAGCAGTCAGAAAGTAATAAAAATAACAAAAATGCCTGGAAATTGTTAGGACTGTGAAAACCTTTATGGATTCAATAGTTGAGGTAGAACTAATAAAGATCTGGTATATAGGAAACTGTCAGAATGAATAAAATTTTCTGGCTAGCATTATAAAATCAGATGAGCTGGCTAGGATGTTTACTGATTTTTTCAAATCATACAAAAAAGAAAACTGAAAGATTGGCAATCTCAATACTCAAATACTTAAAGGAAAAAAGATTGAGATTTTGTGGAAATATTAGATAATAAAAGTACAATTACTGTTTACTGACTTTCTATGCATCTAAAAATTATTTCCTGTGATAAATAAAAAGCAATGCTAATACAAGCAATATTCTCAAGGTATTTTTTTTTCTATTTCTACTACTAGAAGAAATAGTTTAGAAATGATGATTTTGGCAGCAATAATTATGTATGTAATTAGAAGGACAATGCTCCTCAAAAAAGTTGTAACAAGACTTCTGGGCAACTGATTGGTATTATCATTATATAAGTATCATTTAATCAGATGATTGGATTAGGAAGATGTGGTATATATACACAATGGAATACTACTCAGTCATAAAATAAGAGTAAAATAATGCCATTTGCAGAAATATGGATGGAATTAGAGACCTTCATACTGAGTGAAGTAAGTCAGAAAGAGAAAGACAAATTCCATATGATATCACTTATATCTGGAATCTAGTATACTGTACAAATGATCCTTTCTACAGAAAAGAAAATCACGGACTTGGAGAACAGACTTGTGCTTGCCAAGATGGTGGGGGAGGGAGTGGGGTGGTATAGGAATCTGGGGTTAATAGTTCTAGGCTATTGCCTTTGGGATGGAAAAGCAATGAGATCCTGCTGTATAGCACTAGGAACTATGTCTAATCACTTGTGATGAAACTATATATGTATGCGTAACCGGGTCACCACGCTGTGCAGTTGAAAAATTGACAGAAAACTGTAAATCAGCTATAATGGAAAATAAAAAATAAAAAAATAATAAAATCAAAAGATAAGCTATAGTAGCAATGAAGTTTGGTATCGAAAAAAATATATTAAGGTAGGGAAAAATCACCTATATTATGTACTAAAAATAGAAGACAGAAGTATCCTTAAATAATGTGGACATTGGCCACGCTTTTAAGGTATAGTAAGGCTGATTCTTAAATACAATGGTGGCAGATGAGATTGGTATTTGGTAAACATAAACCATATCTTTACATTCTCTGCCACAATTTGTATGCTTTTCTGCTAGTTAACTTAAAACTACAAACTTCATTTTAACCATATATAAAAAGGAAATAATACCATGCAGAAAAAAATTAAAGAAAGATATCAAGGACTTCCCACAGTATTTGGCACGTAATAGTGCTTAAAATAAATATTAGTTCTCTTCCTCCCATTCTTTTCAAAGTTCTCATCTCCAGAAACTAAAATTAGCAAGATTAAGCCTCCAAGAATTTGCAATGTTGTTAAACTGATAATTCTTATACTCAGGGACCAGTTAAAAAATGCAAGTAACATATGTGCAAAACTGAGAAATATGAACACTGAATGTTCAAAAAAGAAAGATATCAAGAAGGCAGAACCTTATGGGAAGGTTACCCATAAGGCTTCAAGGAGGACATAGGACCTAAGGAGGATCCTGATGCTGTACAGCTAGGATTAGATAAGTAGATGGGCAGGAAGAGTGTTTTCCACACCAATTGCAGCAATAAAGCCTGGGAATTGACCCTGAATCTTCCTAGAACAGGGAGATGACCAGTCCATCCATCCCAAAGCTTGACTTGAGGGAGCAGCAGTACCAGACACCATCTCCCTGTCAGTTACTTTCTTTCAGAGGACTGTCACCTCATCTCAATCAGCTACGAAATTCCCCTTCCCAACACACTTGCTAACCAGAGTCCTCTCACTTTCCAAAACTACTCTCTGCTCTGATGAAATATATGAACATAAGCATCAAAATCAGTTGTTCTGAATGGAGAGGTTGAAACATATATATAGGAATTCCTGTGGGACAGAAGAGCTCATATGGAGGACCTGCACCATATCTGCAAATATCAGCCATAAATTAATACTAAAGAAATCAATGAGATAAACTAGTACATCAATAGAAATCAGAAGTATGAATAGATCTGTATAGTAGAACATATGGAAGAGCTTTATTCAACAATGTATAGTTATAAGGAGCAGAAGAAAATCTTAGGCCAAAGGCATCCATGTATAACATTAAATAACTGATCCATGAGCCAAAAAAACTGAAAATTTATTCAGGATTTTTCTGTGGAATGTGACCTAAATGGCTGAAATTTCCAGGTTTCTCTTTGCAAGTGAAAAAGGGATGTATTCAATCTGTTCACATTCTAAAACAGGATTATAAATGGCAACAACCCTCTAAAATTCATGGCTTCAGTTGCACAAAGATTAGTCTTATGTACGATGTAGAAATGTCAAGTTGGTTCTATATCACAGATTCAGCAACAGACACACATATTTATCAGATGAGGAATGCCAAGATGCTGATCAGGATGGGTAAGTGCTTATGAAATGAGAGTTCCCTCCCCTTGCAAGCAACTGTAAGGCAGTGTGCAAAGGTGAAGAGCAATGTTATATATAGCTCTGGTTCACTAATATGCATACCAAGTGTAATGTTTCAATCCTAAAATGAATGCAAATTGCCCAGTACTTTTTAGACTAAAAATATATGTAAAAATACGGTAATGGATGTGCCTTCTTTCATTTGTAAACATATTACCACTGACCCAGCATTAGGAGGTCACACACTTGAGGCCAGTCTGCCCAGTGGCAGTGGTGGATTTACAGGCTGTTGGGAACAGAAGTACACATTTTAATTTGACTGGCCAAGGAACAGAGCAGAACAAATCAACCTAAGCAGAAATGAAACATGCCTTTGGCCTCATCAGAAATTCTGTTAGTACTTATGGGGTCACAGGAAGACTCTATAAACTTCTTCACAACCCTGCGCTCACCTCCATCCCATTGTCAACTGCAAGACTGGGAAATAAGGAAAATAGCATTGCCCTTTCAGTGCTCAGCTCAAATACTAACATATAGCAGCCCTAAGCAGGGAGATGTCAAGTTCCTTTTGAAGTAGAATGGCCTCTGGGTCTGCAGAATCTGCCCATGTGCTGCAGTGAAAATTCACTGACTTAAGAATCTGTCATCCTCCCAACCAAGAGACTTTTTGTTTTCTAGCTCAGCTTTCCTATAGCTTGCACCATGTACTCCCTATCTGTGGAAGCTCTTGACTTAGGTAGACTTGTCCTAGGCTCTCAGTGTTACAGAAAAGGGCAAACAGGAAGAGAGAACCAGCCTGGAAGGCCAGGAAGAGAGGGGAGGATTTTTGCTTCCCGTATGAATTCCCAGGCTCTCAGACTCCTTTTCCTGTGGAGAATCTGAGTAATGAATTAAAATATTGGAAAACATTTTTTAAAGAAATAAAGATTTGAGGATAGCACAAAAATTCAGATGGAAGGAAAGGAGCTTCTTTTGAGGGCCTCTGGATGAGTTTGGAAGGAAAGAAATATTTTGACAATTGTGATGTGAGTCTTAGCCCCGGTCCTATTTACTGTTCTGTGAGAGATGAAGTAAAAGGAAGGGATTCATTTAGTTACATCTAGTAATTATATGTTGCATCTTTAGAACTGACTATATGTGTAGGATGAGCCACCTGAGTCCAAAGGCTACTTCATTCTGAGCACATTTGTGCTCTACTGAACATGTTCAGTGGAAGGGAGCATAGTTCTGTCCTAGAATTCCTAGAAAGATCCTACTTAGGTAAGAGAATCATACATGTGTATTCACATCCTACATTGTATATGTGTGTCTATATATAGGCTTATTATAAGGAGATGTCTCATGTGGTTATGGAGGCTGTAAACTAAGACATCCTCCAGCAAGCTGGAGACCCAAGAGAGCTAATAGTATATAGTTCCAGTCTGAGTGCAAACTCATATGAGCCAATGGTATAAATCCAGTTCAGTGTAAGTTCAAAGACATAAGAGGATGGTCTCTCAAGTTGAAGATAGGCAGTGAGTTCTTTCTCTTATTCTGCCTTTTTGTTCTATCCAAGCCTTGAGGGCATTGGAGAGGCTTTTCCTCTTTGGGAAGAGCAATCTTGTCTACCAGTCTACAGGTTCAACTATCCATCTCATCTAAAAACATCCTCACAAATGCATCCAGAATGATATATAACCACATAGTTGGACACCCAATGGCCCAGTCAAGTGGACACAAAAATTAAACCTCATAGTTGCTGTGTTAGCAATTAAATTTTTTTCACTGGATAAGAACAAGTGTATTTATGATGGAAAATTAAAACTTTGGGCTTCTGATTTATGTATTAATTTTTATTATCTTGATTAATGTAAAATAATACTTGAGAAGTAAATTTCTTCTCTGTGTGCTGATAGCTTTAGAAACTGAGTCTCTAAGACTTGTGGTTAGCCACTAGTGCATTCATGATGATAATGAATATTGCCTAGAAGACAGGCAGCTGACCTTTCTCTAGGGAGTCTAACTTAACTGTTGTACATTTTCTTCATTAATACACATGATAGCTTAAAAGGCAATTTAAAATGAAGCAGAGGCTCAAGCAACCATCCAGTAAATTTTAAACAAAGGAGATAGTCACCCTAAATAATTTAGGTGCTATAACCAAAAGGCAGTTAACTTTTTGTGTAGAAAAAAAAATGATATTCATTGTAACAAAAAGAATGCCACAAGTAGTTTGGATCTTGTAAACCAAATGTCTCATCAATATTATCCTTAAAGAACAGAACATTCTTTTAAAATTATATCACATTTCTATCAGAGGTAAAAACTGGATGAAGTATGAATTATTTGGGGCCTTGAATAAATGTTTAATATCCCTTGGTGTTGAGTTTTGACACATACTTTTTCATCTTTAAGGCTAGAGATCTTCAAATTTGATGGCTGGATATAAATGATTACATACTGGATTCAGAATTTTTGAAAAAGATACTGAATCTCTCAGGATGAAAATAACTGGATACTACAGCTCTCTCTTTATCTCTTTTTGGACCTCTTTAGTTCCAATACTAGGAGCTAGAAGGCTTCTTTTTTATTTCTTATAGACGTACATTCATCAACCTAACCTAGAAATAAAACCACACTGACTTTGCAAGCTCCCTTTTTTCTCACAAACTTGTTCCTGGCTTATGAATTTCATCCTCTGCATTGGTCCTGACTGGTCTGTGACCTCATCTTTATTCTCCGATGGCCTTGTCTACCTATGCTGAACTGCAAAAACAAAAGTATTTAATGCAAGGGAGCTCTTGGGAGAATGAGATATCTCTGGAGCCTAGGATTATAAATAAGCATAAAGACTGATACCAGCTTATCACTCGGAAAACACTGAGGGGTAGAGGTTGGCTAATTTGGCCTCAATGGAAAAACAGAGAGGGCAGCAGTAGGAAATCTTGAACTATGATTATTATTTTGTACAGCAAGAATGTATGAGTTTTCTGGACTCAAGTCGAAGCCATAGAGAGTAGCTAGGTGCAAGTTGTATTGAAATTATTGTGCCCAAGAGAGCAGCTAACTGGGCAAGAGAGCCATAGCATCAGAGGTTATGGAATGCATCTTCAAGAACAATCAAAGTGCTTTGTTGTAAGAGTCCCAAATTTCTTATGTCAACATGAGCATTTTTTAGAACAGCACAAGAACCCATGTTTGTAGCCAATTAAAGAGCCAGATTTTGGATGCCTGCCACACAGGCAGATTATAATAGCACTGGTGACATAAGACTGTTACTCTTATCCCTCTAATGCCCTTTCCCCCTGCCCAGCTCTATAGGAGCCAGAAGAAGCAGGGAAGTGATATGAGGATGTGTGAAAAAGCAAACCATGTTCCCTGGGTGTGAACATAAGCTTTTTGTTTAGAATGCACTGGACATCTTACTGCCTGAAAATGACTGTCATTATGGAGACTACGCTCATAAGGGAAAATGTCAATCTAAGGCATCTTCCCAAGATATCACAAAGGGCAGAGAAGGGAGATTCAAGAGAATACAGTTTTGAAAGCAGTAAAATTTTGTTTAAAATTAAAGACACTTTTTGTTTGAACTGCATTAATTTCAGATTATTCCATTAAAGATAAATATATACACACACATATGCACACTTAGAACATGGACAGTTTTTATTTTCATTAATACTATGTAATGAATATTAACTACTCTTCTACATCCTTTTTTCTGACTTTATAATATTCCATTTTATAACTGTATTATAATATATATATATGATTCTTTATTATTAGACATTTAGATTATTTCCTCAACCTTGCTGTTATAAAAAATGCTATATAAAATATCTATAAAGATTTGCCCTAAACCATGATTAGTTTATTTGGTTTATTTGGATCTATGGGATAAATTTCTAGAATTAGAATTATTAGATCAATGATTATACACATATTTAAAGCTGTAGCCAAACTTTAAAATTGATAATTTATTAATGAATGCATCTTTAACTAATAATCTAGCAGTAACTCCTCAAAATCTGTAGTTTATATGTATTTTTATCAAAATTAAAAGTTGAAAATGGAACATTCTAGATACCAAAGTTGTGTTGTATATCGCTTAGTTAAGATAAAATAGTCAATGCTCAATTAAAACTCCAACATTTAATAAATGTTTAAAAAATTCAAATCAACTAGAGTCTACCATCATCTTCCAAATAATCATATTCATTTAATTTCTGGGCTTTCAAGTAAAACTGTTTTAATGATACCTGCACTAGGTGTCTATTTGAAATGTTTTCCCCAAGAAGCCCATAGAAAAGGATATTTTTCCCATGAGCAGGGTTTTTTTTAGGTAATAGTTAGATTCCAAGAAACTTTAACAGGGGTTAAAAGTCATAGCTACATCTGAATAATTTAAGTTATATGACTCCAGTACAGTTGTTTTGTGCCTTCTGGGAAAAAAAAAAAAAAAAAACAGAATTAACTGACACATGATATGGTTAAACTAGCTAACTGCCAGACATTTAAAGTGTTGTCATGTCTTCTGAGCTTAAAACAGAATGATTTAATAATCATAATTACAGGTCTGTGAGTGATAATAACAAATCCATTTACATTAATATTGTTTATAAGAAGTGTATAAAGCATTTTCACATAAACCATCGCATTTGAATGTCATAACACCTTTGCAAGATAGATTTTGTTATTCTCATCTTATAGTGAGGAAACTAAAAGCTCAAAAAATTAATTGGCTCACCCATAGACATGCAGCTCTGGTACAAACATAGCCAGGAGTCAAAATTGAACCTTAATCTCAAATCCAAAATTTTTCTACCATGCCACACTGCCTCTTTATTTGTTTCTTTGTTTGATACTTATTGAACATTAGTATGTGCCAGGGACCATTGTCACTCAGTACAGGAATAGAACTGGTAAAGATGGGTAAAACTTCTATTCTCTTATATCTTGTGAGCATTGGGTTGGTGATGGGGTGCCAGGAAGGCGATAATTAAAATTTAATTTGTGATGTCTCAGGGAAAGGTAAGCATTGTGAAAATGGTTCAGGTTTAGAGGAGAGAGAATGATGAGAGATCCTACTTAAGATTTTGTTCTAAAGGAAATTTGCTGGGAAAAGTTGAGCTTTTGAACAGAGGAGCAAAATGAGAGATCAAGCTATGCAGACATCAGGAGCCAGAGAATTCTACAGGGGACTTGGAAACCTGCTTATTCACATTCATTGTTATCTTCACAGAGCAACTAATGTCAGGTTTGCCTTCTATTAGCTCTTCAATTAACTCTAGTTGCAGAGAAATTATGTTTTGTTTAAATAAATAAGACTCGTAAGGAAAGACAAAGACCAAATATCCTGTCCACTACATAGAAGCAAATAATTAAAACTGCTTAGATTTCTACCTCTGACATGGCTTTTCAATATCCGTAGCTCTCTTCACAGGACAGCATTGGGGTGTATAGCTTTTTATTTCATTCTTCTTAAGTAAATTCCTGCAAATGAACCATCAGATCTAATAAATTTCATTCACACTTTTACCATGCCCAACTGATCCCTGGCTCACTCAATACCTGGCACTCCTCTGCTAAGAAGGAAAGGAAAGGAGAGATGACAGACCCTCCTCTAGAGAAGACAAAGCCTATACGAGGAATGAGATTTCAAATCACTTGTGAAGGAAGCCACCACCTCATGCAGACTGGTTGACGGTATTTCAGCAATCCTCCAAAGCTGGCATCAAGTTCAGAGGCAGGAGTCACCAGCAGCAGGTAATTTCTGACAATTGAGGGCCAACCCAGAACAGACCTGGAACGGCTTTGCCAACTCCCTACTTCCCTATCAGTACATGGCCTAATAGCATCTCCTCCAGGCTCTGGGGAAGAGTTCTGACATGTTTTTATCATCTATTAATTACTGTCTTTTCCCTGAAGAGAAATATTTTTCTGACAAGTTAAAAATGTCTCTCTGCAATAAAAAAAGCCTTCAGCCTTCCTGAGCCATCTCTGGATTTGCAAAATATCTTCTGGAAATGTGCTACAGTGGAATCTTCCAGTCATTTTTCAGGCCAATATCTGTCCATCAACCAGAAGCCACAGTTATTACTTAATGCTCAAAGCAGGATATAAGTGTAATCCTTGGCAACTACACAGGAGTCTTAGTTTTTTCTGTTCTGGGTTCCTAGGCTGATAATGCACAATTCTAGGAGAGAAATTCCAGAAAGAGAGGAGGGTCTCATGTTTGTGTCTTGTGTATGTATCTATACCCCTTTTTTTTCTACCCCACGTATACTGAGGAGTATGACAGCTATGTTATAAAGTGTGTATAGCCATATTACCAAGTACTAGAACAGGTACACAGGAGTGTGATTGATAAATGATGATGGAAACTCCTAAGCAGCAAAAGAGAGTGGAGAAAAGACAGGGACAGGAGTAGAGGAGAAGAGTATAGTCTGTTTTCTGAAAATAATGAACTTCAGAAAGGGTGAGTAAAAAATGAACATTACGAGAAACAAACAATAACAATGAAACCAGGGGGGCATAACAACTGAATACAATGAATGATCCCAGAATAACAACAACAAAAAAATCTTAAAATATGTTTTGGGGACTACTGGTAAAATTTCAGTTTTTGAGAGTATCCCATAGTAGTGCTAATCCAAAGAAAATTTTAGATTCAAAATCCAATGTAAGTATTTATATAGAAAAACAAAGGCAAATACCATATGATATCACTTATATGTGAATCTAAAATACAGCACAAATGAAACTATCTGCAAAACAGAAACAGACACACAGACATAGAGAATAGACTCTGTGGTTGCCAAGGGTGAGGGGGGAGGGAATAGGATGGAGTTGGGGTTTGGGGTTGGTAGATGCAAACTATTACATTTAGAATGGATAAGCAATGAAGTCCTACTGTACAGCACAGGGATCTATATCCAATCTCTTGGGATAGAACATGATGGAAGATAGTATGAGAAAAAGAATATATGTATATATGTATGACTGGGTCACTATGCTGTACAGAAGAAATTGACACAATGCTGTAAATCAACTATAATAAAAATAAAATTAAGAAAAAAGTTTAAAAGAAAAACAAGTGGACGTGCTTTGGGAATTCAGCTCACATAAATGTTTGTTCTGCTCTTAGAAACCACTGCTCTTAGAAACCAACGCACCCCACCAGAATCATCTCATCAGAGCTCAGCCTTTAGGAATGGGGGAGGGGTTGGGGATAGTAGAACGGAAATCAGTCAAATTCAGAGTGAGGCAAAAGGGCTAGAATAAGGAAGATCTAAATGACTAGATGTACAATAAAAATCATTAAGACAAGTCCAGAAGGAACAAAACAATGATTCAATTCCCTTGAGTGGAATATAAAGAGCCATGGTGCCCTGAACAAGCCATGGGGTGCATTGTTAGAGCTAGCAGAGTCTACAAGTAGTGATTATAACACAAAGAGGAAAAAATAATAAAGCCATGGTTCATAATGATAGTGGAACAAGGACAAGGGTAATTTTTTAAAAAAGAAAAAAATAAGTGTTGATTTAGAGACACTTCTGCCCACCCACCACCACTCCCCAGCCTTGACCATGGCAGGCTGGCCCTGGTTAGGGTTGAGTCTGCAGGTGACAAGGAAATCAGGGGCACATGTGTGAGCAGAGGAGGAAAGTGAGAGCAGGGAACCTAGTAAGATATGAAACACTGAAGAAGCATAAACTTCCTTCTCTGTCCCTCATCCTTTGATGCTTTTGTTCCAACAGTGACTAAATGCTCAGGATGAATTGTGAGCAGAGGTGGCAGCTGAAGGGGGAAGGGTCTTTGCCTTATTTTCATTCTCAAGTCTGTGCCCACGATGATGTATGTAGGAAAGTCCCCAGAAAACAAAATATTGAGCATAAATAGAAACTCTACAATAAAGCTTATTTAGGGCGATCCTGTTACCTGGGAACTGGAAAAGCAAAGCATTTCCCAAAGATGTCTGTATATAGCACTAGTTACCATGATGTTAACGTCGCACAGAGAAACACCATTAAAATCAGCAGGAGGGAGATTTACTCATGAGCTAATGGGGAGAGATCAGCAGCAAATATTTCATTTTCCACTGAGGTTGGTATTACAAGCAGACTTGATGTGTGCCAGAAGGAAACTTCTCCCAATAGTAGAGAAGCAATATAGGACTCATGTGTAAGACGTTACCAGCTCCAAAGCGCCCAGATGTCTATGTGGTATCATGAAGCAGCACCCATAGATTCTATTCAGTGGGCACCTCTACTATTTACCAGGCATGTCTTCCTTGCTAGGATACAACCTCTGTCCTCAGACACTCATGCAGTTTTTCTAAGTTCCTCATCACAATGTCTCTTTATAATACTGAGTGTCCCTGGGAGGGAAAATAACTTGAGCAAATGAGCAGTTTAGGGGAGCATAGATTAGGGTTCATTTGTCCTTCATACACACATATGTACACATAGATATATACATAATATATGTGTATATATATATATATATATATATATAGTGTGTGTGTGTGTGTGTGTGTGACTGCACCCATGCCATATGGAAGTTACTAGGCCAGGGATTGAATTTGAGCCACAAGGGCAAACCACCCCTCAGCGTAGCAACACTGGAGCCTTTAACCTATTGCGCCAGGCTGGGGATCAAACTCACAACTCCACAGCAACCCAAGCCACTGCAGATTCTTATCCCACTGTGCCACAGAGGGAACTTCTATACTATTTTTTTTAAATCAGAGGACTCACTCCTTTTTCAAACAGAATATACATATAACCCCGAAATAACAAGCCCCTCCAATGTCTTTGCAAGAGACATAAATTTGGTTTAAACCCTTGAATTTCTCACCTTGTCATTGTGTAAAGCTCCAGTGCAGACATCTGTGACTTTCTGGGGAAGCAAGGTCTTCCTTGCTTTAAGATTCCTCTGCCATACACACTGCTCCTATTCTGTGTTACACTGATGCAAAAATATTCTCATCAAGATTTTCAACACTCACCATATTCACGTAAATTGCTCGGAGTTAAATTATTTCCTAATTATTGGGGGAACTTTAAGGTGTATATTTTTTAATTCTTCTTCTAGAAAGATTTTCTGCTGCCCCACCCTCATAGATCCTTCATCCCAACAGAATTTCCAATCTTATACCAACTTGCTGACTTCTTTCTTTGCCCCTTCCATTGTCTTTTCTCCTCAAAACCCATACCCCTATCTTATAATAAAGAATAATAAATAAAGATGGTTCATACTTTTTCATGCAAAGCAGTTTAACTGCATTTGTTACTTGGGCTCCTGCCATTTTTAACCTTCTGTCTTCATGGAATATATCTAAGTGTCTTCCCAACATAGGCAGCTCCTTCATACTTCCCCCTTTAGGAGGAATTCTACTGTCAGCTGTTGAGAATGTCATTCTCATCGCAGTACACATAGAAAGATAAACAGTGAGATATTCTCCTTCAGGGACATATGGAGAGCTCAGGACCTGCCTGGTACCTCCAGCCCTAGTTATACCCCTAAACCACCCTACCTCCAGCTGCTAAGACTACTCAGCAAACCTGGGAGTCCTGAATAGCTCATCAAACCAGGCCTCTGTCACACAGGAGAGAGAAGGCCCTCAGGAGACTGAAGCTCGAAAGTAAAGCCTGGGCAAAGGTCTAGAAGAAAACAGGTTGCTGTAAAGTAAGGCATTATTAGTGCTGCTGGGAGAAACTGGGGAAGCAGAAAACTTCAGGTGGACCTTAGGTAGAATGTGAGAATGAAGAAGGACCTGCAGCATTTGCCTGGCTCGGTCCACATCGCAAGTACTACACAGAATAAATGAAATAAATAAAGCCTTCATCTGTAGCTTATAGGCATTCACATTGTACAACCCAGTGCATATACTTAGTTGGCATGTATGGCAAAGCAATTTGGACTGTAACGCAAGGTGTATTTACATGTGGTAGAAATAAAAGAGGTGGCAAAATGTGAACCAAATATTTCTACAATACTTATATTTTCTATTTCATGATAAAAATAATATATTTAAAGAGGATAGATGGTTTTAATTTCATTGGAAAAGTTTTATGAGTTTTGTTTTTGTGTTTGCATTTTTCTTCTAGAATTTGTAACAAACCAAAGTACTGTAAACCCTCTTCCCCAGAGTCTCATTTCAATCTAATCTGTAGACTGTATTACTTTACTCACATAGGTTACTAAAATTTTGATTCATTTCACAAATATCTGGAAGCAGCCTAAAATAGTAAAGGCAACACAGTGTATGCTTTAGGTGCATGGATTTTGGAACTAGACAGCCTGGGTTTGATTTCCAGCTCTATCACTTAGAAGATGTATGGCCTTGGACAAGTTGCTTAATTTCTTTGTGTCTCAGTTTTCTCACCTTTAAAACAAAGATAATACCTACCTTGGTAATTAAATGAGTTCATATTTGTGAAGTGCTGAGAACAGTGTTCAGCCAACAGTAAACTGTACATTAGCATTTATGTGCAAGGCGTTATGTTGACTGGTGAAAAAATGGTAACATTTTCCCTGGAGCTGACATTTTAATGGCTTCTTAAGGTCTGGGGAGGTGGAGGACTTAAGTCCAGAGACCAATTTCAAAGATTCTGCTCAGCCATGACAATTTTTAATGGGAAAAGTTGGAGACAACCTCAGTTAATCCTTAAGGCAGAGGGTCATACTCCTCACTTCTCTATTGTGTGCAGGCCTGCTAACTTCTCACTGTCATCCTATAGATGCTGTCTTGCTCACTTGTTCTGCCTCCAGCTGGATGTTCTCTTGCCCATGTGGTCTCCCTGCAAATTTACTAAGGGAAAACTATGGACAGAGAATCAACAATTCTTTACTTAATTCTTTATCCTTATTCCTTCTAATCCAGGAAATGAATCATCAGATTAGGTAAGGTGTTATGCATATTTAGAACAGCAAAAATCAAGAGCTAAGTTAAGTGTTACCTAATGATCTCATCTTTATAACTAGAGTCTAAGGAAAACAGGGATAAGCAAACAAAAAAAGGGGCAAAGGAGCTGCCTGCAGTAATGAGAAATCACTGAAGAAAACAAAATCTAATGGAGGAAGACTATTACAGTTTGTATGCATCCTCCCCCCAAATTCATATGTTGAGTACTAACCCCCAAAAGTGATGGTATAAGGAGGTGAGGCATTTGAGAGGTGTTTAGGTTGTGAGGGTGGGACCTTTATGAATGGATTCAGGCTCTTATAAAAGAGAACACACAGAGCTCCCTTGCCCCTTCCAACATGTGAGGACACATGAGAAGGCATTTGCTATGACCCCAGAAAAGGTCCCCCACCAGAATGTAACCATGCTGGAAACTTGAACTCAAATTTTGAGCCTCCAGAACTGTAAGAAACAAGCTTCTGTTGTTTATAAGTACCCTAGACTGTTTCACTACTGCAGCCTGAACAGGCTAAAGCAAAGACCAAACTAAACCTCTATAAGAGGAAGAGTTGATAGAAAATACATTTGAGAGCTTTCATTAAAAACAAAAAAAAGAGACTTTTTTGTTGTTGTTGAGCTGTATGAGTTTTTTGTATTTTTTTGGAGATTAGGCCATTTTCAGTTGCCTCCTTTGCAAAGATTTTATCCCATTCTGTGGGTTTTCTTTTTTTTATGGTTTCCTTTGCTGTGAAAAATCTTTTGAGTTTAATTAGGTCCCATTGGTTTATTTTTGCTTCTATTGTCATTATTCTAGGAGGTGGATCAAACAAGATACTGCTGCGATTTATGTCAAAGAGCGTTCTGCTTGTTTTCCTCTAGGAGTTCTACAGTTTCTGGCCTTATATTTAGGGTTTAATCCATTTTGAGTTTAGTTTTGTATATGGTGTTAGAGAATGTTCTAATTTCATACTTTTAAATGTAGCTGTCCAGTTTCCCCAGCACTACTCAAAAAAAATGGGTGGAAGACCTAAACAAACGTTTCTCCAAAGAAGACATACAGATAGGCAATAGGCACATGAAAAGATACTCAACATCACTAATTAGAGGAATGAAAATCAAAACTTCAGTGAGGTACCACCTCACACTGGTCAGAATGGCCATCATCATTAATAAGTATACAAATAACAAATGCTGGAGAGGGTGTGGAGAAAAAGAACCCTCCTACACTGCTGGTAGAATGTAAATTGGTACAATCACTTTGGAAAACAGTATGGAGGTTCCTCAGAAAACTAAATATAAAACTACCATATGATCTATCAATCCCACTCCTGAGCGTATATCTGGACAAAACTGTAATTCAAAAGATATACACACCCCAGTTTTCATTGAAGCACCAAGACATAGAAACAACCTAAATGTCCATCAACAGATTAATGGATTAAGAAGATATGGTACGTGTATACAATGGACTACTACTCAGCCATAAAAAAAAATGCAACATAAATAATTTGTAGCAACATGCATGCAACGAGAAATTCTCATACTAAGTGAAATAAGCCAAAAAAGAGAAAGGCAAATACCATGTGATATCACTTATATGTGGAATCTAAAATATGGCACAAATCAAACCTGTCTACAAAACAGAAACTGACTAACAGATATAGAGAACAGACTTGTGGTTGCCAAGATGGAGGGAGGAGGGAGTGGGATGGACAAGGAGCTTGGAGTTGGTAAATGCAAACTATTGTGTTTAGAATGGATAAGCAATGAGGTCTTAGTATACAGCACAGGAGATTATATCCATTCTCTTGGGACAGAACATGATGGAAGATAATATAAGAAAAAAAATGTATATATATACATGACTGCATCACTTTGCTGTATAGGAGAAACTGGCACAACATTGTAAATCAACTATCTTTTAATTTAACAAAATGAAAAGAAATAACAAGGTAATTTAGAAGACAAGAAAATTTTCTCTAAATTAAAATTATGTTTTAAACTTTACACATAAGTAAATAAATTAAACAAGAAGACATACTGGTCTAATAACCAAATTTGTATTTGATGGGGAAAAATCTCCCATTATAAAATAAGCACAAAAATATGTAAATTATGAAGGAAAATACATGACTCTGGAAGGTCTTATGGAATAATAGTGGAAGATCCAGAAGGATAAAGGAAAATAGATGGGGTGGGAAAGTTATAATTAAGCAAATAAGCAAATAAATCTTTCAGAGCCTGAGAGAACTTTGTGATTGAAAGGATGAAAAGGACTGAGGCTCTGTATTGAGCATGAAATGTCATCCCGAAGAAGCACTTCATGTGGAGGTTCTGCTTCTGGCTAAGATGGAGTGAGCACACCATCCTCTACCTCCCACTGACTACAGGGAAGAACCCTGAACAGGTTTTATATTTGAGGACTCTGAGAAGTAATCAACAACAAGCAGATTAGGGAATAAAATCAAAATACAAAGAATACCAATATGATAGAGAGTTTTCTGGGCTTTTTTCCATTCCAGTATCTTTAGGCATAGAGTCTAGAGCAGCCAGAATTACACACTATAACTATAGTCTGGAACTGCAGACGGTGTGAATAGAAAATATTCCGAGGGAAGCTTTTTCTGGCATGAAGAAGGTTGGGGGTGGTCCCTGGGTTGCCCCCACATTTTTATTATCCCCTTTCTCTCTCAGACAAGTCTCAGTCATGAAGCTACCTGCAGCAGTTGCTGCCACACAGATACCTAAACACCTGAGAAAAAATTCTAAGAACTTAGAAAAGGAGTCACTGCTATTTGAATGGGGGGGTACCCTCATTATTTTTCTCACCCCCTTTTCTCTAGCAGTTTTACATCAAGGCAGAGCCAGTCACAGGAAGTGCCTGACAACCTGTGCAGCTAAAATCCCAGCTTTTCAGTCAGAGAACCAGAAAAAAAGGAGCTGTTGAGAGTTAGGGTATCCAGAGAATCACAGTGATAAAAGAAGCAAGGAAGGAAAACCCATAACATGTTATAAAGTCTTGGGCTGATCCCAGAAGTAAAATTTGATGAACTGACCCATTTCACCACTAAAAGTTATAAAGACCTGATAGGGTTTTTTTTGTTTTTTGTTTTGTCTTTTTGCCTTTATCTAGAGCCACACCTGAGGCATGTGGAGGTTCCCAGGCTAGGGGTCTAACAGGAGCTGTAACTGCCGGCCTTCGTCAGCAACGCGGGATCCGAGCCGCGTCTGCAACCTACACCACAGCTCACAGCAACGCCAGATCCTTAACCCACTGAGCAAGGCCAAGGATCAAACCCGCAACCTCATGGTTCTTAGTCGGATTCGTTAACCACTGAGCCACGAAGGGAACTCCAAGATCTGATAGTTTTAACGGTGGAATTCTAATTTTTAAAGAACCGATAGGAAAAAGAAAATTGGTATATTAAGATTGAAAGGGGAGGATATGTGTCATACCAGAAAATCAAGAAATTTGACAAATTATTAGTATTAATAAGGAAGTTCAACCAAAATTCTGGATATGAAATGAATAAAAAATACTTGTTGCAGTCCTGTACACTAACAAAGAGCTGGAAATTATAATTTCTAAAACACGTAACATTTGTAATAAATAGCAATAAATGTTATTTACTTTTTAATACATGCATTCATTTATTCAAATAATGGAATTAACAAAAGATCTATAAGACATTTCTGAAGAAATCTTTTAAACTTTTAAAGATATAATATAAAAGACCTCTATAATTTGAAGCACATATAATGTTTTGCAAGAGTCACTATGATAAAGTTCTTCCTCAGTTAACGTACACAGTCAATTCAGATTCATTTTTATCGAATTCGCACTAGGCTTTTTCACAGAATTTAATAATCTGATTCTAAAATATTTATGGAAGAGCAAAGAGCTAAGAATAGACCACACAGATCTGAAGAATAAGATAAACTACTTGCCCACCAGATATCAACACTTTTTATAAAGAATTAGTGATTTTAAATGTATGGTATCAGTGCAGAGATAAACAATTAAATTAGTGAAACTAAATAAAAGTCCAAAATCCAGACCTACACACATATGGAAACATGGCATGTTTATATGTTTCAAAGAATTTTAAATCAATGGCAAAAGAATGAACCAGTCAATAATGATGCCAAAACAAAAGGTTATCAAAACAATAACAACATTTTTTATTATTACCTCAACTACACACAGAGTAGACTAATCATTTAATTATGAAAATCAAAGTTCTAAGAGTTTTTAAAGAACATATTATTTTTTTGAAATGACAAAAAAATCTTAAAAAGAATACTACATTGACCATATTAAAACTAAAATTTCTGCAAAAACCAGCATAAATAAAAGAAAAAGACAAGCCACTAACCAGCAGAAGACATTTGCATTGTATTCAATCAACAAAAAAATGTTTTCCAGAATAAAAAAATAACTTCTTCAAGTCAGTAAGATAAAGAAGCAACACAATGGAAAAAGTAGGTATGAGTGGAAAACTCACAGGAGGGGAAATCGAAACACAACTTCCCCACAAGTCAGGGAAATACAATTTGGAACTGCAGTGGGATGCTACTCCTGACTGATAAAAATTAAAATTGCTGAACATACCAGAAATGGAACAACAGGAACACTCATTTACTACTATACCATAGCAATTTAACAATTTCTAGTAAACACCTCAGCCTAGAAATTCTGTTCCCAGTAATAAACCCTATAGAAATGCTCACACTTAGGCAAAAAAAAAAAAAAAAAAAAAGTATGAGCAATAATGTACTTTACAGTATTATTTGTATGGTAAAAAACTGGGCACCACATAAACATCTACCAAGAGGATTTTAAAACTCCTGGGAATAATGGCATTAACATAGAAAAATAAGAGTTTTATTCCATCTTTCCCCTCCAAAATACCAATTTTGACAATCATCTATGGACAAAAGGGATTTTGTAGAAGTGCTGGGAAAAGTCCCAGCACAACACTGGAGAAAAAAAAAAAGAGAGAGAATCAGAGGTTGAACACATTGCAAAAGGTAAAAGGAACAGTTTCACCTAACCCACATCACCTCTCCACTTGAACAGGACAGCTTGATACCAGGAGAGAGCTTCTCCGCCTGTGATTTCTCCCACAAAGAAAGTGAGAAAGTGTAAGCAAGCACCTGGTTTCTTCAGCAGGGAGGGACACAGCCAAGGAGGCCCATTTCTCTTTCGCCCCATCTGGAATACTGCTTCTGAAATATGTGGCTGGGGGACAGTAAGTGGCTGGTAGAACAGCAGCCAGAAATGAGAACAGTAAGCGTCAAGGGGACGCAGATCCTACAAATCACTTTGTGGGTTCCATCAGGAAGCTCACCCATAGGTCCCTGGGGATGCCAGCCTGGGACAATGAGAATGAGCCTTTGCACACAGCTAGTGAGAACTGGCAGAAGCCAGAGCAACTCTGCAGGGCTGAGAAAGAGAGGGAGAGAAAGCGAGAGCCAGTCACCATGAACACAGAGCATCACCCTCAGGAGAGCAAATGGGCAGCTGTCAACACCAGGCCTGGCTTCACAGGCCTGTAATCTTGAGAGTTCCCTCTCAGGGCAGAGTAAGAAGCATGGAATGGGCATACACATCCTTAGAAAAGCCCTAAGAAAACCTCAGAATCCCTAACAAGACTGAAAATGCACATTTTCTTATCTCCTTCAGATAGATGTGGCCAGATGTCTAAGATCTATTCAGTAAAACACAATTGAAAATTGAGTGGGACTTTACAGATTTAAGTGGTGACAGGTAGTTGAGGGTTGTACTTTTTGTCCCATACTCTTCTTTTTGATGGAACATTAAGAGATCATGGAGCTACCTTATTAGCATTGGAATATCTACTCTGGAATTATTTTAGGTGAGAGAGCCAATCTCTATACAGAAAAAGATACCGCAATTAAAGCTAGATGTCAGGGAAATGGAAATATAAAAAAGGAGATATATTTTTTACTATCTTTGCTCCCAGGATTAGCCCAAATTTAAGCTTGCAAAATCATTTGGTGCTCTTGAGGCAATGGATATTCTCAAATTTGGTGGTGGAGGTGAAATGCTACATCTCTTCTTTGGGGAATGTAATCTTCAAAAAATCCATTAAAACTGAACATACATAACCTCTTTGATTAAGCTTTTTAGGAACGTCTATTACTTAAAACATGAATGTAAGGACATGTTTTAAAGATAATAGATGTCAACTGCAGTGTTATTCATAGTGGCAAAACTGGAAATGATGTGATTGTTAATAGGGAAATGGTTAAATAGATTTCATACAGGACCTGTATATTATACAATGCCATGCAATAGCTGAATAGTGTATTAGATTGGGGAGGGAGGAGGCCTGGTTTCAGAGTAAGATATATAGACTATTCCCACTGTGTTTTAAAAAAGAAAGGAAGAAAAATCACCTCATATATATATAAGATTTGGAAAAGATGAGGAAGGATAAAAATCGTGCTGTTTGCAGCAAATACTTCAAAGTAGCTAGTGATGGGGTAAAAGGCATAAAAGCTGACTTTTTATTTATACATCTGAATTGTTTTTAAATGAATATGTTACTTTAATATTTAAAACTTAATTCTGGTTTGACTACCCATTTTACCAAGGCAATGAGTTTTGTCAGATAATTCTGATTTCCCCTAAAGAATATCGAAACAGATTTCTTCAGCATGCATTTGTACTCTAAAACAGGTGTTAAGGGTTGAATTGTATCCCCGCCAATGATATGTTGAAGTCCCCAGTACCTTAGAATGTGACCTTATTGGCAATAGGGTCATTGCAGATATAATCATGAACATGAGTCCATAGGGGAGTAGATGGGGCCCTAACTTAATACGACTGGTGTGCTTATAAGAAGATGCTATGTGAAGACAGAGACACAGAGAATCTGGCAAGTGAGGCTGGAAGCAGAGATTGGAGCAATACATCCACAAACCAAGGAACACCAAGGATTGCCTGCCATCATCAGAAGCATAGGAAAAGACATGGCACAGATTCTCCTTAACAAAGCCCTCAGAAAGAACTAGTTCTGCTGACATCTTGTTTTCAAACTTCCAGTCTCCAGAACTGCGAGAAATAACTTTCTGTGGTTTTAAGCCACCTACTTTGTAGTACTTTGTTATTGGCAGCCCTTAGGAAACTAAGACAATGGTTAATTTTTCTTCTTGATTAATGAAGTTCCCAGCATATGTAAATGCATATAGGAAGTATAATAATATTTTTCCTTGTTTATATTCAAGAAAAATAAGTTGTTTATTAATGGCCTGCTTTGAAAGTTCTTATTAGAAGTTCTATATGAGATGTGGCTTTGTAAACCTTCATTGTTAAGTTTATGTAAGAAAAAGATCTTCAAGAAACTCATTTCCAAAAGATAGATTCTTTTGTTCTTCATCATAAAATGTTATTACTAAAAATTATCTTAAAGATTACATTAGGATTTAGCTCAACTAGATACAGCTATGTCATGTGTGCCCTTCTATGCCAGGTATTGTGCCTGGAGCTTAGGATATAACAAGACTTCCTGCCCTTAAGAAGCTTATAATCAAGTGAAGAACACAGCTAGTGCTATGATACGGATAAAAATGCAGAAGCCTTCCCTTATCCATTGTTTCACTTTCCAGGCTTCAATTACCTGAGGTCAATTTCAGTCTGAAAATATTAAATGGAAATTCCAGAAAAAAAACTGTAAGTTTAAAATCACATGCCATTCTGAGTAGCATAATGAAATCTCAAGACATCCTACTCTGTCCAGCCCAGGACATGAACCAGCCCTTTGTCCAGGGTCTCTCAGTTGTTAGTCACTTAGTAGCCACCTTAGTTATCAGATCTACTGCCTCAGTATTTATGCTTGTGTTCCAGAAACCTTTATTTTAGTTAATAATGGCACCAAAGCACTAGAGTAGTGATGCTGGCAATCTGAACATGCCATAGAGAAGCCACAAATTTTCACCCTTAAGTGGAAAAAGTGAAAGTTCTTGATTTAATAAGGAAAGAAAAAAATCATTATATGCTTAGATGCTAAGATCTATGGTAAGAAAGAATCTTTTATTTGTGAAATTATGCAGAAGGAAAAAGAAATAAATGTGTGCTGGTTTTGCTATTGAACCCCAAACTGCAAAAGTTATGACCACAGGTCATGACTGCATGATAAGGGCTTAGTTAAGCCGGGAAAGGAATTAGTTTTTACAATATGATTTTTTGAGAGAGATGATAGTCACAACTTTTATTATGCCACATAGTATATTATTATAATTGTTCTATTCTTAGTTATTATTATTCTTACTGTGCTTAATTTATAAATTAAACTTTACCATAACTATGTATATATAGGAAAATATAGTATAAATAAGATTTGGTATTATCTGCAGTTTCAGGCACCCACTGGCAGTCTTGAAACATATCTCATGCAAATAATGGGGCTACTGTATTAAGAGGTGGGAGAAGAGCCATGGCAGTGGATGGTGATGGAGATTTTAGGGAAGGTCTCCACTGAAGAAAGTAATGTGTAGCCTGAAACTCAAAAATAATGACTTGATGAGCAAGCAATTAGACACATTGAGGGCAAGTGTATTTGGAGGCAAGATCAGCATGTGAAACTCCTATACATTACAGAGGACCCTTGCACAATATGGTGGGAACCCAGAATGGGTTGGAAGAAATTGTGAGTTAAGGCTAGAGACTAAGTAGGACTTGGTGTTATAGATTTTAGTTATCCTGACAACAGCGTAAAGCTCTAAAGGATCTTAAACGTGGCAGTGAAATAGTCATATTTTTCTTTTAGAAAATGACCTTTTCAAAAGTGTTGGGCTGTATTAGAGGGAACAAAACTGTGAACAGTAACGTGGGCTAAAAGACGATGATGCTGTAACTAGGAAGTAGGAGTGAGGACAGAAAAGACTGAGTGGACTGGAGATAGTTTTGGAAAATAGTACTTATTTGATAATAGAAGGAGAGCATATGGAAAAAGAAGGGGTGAAGTTCGGGTTTCTGGCTTGGGCATCAACATGGGGAATGAAATCTTTCACTGAAATGATGAATACAGAAGTCAGTTTGGAGAGGAGATAATATATTCCATTTGGGGTATGGTGAATTTGATTTGCCTATGAGACATATAAGTGAAAATGTCTGATATAATAATTTATTAAATAAAATTTTTTAAAAAAGAAAAGGTGTATAACTGTTCTTATATATATACTCTTTTCCATTATGGTTTATTTGAGGATACTGAATATAGTTTCCTGTGCTATAGAGTAGGACCTTGTTGTTTATCCATTCTATATGTAATGCTTTGCATCTGCTAAAAATATATTTTTTACAAACATAAAAATGATATAAAGAAAAAAAAAGTAGATTTTAGGAGTTCCAGCTGTACCACAGTGTGTTAAAGATCTGGCATTGCTGCAACTTGGATTTGATTCTTGGACCAGGATCTTCTATATGCAGTGGGTGTGGCCAAAAAATGTAGGTTTTTAAATTTCTTAGTCATTGTAGTACTTTACTTGAAATTGCATTTCCAGCATAGCATGTGCAATTTACAATTTGTAAGTTTTCTTTTTTTGACTTTTTTATTACATTTATAGTTGTACAATGATCATCACAACCCAGTTTTACAGCATTTCCATCCTAAAATCTCAGCACAAACACACCCCCACCCCCCAACCTGTCTCATTTGGGAAATATAAGTTTTGTTTTTGTTTTTTTTTTTTGTCTTCTTGCCTTATCTAGGGCCTCACCTGAGGCATATGGAGGTTCCCAGCTAGGGGTCTAACAGGAGCTATAGCTGCTGGCCTTCACCACAGCCACAGCAACGCGGGACGCAAGCCACATCTGCAACCTACACCACAGCTCACGGCAACGCCAGATCCTTAACCCACTGAGCGATGCCAGGGACCGAACCCACAACCTCATGGTTCCTAGTCGGATTCATTAACCACTGAGCCATGATGGGAACTCCTGGGCAACATAAGTTTTTTACTGTGAATCAGTGTCTGTTCTGCAAAGAAGTTCATTGTGTCCTTTTTTTAGATTCCACATGTAAGAGATAGCACATGATGTTGGTGTCTCATTGTCTGAATGATTTCACTTAGCATAATTTCTAGGTCCATCCTTGTTCCTGAAAATGCCATTATTTCTTTCCTTTTAATGGCTAAGTAATATTCCATTTTGTGTATGTACCACATCTTCTTTATCCACTCTTTTGTCAATGGACATTTAGGTTGTGGCCCAGAATGTAATCAATCCTAGAGAATGTTCCATGTGCCCTTGAGAAGAATATGTAGTCTGCTGTTTATGGATGGAATGTCCTATAAATATCTATTAAGTCCACCTGGTCTAAAGCATCATTTAGTGACTGTGTTTCAATGTTGATTTTCTGTCTGGATGATCTGTCTGTCCATTGCTGTAAGTGGGCTGTTAAAGTCCCCCATTATTATTGTGTTATTGTCAATTTCTCCTTTTAAGGTTGTTAGTGGTTGCCTTAAATATTGAGGTGATCCTATGTTGGCTGTGTATGTATTTACAATTATTTTATCTTCTTCTTGGACTGATCCTTTGATCAGTATGTAATGTCCTTCTTTGTCTCTTATAATATTCTTCATTTTAAGATCTATTTTGTCTGATATGACTATTGTTACTCCAGCTTTCTTTTGATTCCTATTTGCATGGAATATTTTCTTCCATCCTCTTACTTTCAATTTGTATATGTCCCTTGAAGTGTGGTGGGTCTCTTGAAGACAGCATATATGTGGATCTTGTTCTTGTATCTACTCAGCAAGGCTATGTCTTTTGGTTGGGACATTTAGTCCAATAGCATCGAAGGTAATTATTGATATGTATGTCCTTACTGCCATTTTATTAAATGTTTTGGTTTAGTTTTTGTTGCCCTTTTTCTTCCCTTTTTTTCTGGTTCTCTCCTCTTGTGGTTTGAGGACTAACTTTACTGTTGTATTTGGATTGCTTTTGCATATTTGTGTGTGTATCAATTTTAGATTTTGATTTGCAATTATCCTGAAGTTTTGATATAGAAGTCTATATAAATACGAGATTGTTTTAAGTTGTCAGTCTCTTAACTGGAAGTGCATCTCCAGTGTCCTGCATTTGTACTCTCCTTTTCTCACAATTTCTGATTTTGGTAGCATATTTGTATGTGGATGATGTCCTACCTTTATTGTATATGTGCCTTTACTGGTGAGCCTTATCATTTGTGGTTGTTTTCTTTCTGGTTGTGGCCTTTTCTTTTCTACCTATAGAAGTTCCTTTAGTATTTGTTATAAAGCTCGTTTAGGGTTTCTAAATTCTTGTAGCTTTTTCTTATCTGTAAAGCTTTTGATTTCTCCTTCAAATCTGAATGAGAGGCTTGCTGGGTAAGGTAATCTTGGTTGGAATTGTTTTTCCTTTCATCACTCTAAGTGTATCTTGCCGCTCTTTTCTGGCCTCCAGAGTTTCTGCTGAAAAATCTGCCCATATCCTTATCGGGGTTCCTTTGTGTGTTATTTGTTCCTTTTCCCTAGCTGATTTCAGTATTTTCTCTTTGTCTTTAATTTTGGTCAGTTTGATTAATATGTGTCTTAGGGTGTTCCTCCTTGGGTTTATTTTTATATGGTACTCATTGTGCTTCTTGGATTTGAGTAAGTGCTTCGTTTTGTTATGGAAGTTTTCAGCTATTATTTCTTCAAATATTTTTTCTGTCCCTTTCTCTCTCTCTTCTCCTTATGGCACCCCTATAACACAGATGTTGCATTTAACCTTGTGCCAGATTTCTCTGAGACTCTCTCCATTTCTTTTCAATCTTTTTTCTATTTTTTTTCTGCTCCACATCAGTGATTTCCACTAGTCCATCCTCCACTTATTCATTCTTATGCCTCCTGTATTCCATTGTTGGTTGCTTCTAATGAATATTTTATTTCAGTTATTGTATTTTGTATCTCTGCTTGCTTAAATTTTAAATCTTGTAATTTTTTTTGCTCAATGTTTGCTCTAAATTATCAAACTTTGCCTCCAGTTTTTTCCTTTTTTTTTTTTTTTTTTTTTGGTTTTCGGGGCCTCACCTGTGGCACATGGAGGTTCCCAGGCTATGGGTCTAATCAGAGCTGTAGCTGCCAGCCTACACCACAGCCACAGCAACACCAGATCCGAGCTGCATCTGTGACCTACACCACAGCTCATGGCAATGCCGGATCGTTAACCCACTGAGCAAAGGCCAGGGATCAAACCTGCAACTTCATGGTTCCTAGTCAGATTCATTAACTGCTGTGCCACAATAGGAACTCCTCCAGTTTTTTTCAATATCTTGCATCATCTTCAACATCATCAGTCTAAAGTCTTTTTCCTAGAAGGTGATAATCTCTAGAACACTTAGCTGTTTTTCTGGGTTTTTATCTTGCTCCCTTATCTGAGTTATAGTTCTCTGCCTTTTCATTTTTATGGATTTTTGTTGTGGTCTCCTTTTTGTAGACAATAGATTTGTAGCCTCTCTTAGTTCTGATGTCTGCCACCCTTGTGGCTGGAGGTAGTATGGGCCCTTGCTGCAGGCTTCCTGATGGGAGGAACTGGTGCTTGCCCAGTGGCAAGTGGGACTGATTCCTATCCCTCTGGTGGGTGGGGCTTTGTCTCTGGGTGAGATTAGAGGCGGCTGTTTGCCTGGGGTATCTTTAGGGAGCCTGTTTATTGATGGGTGATACTGTGTTCCCACCTGGATTATTGTTTGGCCTGGGGCTTCTCAGAGCTGATGGGTAGAGCCAGATTTTCCAAAAATGGCCACCTCAAGAGGAACACATGCCAACATATACTCCCCAGACCTTTGTCTCCAAATGTTTCCCACACATTAGCCACACTCACCCCCTGTTTTCCTAGGAGATCCTCCAAAAACTGCAGTCAGGTCTGACTCAGATTCCCATGGAGCCTCTGCTCTGCCCTGGGACTCAGCGCACATGAAATTCTGTGCATGCCTTTCAAGAATGGGGTCTCTGTTCCCCCCAGTTCTGTGGAGCTCCTGCACACAAGCTCCAATGGCCTTCAATGCCAGATCTTCTGGGGTTCTTTCTCCTAATCCCAGATCCCCAGGCGTGGAGACATGACATGGGGCTCAGAACTCTCACTTCTGTAAGTGAGTCTTTGTGATACAGTTACTTTCCAGTCTGTGGTCTTCCCACGGGGTGGGTATGGGGTTACTTATATCATGTAATTGCCCCTCCACCTGTCTTGATGTGGCCTCTTCTTTGTCTTCTGGAGTAGGTTATCTTTTTGAAAGTTTCCAGTCCATTTGGTTGAAGTTGTTCTGCATTTGGTTATAATCCTATTGTTTTTACGAGAGAAGGTGAGCTCCAGTCCTTCTATTCCTCCATCTTAATCATATCTCTGAAAAAGTGTACAATTTTAAAAAACTGAAGTACAGTTTCAGTTTAGAAATCATCAGTATACAAAGGGCTGGTAGTCAAGGATATTTCCCAGGAAAAATGTGTAAAGTGCTGGTTGATGGATGAGGTCAGAAAGCACAGGAAATAACCCTAAGGAACACTTGGTCAGGAGGAGTTTTAGAAGACATGAAAAAAAGATGCCAGGGAGGCCAGAGGAAAACAAGGAGAGTCCTGCACTGTGAGAACCAGAGACAAAGTGTCCCAAGGAAGGAGGACATCTTCCACAGTACAGAATGATTCCAAGAGGTCACAGTATGTGACAATTGAATAGTGCTTATTGGATTTAGCTAGAAGCTGTTGCCTAGGTATCTCAACAAGAGCAGATTTAGTGGAGAAGTGGGGATTCAAAGATTTCTGTGGGGTGAGGAATAAAAGGGATGGGAATCAAGAAGCAGTAGGCTCAGTTTATCAAAGAGGAAGAGCAGCTAGGTGCTGATTATAGAGGCCAGGTAAGTTTGTCATTTTGCTGGTAGATCCAGTTGATTGCTGCCTTTATACATGAGGAAACCAAGTTATAGTTAGGTGATAGGGAATATTAAGTTTTAAAGAGGAGCACTGGACTACATTGATGGCTCAGCAGATTAAGGAGAGGTAAGGATCTGGCATTGTCACTGTTGTGGCCTGGTCACTGCTGTGACATGGGTTTGATCCCTGACCCCAGAACTTCCACGTGTCACAGGATGTGACTCAAAATAAATAAATAAAATAAAGAGGCATATCAAGTACTATGCTGCATTGAAATGTTAGTGTTCCCTAAACACTTAAAATACTGTTATTTGGACTAGAAAGTCAGTCAAGGTTACTTATTAAACACGAAAAAATGCATGTTTTCTTTCAAGGAGTTTTGATTCTAGGGAAAGCGAGAACGCAAAATGATAAGAATTCAAAGGTAACAGAAAAAGGTCCACAAACTTTGTACAGGGAAGCATACAAGATACTAAGTAGTGCATAAAATAAAAAGAATGAAGATTATCAGAATTCAATAGTGGCTGGTGTGTGTTACCTGGAATCAAGTAGAAACAGACAACAATTTAATAGTTGTGAAAACACGACATGGTGCTTCCTGCCTTCAGAGCCTTTGGGTGAACAATATCCCAAAGTGCCAGCAGGTGGGGATAATATTACAAAAGATGTCAGTCAGACTAGTGGCTTGGCATCATTACCAACATATAGGGGTGACATATGAACAGATTAGCTATATTGTGTCCCGTGAGTGTCCCAACAAGTCTGCTCCTGAGAAACATGACTCTCACCACTTCCCAGCAGAAAATAGTTTTCCTTTGCTTTTTTTTTGAAATTGGTGATATAGTCATTATTTTGAACTGAATTATTATAACCATTTGTGTTTTTTAAAATTCATCCCACATTTTTGAAGTGTGGCTACACTGTTTTTATAAATAATAATAAATATGTAAATTTTAAAAGTTGGAAATGCAATGAGGCACCATCTCCCCCAACACACTATATTTCTAGGGATTAATTAAAAATTAAAATACACTTTAAGTTAAATTCTGGTCATACTGGTGTTTCTAATCTGTGGTATTAAGGTCTATTTTAACTGAAATGATAAAATTGCTAGAAGAAAACGTAGGTGGTTATCTCCTTAACATTGGTCTCGACGGTGGTTTTTTTTAATTGGACTCCAGAGGCAAGGGCAACAAAAGCAAAAATGAAACAGTGGGACTACATCAAACTAAAAGGCTTCTCTGCAAAAGAAACCTTCAACAAAATGAAAAGGCAGCCTACCGAATAGGAGAGAGTATTTGCAATCATATATCCTATAAAGGGTTAAAATATGTAAAGAATTCATATAACTTAATAACAAAAAAACAAGTAATTTGATTTAAAAATGGGCAGAGGATCTTAACAGACATTTTTCCAAAGAAGACATGGAAATGCCCAACAGGGACATGTAAAGATGCTCCACTTTACTATTCATTAGGGAATGTAAATCAAAACCATTACAAGGTATTGCCTCACACCTGTCAGAATGGTTGTTATCAAAAATAGAAGTGAGAGAGAGTGGACCTGGGGCTCTGCCTTTATTGGGATACAAGGTTGGGATACCTAGGGTTTTGTGAATTTAAAACATAAGAGTGAGAATTAGGGCATAGGAAGGGAAAAGTGGGGTCAGTTATCTAGGTTACCCAGGTCTTTCTCAAAGGGCCACTTCATGGGTGGAGGCATGGCTTCTTATCTAGTTGTTTTAGTAGTAGTTGTAACACATAGCTGGCAATGTTTATTCCAGATGGATGTCTTTGAAATGGATCCTCTGGCAATCAAAAGCTTCATGTCAGGCATTTACACAACAAGGTATTTGTTCAAGAGAAATTTTTTTCTTGTCTGTTTAAGTTCTATTTTGTTACTTGTTTGTTTCTTTGTCTAAATAGTTCTCATGCAGTTCGGTGATAGGTAGCATAGCTTGCAACTGGCCTGATAAAAGTTTGAAAGGCTGATGAATACAAGCATACTTTTATTGGTTAGTTAGCTGGATGAACAGATGTTTGGGCCTGGTAGGTTGATTTTGTCTGAAATCACTCTCTGTGTTTATAGTAATACTTTAAATGAGCCAATTTTGTGTAACATTTGAGGCAAGAATTTCAAGAGTGATCCTAATTAAATGCTAAAAAAGGGTCAGGCAAATTATTGCCTGAATGATATTATGTGTGAGAAAGCAACTTAACAGCAAAAGCACTTCAAAAAACAAACAAAACAGATAAAAACATTTTAGTGAGTATAAAAATGTACAGACATTTTTAAGATAAAATGGCTTTTATGTATTAATTTTCCCATATTCCCCTTCATTTGGGGGAAGCAATATGCATCCCTTGTTGATTATTTCTAAACCTGGTCTTCTTGAGAATTGAATCTTTCTATTCATATGGACCTCAGTTCTTCTCAGGAGTTTTCCCATGGAAAGTAGTTCCAGAGAAAGTTCCAAGAAAGAGACAAAAAATTTCATTCAACCATTGGAGTATATTAAGAAAAAAATAATCGCTATTAAGAATAATTCCAGGGACTTAAAAGTCTTGACAGACTTACCTCTTGACAGTCTTTCATAGCGTGGTGGCATATTTAATGTGATGTAAAACTTCAAAAGTTCTTTGACCGCTGTGAAAGGAAAATGAAAATGGAGTCAGTATTTCTAAGAAAGTTTTCTAAAATAGAGCCAAGAGGCCATTGATGAAGTGACTTATATACACATCTCAGCCCGGATGAAATCTGAAATTTGACCACTTACTGCCTTAATGAAAGCATCCAGAAGATCTGCCCAGTGTTCTAGAAACTCATGATACTTATTGGACACTTACTCTAAAATAACTCATAGCAACGTATCTACTTATTGGCTCCTTACCTTAACTTATTACAGCCTATTTCTTAAGGACAAATATTTCTTTCTTGCATCAGAGTCAATCACAATTTTTGCCAGACAATTTTAACAATCTTATAGTTTTTGCTGTTACAAGCCCCTGACTCTCTCCTTCCCAGAACATTCTTCCAGTTTTACCCTAATCTGTGTCTCTGGAATTACAATGTTTTTTAAGTATAGTTGATTTACAGTATTGGGTCAATTTCTGCTGTACAGCAAAGTGACCTGGGCATACATTTCTCGTATTATCTTCCATCATGTTCTATCCCAGGACACTGGATATAGTTCCCTGTACTATACGGTAGAATCTCATTGCTTATCCCTTCTAAAAGTAATAGTTTGTATCTACTAACCCCAAACTTCCAGTCCATCCCACTCCCTCTCCCTCCTCCTTGGCATCCACAAGTCTGTTCTCTATGTCTGTGAGTCTGTTTATGTTTTGTAGATAGATTCATTAATGCCATATTCAGTTACGCTATCTTCTATTCCACATATAGGTAACATATGGTGTTTGTTTTTCTCTTCCTGACTTACTTCACTTAGTATGAGAATGCATCCATACTCATACCAGTTACAACTATGTTGCTGCAAATGGCATCAACTTGTTCTTTTTTATGGCTGAATATTCCATTGTATACATGTACTACATCTTCTTAATCCATTTACCTGTCGATGGACATTTAGGTTGTTTCCATGTCTTCGCTATTGTGAATAGTGCTACAATGGACATATGGTTGCATGTAATTTTGTCCATATATATGCCCAGGAGTGGGATTGTTGGATCATATGGTAGTTCTATATTTAGTTTTCTCAGGAACCACCATACTGTTTTCCATAGTGGTTGTACCAATTTACATTTCCACCAACAGTGTAAGAGGGTTCCCTTTTCTCCACACCCTCTCCAGCGTTCGTTATTTGTTGGCTTGTTAATGATGGCCATTCTGACTGGTGTGAGTTGGTACCTCATTGTAGTTTTAATCTACATTTCTATAATAATTAATGATGTTCATCATATTTTTATTCTTAAAACCCCCAATAAAGCTCTTTATTCTTTGCAACCTCACAAGATTGCAATAATGGATCACTCTTCAGCACTGTAATAGAGTATGAAGTGCCCCACTTCCATTCAGCAAAGGGGAAAAAAGTAAAGAATGTGCACCCTGCAAACTTTTTTAGCTAAAATGGGAATGCAGACTAATATTTGGGACAGCTGTTAGCTCAGCTTTGCTTGATCAAACATAGTAATTATGTGGAATTGGGGTAATGAGGCTACTGCCAGCCAACTGGTGGACATTTTGTTGCATCTTATTCTTAAAGAAAGAGGAGTTATTATACCAAAGCAAGTTTGAGTGTGGCTTATTTTTGCTAATTTAATAAATTATTTTAGTCTTTTAGTCTCCCATGATCTTAATTTTGAGCTACTGTTTATTTTATAAGAATACCGTGGAAGTTGTATCTGGACATAGGGGGGTAGAATTTTTTAATCCTTGAACTCTCTATAAAAACAGATAAGATCCAAGAAATGATGTTCACTTGACTCCCACAGTCAATAACAGGTTGAAAACAACCATCTTCAACTTCGTAATTTTAGTGTAATTTCACTTGTCAGCATCTGTCAGTGAATGTTTACTTCTCAAGCCAGAGGGGTAAAAAATAAAACTCCTTTTAAAAATAAATTACCCCTGGTATCCAGTATCATCACCGCTGTATTACTTGGTTTCTATTTGTCACTTGAAGAAGGTGACTTTGGTATTTTCATCCTACCATTTAGCTGAAATGTTGGCACCTCTGCACTGTGTAGATGAAGCAGTTCCCTAAAGAATTCAGGCAAAAGATCATTTTTGTTTGATTCCATTAGATAAAAGCTTTGGGCTATGGATTGTGAGGGTATTACCACAAACCATTTTCTAAACCACCCTATGTTCTGTTTAAATGTGCTCTAAATGTTATATTCTGTGAAAGCTTACGATCTCTTGAGGGTAGGGAAAAATCAAAGCAGTCTAATTCGATACCATTTCATCAAAGGATAAATTGCTTGTATTTAAAATTCTAGATAATTGAATGGAAAGGAAAACTTGCAGCCATTTAGAAGTCAGCTGGCAGGAAAACCACAGCTGGGGAATTTGCAGAGTGTCAAGAGGTTTCATGAGCAAAACAGCTGCAATGCCTTTTTAATAGCAGAACTGGATAATACCAGAGAAGTCTTATTCTGTACAATGTGAAGTATTATTCCAAAATTCTGAAATATATTTCATGAACTGAATAAGTGTTCCAAACCATAGAGTGTTAGAAATAATAGCATGAATTATAACAGTAATTTCAAATGCTTGTATATTACAATTCTGGGTGATATTATAATATATATTTATATATAACAGATATTACTTTATATACAATAGTATACAAATAAAATATATATTAGTGTATTTAATTTCAACACTCTCATAAAGTTGTTACTAGTATTACATCAGTTGTTACTAGTATTACATCAGTTGTTACTAGTATTACTTTCTTTTTAAAGTTGAAGTATATTGTACATAGAGAAAAAATGACTTTAGACAAATGCACACTGGATACAGAACAGTCCATTATCCCAAAACATTCCCTAATGCTCTTTCCTCGAAAAATTCTCCTTATTAAACCTTCTTCAGGGATGATCAGAACCACTGCTCCGATTTCTATTACTATACTTTAGTTAACCCTGTTCTAGAACAATTTATAAATGGAATCATACAATATCTGTTCTTTTGTGTCTAGCATCTTTTGCTCAGAATAATGTTTTTGAGATTTGTCCATGTGGTAACACATATGTAATAAACTATTGTGTGAATATACTTCAATTTGTTTTCCCATGATAGACATTTGTTATTTCCAGTGGTGAGCTATAATGAATAAAGCTGCTGTCAATACTCTTGCACAAATTTTTTTGTGAACATGATTTCCATTTTCTTGCATTAAGATTAGAATAGTCGAGCTCTAAGTTAGGTGTTTGTTTCATTTTATAGGAAATGTCAGATATTTTCCCAAAGTGATAGTGTCATTTAACATTCCCACCAATGTTGTATGTTGCAGTTGTCTCTTATCCTGACAAATATTTGATGTTGTTATCCTTTTTAAATTTACTCATGCTTATGGGTATGCGGTAACATCACATTTTGCTTTTAATTTGTATTTCCTTGATAAATAATAATGGAGAATAATTTCATCTGCTTAGTGACCATTTGTATTCTTCCATTGTGAAGAGCCCATTGTTTGCCCATTTTTAATTGAGGCTGTTTGTATTATTGTTATTCAATGGTAAGAATTATTTCATATTGTGCCTACAAGGCCTTTATTAGAGATATGTAATGTAAATAATTTCTTCCTGCTTGTGGTTTAGCTATTCACTATCTTAATGTAATTTTTTTTTTTTTTTTAGGGCCATGCCCACGTCACGTGGAGGTTCCCAGGCTAGAGGTCTAATCGGAGCTGTTGCTGCAAGCCTACGCCATAGGAACGCAGGATCCAAGCTGCGTCTGTGACCTACACCACAGCTCACAGTAACACCAGATTCTGCAACCCACTGAGCAAGGCCAGGGATTGAACCCGCAACCTCATGTTCCCTAGTCGTATTCATTTCCACTGAACCACAATGGGAACTCCTTAATGCCATATTTTCATGAGCAGAAGTTTTGAATTTTGATGAGAGCTAATTTGTCATTTTTTTTCTTTTAGGGTGAATATTTGTGGCATTCTGCATAAGAAATATTTCCCTATACCAAGGTAATGAAAATATTCTATGTTTTATTCTAGAAATTTTATAGATTTAATTTTTATGTTTTCATTTATGATTTTCTTGACTTATTTTTTTATTTTTAAGTATATTATCAGGTAGGTGTCAAATTTTTTTTAATATAGAGATCAGCTGCTTTATCTTAATTTAGCAAAAAAAATAGATTTTTATTTTCTTTATTACTTGCATGCCTTTGTCAAATCATGACAGTTTAGCTCTGGTATTGGTCTAGTTCAAGACATTCTATTCTGTTCCATTTTTCTTTCATGACTTTAACAGTGTTGTTGTATTATCTTTGGCTTGCATTATTTCTGATGAAAAATACAGACTATTCGTGCTGTTCTCATATATGTAAATTATTTTTCTAGTTTTTTAAAAAGTTTTTCCCCTTTATCTTTGAATTTTAGCAATTTAACATGTGCATAGGCATGGTTTTCCTTATACTTAAACTTCTTGAGATTTGTTAAGTGTCTTGGATCTGTGAGTTGATAATTTTTTATCAGATTTGGAGAATTTTGATCATTATTTATTTCAAAAATGTTTTTTCAACTTCACTTTTTCATATATTTAAGAACTGATATTATTCCTTAGGTCACTGAGTCTCTTTTCATTTTTTTGTCTCTTTTGTTTTGTCTGTGTTTTGTTTTGAATAGTTTCTGTTAACCCATCTGCAAGTTTCCTGATCCTTTCTTCTGTAGTGTCTAATGTACCACTGAAAATACATTCAGGAAAATTTTCATTTCAGACAATGTTTTTTTCTTTCTATGTCTATTTGGTTCACATTGTAGTTTTCTCTGCTGAGATTCCTTGTATTAATATTATGACCATATTTTCTTTTATATTCTCAGATATACTTTAATAGCAGTTTTAAAGTGCTTTTACTAATTTCAACATATGTGTCATCTCTAGATCTATCTCTGTTGTTTATTCTTCAGGTTATAGATTAAATATCCTTGGTTTTTATTGTGTTCCAGATATTTTATTTATTTTTTTTCATAAATCATCACAAGTCAGTTTTACAGATTTTGTATCCCAAACCCACAGTGCATCCCCCCCCACCCCCCAGATTGTCTTATTTGAAAAACCAAGGTTTTCCAAAGTCTGTGAGTCATTGTCTGTTCTGCAAAGAGGTTCATTGTGTCCTTTTAGTTTCCACATGTAAGCGGTAGCATTGGGTGTTGCTGTCTAATTGTCTGACTGGTTTCACTTCGCATGATAATTTCTAAGTCCATCCATGTTGCTATAAATGTTGGTAATTCGTTCCTTTTAATGGCTGAGTAACATTCCATTGTGTGCATGTACCATATCTTCCCTATCCACTCCTCTGTCGATGGGCATTTAGGTTGTTTCCATGACCTGGCTATTGCACAGAGTGCTGCAATGAACACTGGAGTACATGTGTCTTTTCGAGTCATGGTTTCTGCTGGATAGATGCCCAGGAGTGGGATTGCTGGATCAAATGGTAATTCTGTTTTGAGTTTTCTGAGGAATCTCCATACTGTTTTCCACAGTGGCTGCACCAATTTGCATTCCCACCAACAGTGTAATAGGGTTCCTTTTTCTCCACACCCTCTCCAGCACTTATTGTTTGTAGTCTTTTTGATGATGGCCATTCCGGCCGGTGTAAGGTGGTACCTCATAGTGGTTTTGATTTGCATTTCTCTAATGAGGAGCGATGTTGAACATCTTTTCATGTGTTTATTTTCCATCTGCATGTCTTCTTTAGAGAATTGTCTGCCTAGCTCCTCTGCCCATTTTTGGATGGGGTTGTTTGTTTCTTTGGTGTTGAGCTGTAGGAGTTGTTTGTAAATTTTGGAGATTAATCCCTTGTCAGTTGAATCATTTGCAAATATTTTCTCCCATTCTGTGGGTTGTCTTTTCATTCTGTTTGGGGTTTCCTTAGCTGTGCAGAAACTTTGAAGTTTAATTAAGTCCTATTTGTTTACTTCTCTTTTTATTGTCCTTACTCTGACACGTGGATCTGAGAAGATGTTGCTATCATTTATGTCAGAGAGTGTTTGGCCTATGTTTTCCTCTTAAGAGTTGTATAGTATCTGGTCTTATATCTAGATTTTTAATCCATTTTGAGTTTATTTTTGTGCATGGTGTTAGGAAGTGTTCTAGCTTCATTTTTTTTTACATGTAGCTGTCCAGTTTTCCCAGCACCACTTATTGGAGAGGCTGTATTTTGTCCAGTGTATATTCTTGGCTCCTTTGTCATAGATTAGTTGACTACAGATGCATGGATTTAATTCTGGGCTTTCTATCCTGTTCCACTGATCTATATTTCTGTCTTTGTGCCAGAACCATATGGTTTTATGACTGTAGCTTTGTAGTAGAGTCTGAAGTCAGGGAGCCTGATTCCTCCAGCTCCATTTTTCTTTTTCAGGATGTCTTTGACTATTCTGGGTTTTTTGTGTTTCCAGACAAACATTAAACTGTTTTGTTCTAGTTCTGTGAAAAAGGTCCTTGGTAATTTGCTAGGGATTGCATTGAATGTGTAGATTGCCTTGGGTAGTATAGTCATTTTGATAATATTGACTCTTCCAATCCAAGAGCATGGTATGTCTTTCCACCTGTTTAAGTCATCCTTGATTTCTTTCATCAGTGCCTTGTAATTTTCAGAGTACAGGTCTTTTGTCTCTTTAGGCAGGTTTATTCCTAAGTATTTAATTCTTTTTGATGGGATGGTAAACGGGATTGTTTCTCTAATTTATCTTTCTGATCTTCCATTGTTAGTATATAGTAATGCAGTTGATTTCTGTGTATTAATTTTGTATCCTGCAACTTTGCCAAATTCATTGATGAGCTCTAAGAGTTTTCTGGTAGAGTCTTTAGGATTCTCTAGGTATAGTATCATGTCATCTGCAAAAAATGATAGTTTTACTTCTTCTTTCCCAATTTGGATTTCTTTTATTTCTTGTTCTTCTCTGATTGATGTAGTTAGGACTTCCAGAACTATGTTGAATAGTAGTGGCGAGAGTGGACATCCCTGTCTTGTTCCTGATCTCAGCAGGAATTCTTTCAGCTTTTCACCATTGAGAATGACGTTAGCTCTGGGTTTCTCATAGATGGCCTTGATTATGTTGAGGTACTTTACCCTCATGCCCATTTTCTGAAGGGTTTTTATCAGAAATGGGTGTTGGATTTTGTCAAAAGCTTTTTCAGCATCTATGGAGAGGATCATATGGTTTTTATTCTTGAGTTTGTTAACGTGGTATATCACACTGATTGATTTGCGGATATTGAAGAATCCTTGCATCCCTGGGATAAATCCCACTTGATCGTGGTGTACAATCCTTTTAATATATTGTTGGATTCGGTTGGCTAGTATTTTGTTGAGAATTTTTGCATCTATGTTCATCAGTGAGATTGGCCTGTAATTTTGATTTTTGGGGTATCTTTGTCTGGTTTTGGTATTAGGGTGATGGTGCCTCATAGAATGAGTTTGGGAGTGTCCCTTCCTCTGCAATTTTTTGGAAGAGTTTCAGGATAGGTGTTAGCTCTTCTCTAAATGTTTGATAGAATTCACTTGTGAAGCCATCTGGTCCTGGACTTGTTTGTTGGAAGTTTTTTCATCACAATTTCAATTTCAGAACTTGTGATTGGTCTATTCATATTTTCTATTTCATCTTGGTTTAGTCTTGGGAGATTGTACTTTTCTAAGAATTTGTCCATTTCTTCTAGGTTGTCCATTTTATTGCCATATAGTTGCATTATGATCCCTTGTATTTCTATGATTTCTGTTGTTACTTCTCCTTTTTCATTTCTAATTTTATTGATTTGTGTCCTCTCTTTTTTTCTTGATAAGTCTGGCTAAGGGTTTATCAATTTGGTTGATCTTTTCAAAGAACCACCTTTTAGTTTCATTGACCTCTTCTATGGTTTTCTTTGTTTCTATTTCGTTGATTTCTGTTCTGATCTTTATGATTTCTTTTCTTCTACTAACTTTAGGTCTTGTCAGTTCTTCCGTCTCTAGCTGCTTTATGTAAAGTTAGGTTGTTTATTTGAGCTTTTCTTGTTTCCTGAGGTAGGCTTGTATTGCTATAAACTTTCCTCTTAGAACTGCTTTTGCTGCATCCCAGAGGTTTTGGGGTGTGGTGTCTTTGTTGTCATTTGCTTCTAGGTATTTTTTAATTTCCTCTTTGATTTCTTCAGTGATCCACTGGTTATTTAGTAGCATGTTGTTTAGTCTCCACATATTTGTATTTAGGGCCATTTTTTTCTTGTTGTTGATTTCCAGTCATATAGCATTGTGGTCAGAGAAGATGCTTGAAATGATTTCAATTTTCTTAAAGTTAGTGAGGCTTGATTTGTAACCCAGGATGTGATCAATCTTAGAGAATGTTCCATGCGCACTTGAGAAGAATGTGTATTCTGTTGCTTTTGAATGGAATGTCCTATAAATATCTATTAAGTCCATCTGATCTAATGCCTCATTCAGCACCTGTGTTTCCTTATTGATTTTCTGCCTGGATGACCTATCCATTGCTGTAAGTGGGGTGTTAAAGTCCCCCACTATGATGGTGTTCTTGTTGATTTGTCCTTTTAAGGTTGTTAGCAGTTGCCTTATATATTGTGGTGATCCTATGTTGGGTGCATAGATATTTAAAATGGTTATATCTTCTTCTTGGATTGATCCTTTGATCATTATGTAGTGCCCTTCCTTGTCTCTTCAAATGTTCTTCATCTTAAAGTCTATTTTGTCTGATAGGAGTGTTACTACTCTGGCTTTCTTTTGAGGCCCGTTTGCATGGAATATTTTCTTCCATCCTCTCACTTTCAATTTGTATGTGTCTCTGGAAGTGTAGTGGATCTCTTGAAGACAGCATATATATGGGTCTTGTTTTTGTATCCATTTGTCTAGTCTATGTCTTTTAGTTGGGGCATTCAGTCCATTAACATTTAAGGTAATTACTGATATATATGTCCTTATTGCCATTGTATTAACTGTTTGGGGTTTTTGTTGCTCTTTTTTTCTTCCCTTATTCTCTTGTTGTCTCCTCTCACAAGATGGCTATCTTTAATGTTGTATTTGAGTTGATTTTTCTTATTTGTTTGTGTATCAATTGTAGATTTTTGGTTTGCGGTTACCCTGAAGTTTTGATATAGGAGTCTATATATAACTG
>PVHT020000166.1:7531495-7571253 GCA_004024745.2 Catagonus wagneri | reverse complement strand
ATTCTCTTCTCATGATTTCTGATTTTGGTAGCATAATTGTGCATGTATGATTTAGTGTCTTTACTGTATATATGCCTTTATTGGTGTGCCTTGTCATTTGTGGTGTTTTTGTTTCTGTTTGTGGCCTTTTCTTTTCTGTCTAGAGAAGTTCCTTTAGGATTTGTTGTAAAGCTGGTTTAGTGTTGTAGAAATGTCTTAGCTTTTGCTCATCTTAAAGGTTTTGATTTCTCCTTCAAATCTGAATGAGAGCCTTGCTGGATAAAGTAATCTTGGTTGGAAGTTTTTCCCTTTCATCACATTTAGTGTATCATGCCATTCCCTTCTGGCCTGCAGGGTTTCAGCTGAAAAATCTGCTGATAACCTTACTGGGGTTCCCTTGTATGCATTTGTTTCTTTTCCCTAGCTGCTTTCAATATGTTCTCTTTGTCTTTAATTTTGGTCATTTTGATTAATGTGTGTCTCGGGTTGTTCCTCCTTGGGTTTGTTTTATATGGTACTCATTGCGCTTCCTGGATTTGAGTGAGTGGTTCCTTTCCCATATTAGGAAAGTTTTCAGCTATAATCTCCTCGAATATTTTTTCTGTCCCCTTCTCTCTATCTTCTCCCTCTGGCACCCCTAAAATACGGATGCTGGTGTGTTTAACATTATCCCAGAGTTCTCTGAGACTCTGTTCATTTCCTTTCAATCTTTTATCTCTTTTCTCTTCTACATTAGTGATTTCCACTAATCTGTCTTCCACCTCACTGATTCGTTCTTCTGCCTTCTGTATTCTACTGTTGGCTGCTTCTAATGAATTTTTTTATTTCAGTGATTGTATTTTGCATCTCTTCTTGTTTAATTTTTACAGCTTGTATTTCTTTGTTCAGTGTTTCCTGTAAATTGTCAGTCTTTGCCTCCATTCTATTTCCAATGCCTTGCATCATCTTCAGCATCAACAGTCTAAAGTCTCTTTCTGAGAGGCTGATAATCTCCTCATCACTGAGATGTTTTTCTGGGCTTTTTTCTTTCTCCCTTATCTGAGTTAGAGTTTTCCGTCTTTTCATTTTTATAGGTTTTTGGTGTGGTGACCTTTGTGTGGACAATAGAGTTGTAGGCTCTCTTAGTTCAGGTGTTTGCCTCCCCTTGATTCTGATCTTATTTGAAAGTACAGTCCAACACCCTGACTCAGACTTCTAGCCTCCAAAACTGAGAGAATAAATTTCTGTTGTTTTAAGACATCCAGTTTTTGATACTTTGACAGCAGCCCGAGGTTCAGGTTCTTCATGCCTCCACGTAGAAGGAACTCGTCGAGAAACAAAGTGATAGGCAAAAAATAGGACGCTTGCCAGAGGTGCAAGCAGGCAGGCAAGGAGTCTCTCCCGAATATTTTATATAATATATTTTTAAGAGCTTGAATTTATCTTACTCTACATAGTGTTGAGATTTATTCTGTCATGCAATTAATATATGGGTGGGCCAACTCGATGCTGTTAAAACTTTGTACTAGTCTTTGTGAGAACATCTGGAGAATCCCTTATTGTAAGATCAGATTAGCCCTACTCTTAAGGTATGTCTTTTCTGTGATATCAGTATAATGTCCAGGGTTTTCAATTTCCGCACTAATTCCAATCTCAGTGTCTCTCAGAACAACATAATATCTAGAATCTATATTCAGCTCACAGTCCCCCAATAACTGCATTTTTCCAGGTCTGATGAAATATTGCTCTGACCTTGGACAGCTGAATATTCAGCCAAATATTCAAGGAGATCTATATGCAGATTTTTTTATCCTATTGTCTGCATTGCTTCTTCTAATCTTTTGCCCTACAAATTCCATTCACACCAACACTCCCAAATCCTTTCCCTGTTTCTTCAGCACAGCTTAGCTAAGCTGCTGGTGTCTGTTGAGTTCTATGTATGAGTTCCACAGTTTGAAAAGTGCCATCAAGCAAAAAGCTGTGTTTTCCCTCACTTAGGGGCCATAGCTTCTACTGCCTGTTTTCCAGTACCCAAAGACAAATGCTCCTTGCATTTTTCCAGTAATATGGTTGTTAATTGTGAGACAATCTGTCCAGTACCCATTTTAGGTCATATTTTCAATCAGAAATCTTTTTACTTTATGTTTTAAAGTTGAATAAACTGAGATAAAGGGAGGTTAAATAATTTGCCAAAGCTCCCACAGGTTGGCAGAACAGAATCTGATTCATTCTATCTGACTTCAGAGTGTGTGGTCTAATGAAGAGCGTGGCAATAGTGTTTTGATTTTTTTTTTCATGACCTCAATTTCTTGAAGTTAAAAACGAAAACAAAGTATAATATAGTAGGACATGTGTAGGTTTACTGCATGCCTAACGACTAAGAAATAGAAGATGATGTTGTATGACCATGGTGACAGCAAGCAATAAATTATTTTATCCTTTCCCCAGCCAAAAAGTAGAAAAGCAGCAATACACAGTTTCTTTGCCTTTCTGACCTTGTGGATCATCCAGTCCGTGTATCCTGCTATGAGTTTTGAGCATCAGAGTCACCCCCATGAAAAGCTAAACATGCCTGGAACAGCTGCATCAGCTCACTCATTTGTTTCCGCAATGTCATTTATCCACTTTATTGGTCCAGAAATAAACCATAGTGAAAGCAATTTCAGGCTAGCTGATGTTCATTTTGTCAGTATTTTATCCTGGACCAGCCCTTTATGGTTTTGTCTAATACATTTAGGCTCAAAATTGTATCATCAAATCCTTTTGTAATCAATGTCTCCATAAACTTCAAATTAATTAAAATTCTAAATCTTAAGCAGCCTTAAGAGGTACTTTCCACAATACTATCAGGCTCATAAAAATTTCTAGTTGCACTGCTCATCATAACATTTATGTTCCTCTTAATGAGACATCACAGATAAAACAGGATGAAGTTTCATTACAATGGGCAATTTAGATTTTTGCTTCCACATTACATTTTTAAATGCTGTGAGTCCAAGTTTTTATTGCTAAATTGAAAGTCTTTCCCTTGATTTACTAGTTATAAATTAATATATATTTTAAGGAGATATTATGTGTCCCAGAAACTGTGCTCAGAAAGCAGAAAAATATTTCCACATTGCCAAGATAGCCCAGGATGACATACATTTCATCAATCCTTTGTCAAGGGAAACCAAATAAATAACTTTGGTATAATCCTAACTCTGAACAGATATTATTCCTGGCTTTAATGGCATTAACTGTAGAGGTTGTGATTATAAACTCACAAAGGACAAAAATTTTGTTACTTTCAGTAATATTTATGATATGTCTGTTGGAGATATGATATTGTGCTCACTTTATTCATTAGATCTTAGGGAAAGAGGTGATTTTTTGAAGCTAAGTAATGAAAAAATTTGTCAAGGACATAAACCTAATAGGAAATTGGCTCATTTTTCAGGTACTAGAAACTAAAGCTTTAAGTGTGGCTAAATATAAGATGCATGTTGATGTGTCTGCCTCTGCATAGCCTTCCCTGGGAGCTACCTGATAGAAGCTGCACACCATCACAGACAAATTTGTACCATGTGACCTCAGCATCGTAGCTCATGGAACTAGGAGTGTCCATCACACTTTAAGGATACAATCCCCAGCCAGATAGTAATCAGTGGTATTCTCTATACTTAATTTAAACTAAGACATGGTTTAAGAAGTGAGAAAATAAACTGATATATACAATTGAACTCAATATACATAGAGGCTGACCTGAGGTTGTCATTTTTAGCTGTATGCGTGATGACAACTAAGCAGAGAGAGATCTGTAGTGAGAAGCAAAAAGGGAAGAGTAAGCACTTAGACACAAGCAAAGGCAAAAGACCAAAACTCCGTAAAAGGTAGATGAAGAAGCCATGGTTTCTGGTTTCCCAATTCCTGGTTTCATAAGACAAGTATTTCAATTTTTATACCTTTAAGGTTGCAATCCTTAAAAATTAAGCTCTCTTCACTACAACTAGCTTGAATAGCTTCCTTGCAATAAATATTCCCTGACTACGATGTTCAACTATCTAGGTCTGATAGTCTTTTTAAAAGAAAATCAGAACTCACTGGCCTATATTGTTAAAAGTTTCTTTGGAAATAATTATCCCCAAAAGCAAAGAGGTGGCCCATCCACCCACCTAAGTAAGCTCTGTGGTCCCTTCCAAAATAAATGAGCCAAAACAATTAACCATGTGCAAGAAATAAGCAGCTATTTTGCATTACTTTGCTGATTAAGAAATCAGGGCCAAGAGACTGATAAAACCAAGCATCTATTAATGTTTGAGAATCAGTATAGTCACGTCAGCCTCAATAAAGTAAAATGGGGATGGATTGTGCTGTTTGGTTTTTAGATATCACATATTAATTAGTTTTTCATTCTGTCAGTCCAAAAGCTATATTAAAGTAGCAACGAATGATTCAGTTCTCTGTCTTCTATTCCTGTTGTTACATGTATATAATCTTCACTAACAGGGATTTCTGTTTCCTCTCGTGACCTCATTAGGCTTAGATATTGTCAACATTGCTCGGCCAAAACAGAATTTTAAATAATTTATTTCTTTACTTTATTGCATTTCTAAGCATTGGATACAATCAGCGGAATTGCCTATTTGCACCGAGACCTCTCCTGAGACGACCACTTCAACTGGTTTTAAATCTAATAATACCTATTTTTGCTCAGCATTTTAAAGTTTTCTAGGTACTATCCCATGTGACATCTCGTTTTGTCCCCTGTAGGAAACGAATATAGCATTCTTCTTGTTTTGCAGAAGAGGTGATGAAGGCCAGGGAAGTCCCATGTATTAGTTATCTATGGGCTATAGTAACAAATGACCACATCTTGCATAGTGTAAACAATATAAATTTATTATTTTATATTTCTGTGTGTCACAAGTCCAACAGGATCTCACCAGGCTAAAATTAAGTTGTTGCCAGAGCTGTAGTCCTTTCTGGAGGGTTAAAGGCAAGTAACCTTGTTTTAAAATTCAAGGGTTCTGCCCTCTCCCACTTTCTAGTAAACTCTTTTTCTACCACAAATACCTCTAATACTGTCACACGTATGGCTCAAGTGGCAGAGCTGCTTGAACTTAACCCCAACTCTGCTAATCTTTCATGGTTTTGACCCCACTCAAAATTAGCAGACATTCACCCCCCAAATGGTCATAGAAGTATTCCCAAGTACTACCCCAGAAGCACCAAAGAGGGCTACCAAATATTTTGCTTGTCTCTTAGTGGTAGGAGATACAGGGTGCCACATCTTTTCTTTTACTTACTGAGAAGATGTCTCAGCCTACTTCAGTTCACCAAACATCTTTGCCAGTGTGGAGGACCCTTGAATTTTTATGGTATTTATCTCCTCCTTTCTGGCATACATGTTTTACAAAGGCATTCTGAAGTCTTAGAGCTTTGATCATCAGATCTGTTTAACATATTGCCATCAGCATATTAAATGAAAGTAGCATCCCACAGCATCTCTGACCTGCCCAGTTCCCTTCAGATTATATTGTACAGAGGGTGGAAGAGCAAACATTACCTGGAAACAGACTGTGATGTACACTGTTGGTTGTTCTGTGTGACGATGAGTCACTTATTCTTCCTACTGGGTATAGAAAGAATGCATTTACAAGATCAATGACTACAAACTATATGCTTCAATGGGGGCCACTACTTGGTTTGGTGTGTAATAATCCACTGATATATGTCATGATACATCTGGTTTTTGCACTTGCAGTAATTCTGATGGATATAAAACTGCGAACACCATCCTTGCATCCTTTAAGTCTTTTAGTATGGTGCTAATCTCTGTAATTTTCCCTGGAATAAAATATAATTTGACTCACTATATTGATAAGGGTAGGGTAGGGACAGCTTCAGGGCTTCTACTTGGCCTCTCCTGGTACAATAGCTTGGATTTAATGGGCCGAAGAACAAATGTGAGGGTTCCATTATGAATATGTCCTGTGCCCTCATTTTAAAGAAGTCTTAATATGAGCTACTTCCCAAAGCTGCACGTACTGGGCAGTTCTAAATGAAGAAGGAAACAGGGCAAACCTATTCATCTGGGTAAGTCTGCTCTCAAAACCCACTCCCAGCATCACCTGGGAGGAAACTTGTTAGAAATGCAAATTCAGAAACCCTAGGGTGGGGGTGGGGAGGAATTCCTGGTATAACCAGTCTCCCCTTGATTCTGATGTACACTCAAGACTGAGAACCGTGAAGTTAAATGCATGCTCCATTTGGGAAGGCAAGCTTGGCCCTAGCCCAGCCAAAGAAGACTCATTAAATACTACGTTCCTGACCCCTTTAAAGAAAGCAGGCCAGCTGCCTAGATGAACAGTGATGCCTAGATGCTATATTCACTTGCCATGAGAGACCTGGGAAGGGGAAAAAGGCCTTCGTATTTGATGCATTTATAATTAAGATAGCACAGCTTCCTGTTTCTGTACTGCAGAATGCTTATAGTCATTCCCAATCTTTACTTTTTCATAGGACTACCTGTAATTGGAATACCCTCTATACTAGTTTGCCAGAACTTCCACAACAAAGTACCTTAGACTGAGTGGCTTAAATATCAGAAATTTATTTTCTCATAGTTCTAAAGTCTGAATGTCCAAAATCAAGGTGCTGGCAGGATTGATTTCTCCTGAGGCCTCTCTCCTTAGCTTGCAGATGACGTCTTCATATCATATCCTTACATAGCATTTCCTGTGTTCCCACACATCTCTGGTATCTATTTCTTTTCTTATAAGGACACCAATCCTATTGATTCAAGATCCCACTTTTATTATCTCACCTAACTTTAATTACCTGTTTAAAGGCCCTATCCCCAAATACAGAAATTCACATAAGAGTTTCAGTATATGACTTTTGGAGGAAGGCAGTTCAGTCCACTGCACCCCCCTTTCACTTACTCTCAGTGATGAAATGGGAAATTCCACAGCCACCCTCACCAGTTGATAGGAGAGAGGTGATGAGTCTCAGCTCTTGGTAATTCGTAGGTGAAGCCTAGCAGCTCCTTAGTACTTAGCACTCCATTTAGGTATTTTGTGTCTATTTACCACTTGGCAGAGGAGGCTGTAGATGAAAGTCAGAAAGAACAGAAAAAGTCCAATCTAACATCCGGTTGTCATGAAAAATTCTACCTTTTCTTCAAGACCTTGGTCCTGTAGATGAATGCAATTTCCCCTTCCTCTGGACTGGCTTAGCCTCTGGTACCTTACATCTGATGCTTATTACTCTCTGTCATTTGAGAAAAAAGTTGCCTCTTCTTGAAAGCAAGAACTGTATTTTATGTGGCTAATATATATATCCCCCACAAAGTGTCTGACACAACACCCAAGGTAGTGGCCACTAAAGATGTGCCTAATTAACTGGTGGCTTGAGATAAGAGAAAATACAATATAATATGGAGCCAGAGATAGAAGCAGGGTCAGATGGCAGCATGTAGGGTGGTTGGGTTTCTTTACCTTTGCCTTTAAAGTTCATCTCAGTAATAATCTCTGTTACTCAGAGAAGCAGCCACCAAGAAGTAAAATCCTCCCAGAAAATCCTGAGGCCTTCCACAACACATCTCCAAACCAGCAACCACTGTGACTTTCACTGGTTTACCAACATTCCTGATAAGGAAGAGAACACAGGAAGCAGCATTAAACACTTTCTTTCTCTTTGTCTTCCCCAGGGACTTCACTGTTAGCAAAGACTTTAATTCTACTCTTTGGGCCTTGACAATTCTGACCCGTCCCTAGCACTGGGTTATCGCACAGCTTCAAGATACAAAGAAGTTGTTTTACTAAAATTTAGGGACCTAAAATCAAATCAAATTTGAAATAAGCACTATCTCATTCTCTATTATGTATAAGAAAAGAGAAGATTATCTTTGATTAGTTAAGGTAAATGTTAACAAGTATAAATGAGAAGAAAAGTAAGCTATTTTAAAATTTTTTTTTAATTTTTTTTACTTTTTAAGGCTATGTGTATGGCATAGGGAAGCTCTCAGGCTAGGGACTGAATCAGAGTTGAAGCTGCCAGCCTAGGCCACAGCCACACAGGATCCAAACTACATCTGTGACCTACACCACAGCTCATGACAATGCTGGATCCTTAACCACTGAGCTAGGCCAGGGATCAAATCTGCATCGTCATGGATACTAGTTAGGTTCATCACTGCTAGGCCACAACAAAAATTCCCAAGAATTTTAAGTTAACAATTTCTGGCCTACTCTCAATTCATTGCTTCAGCATAGTACATTACTACCCATATGGCAGTGTTTGTCACTAGTTCCATTTAGGTTGTAAAGCATCTATTAACTCCTATCTTTTAAATGGATTGAAGGTGCAAATAACAGAACTTAAGTAATGTTGGTACCCTTCTCTGTGCAGGCCGTGCCTGTTTTAAAATAAGAATTAACATAGCAGGGGTAGTCTCTCCCATTGTCCTTTGATTTAGCCACAGAGTAAACTACTGAATTACATAAAATGTAATGTTGAGCCCACTCTCTGGCTCAGTTTCCATGGCTGTCCCTGGAACTGATACCCCGGGCATTTACATATTCTTGGGTCACAACAAGTAGACTAGCTCCTCCTTTGGGGCCTTCTGTAATTTTCTGAAACATTAATTGATCACTGAAAAGGGAAAATGAAATGAAATGAAATGGAGAAAGCTCTCCACCTGATTACTCAGTAAAACAACCAAAACCTGAAAATGTAAAGACGGCAGGCTGAATCTACATAATATAATGAAAAAAAAAAATTGCTCTCAGCATCTCCACTTAGTTGTTCCAACTCCTGAAAATAAAATAAATGTGTTGCCACTTCCTGTTATTTTAATAATGGATTTCCATTAGCTACTGAGTACTTAGGGATCAAGCATGGAAACTTTCCCCCCAGCTGTTTAAAAGTCAAGCATATTTATCCCAAAAAAGAGGAGAGGTGTAGAAAAGGACAACATCAACCAACTAACCAACAAACAAAAGTCATGTGCTTTGTTTGGTTTAATAAAGGAATGTTCTGTTGAGGATTACCTCAAAAAGGGGATATATTTCTATTTTCTCTGTGAGAATCACTGAACTAGACCATATCACTGCATAAATTCAGTAGAGAACAATTCAAAGATATTTAGCTCTAAAAAGAATAAGAAAGAAAACCCGAGGCACAGAAACAACAAAAAAGATGGTTAATCTAAGAATCACTCATAGTTTGGGCTTTTTTTCCCCCCATAGGAGCAAATACAACCTTGAGACACAAATTAATTTCCTGTGTCTCCTATCCTTACCTGTAAAATAAGGTCATTGAACAAAATGAGCTTTAATGTCCCCTTCAGTTCTAAACTTTTACAGTCCTACAATTTAGCTTCTTAATTATACTTTGCTAAGGTTTTTATTAAATTACTTTTCACTCCATAATTAAACTTTTGGGTACAAATAAGGAGAGAAGAACAGTCTAAGAGATGGCTCAAGGTTATATTTGCTCCTATGGGGGGAAAAAAAGCCCAAACTAAGAGTTAAGACAGGAATCCTATTAATAGCTAACAAAAAGAGGCTGGACAACCACGTCGAATGCACCTACCTATAAAGGGTAGTCATCAATAAAATAGCCTCAAAAGCGTATAATTTGCTAACATTTCTGAACTTTGAAACATTAACAACTCACTTTTTGAGGCATCCTTCTCGATGACTGTCTTTATTTGAAACGTAATCCAAAAGTTATTTTCTCTTTACCAGACATCTCAAACTACACTTCTTTACCAGAAATGCTATCTTATTAGCTAAGATTCCCATGGCAAGACAAATTCTAAAACATCTCGCAAATAGTAAACTGTGTCCTGAGCCTATGTAATATTTATGAATGGATCATTTTCTTTCTAAAAGCAACATCAAAAATTTTACGTAATTCCAATTTTCTTACTTTTTTGGCTTAAGTTTCTCTCATTTTCAATTGGTTCTTTGTTATATTTTTATTTATTATTGATTAAGTATTGAGAATTAAATAGCATTCAGTGTTTTCACTGTGGGTATTGATTTTCTGTCATACTAATGCCCCTACATAATCATCTGTTATTCACATTAAATATCTTAGCTAGATTCTAAACAAATGATATTAATTCTGTCACAGCCCTAAAATTGTACATAATTAATGATAGGCTGGGTGTAAAGTTGAGGGGTGGCAAAGAATAGGCAGCCAGGACTCAGGAGATAAAGCATTATATCTGAGACTAATAACTTGTAATTTCAGGAGGATTTTACTTTTCCATCAGTGAACGAGATTTGTTAATTAATATCCTCTGTCTGTCATGTCTGTCTGTGACTCCTTTATTTAACATGAATTAATTCTTTGTTATTTTTAAGTGCTTTCTCTCAAGTTACTCTTGTTATTCTCCTCTTGACCCTCAATAGCTGCCTTTTTCGAAATCCCACCCTCTCAATGGTCTCTGATCCTGAGGGTAAAATTCAAGCTCTCTGTAGAGATTATTACAGATTACAAGTGACAGACACCTAGCTCAAACTAGGTTATACAGAATAATTTATTGAAAAGATATCAGGATAGCTCTCATAAGTGAAGGAAAAACTACAGGACCAGAGAAATGCAGATTAACTTGTTGAGTGGAACCAGAGTCCTGAGTGATATCAATTCTCTCTCCGTTTCTCTACTCTCTGGGTTCTTTTTTTGCAGCTTTATTATCCCCTCCTATAGTAAGGTTTTCTCCATACTGTGAAAACATGACCATGCACTACTTGCTAGACTAATGGGTTAAAGAATTTCCCCCTCTGGTGCTAATTAAATTTATAGAAGGAGACCCAGATTGTCCCTGGTCAGGTCATGTGCCAACCCTTGGTCCAGTCACTTTAGCAAGAGGACGCAATATAGGCCATTTCACATCGTTATGGCAGTTGAAGTTTCCAAAAGGGAAGTACCTTGGCTGAAGCTTTCTGGTTGTATTGGGAGACTTATCAAAAAAGGAGGATATTTTCCCAAACATACAAAACAATATGTCCATTACTATTCCAATTACTATGGCAATGTAACAAACCACCCCAAGGATACCTGGCCAATCAGAGCAGACATTGGACATGAACAATATTCTTAACTTATTTCATTTATACTGACGGAATAACAGGCCTTATCCCTGGTAGAGCTTCCTGTGGAGACCCTGGAATGAACCCTCAGCAGCAGCTCCCAAAGGCACTGACTCCTCCATGATGACAATTCTAGGAGCAGCAGCTCTTTTCAACAGTTCTGACTCTCTTCTCTCCCAGAACAGCTTACAGTTCCATCTGCAGCTGCACAGTTCAGTGAAATTTTCCCAGAGGGAACTCCAGAGGGAGTTCACCATAGAACTCTGCTGTGCTGGCAGCCACAATGCTGCATAACTCTTCCAAGGAATTTGCTCAGTGTGCCCAATAATTGTATTATCAAAGCCATCCAATGAAATACACCTGGTGCCAAACCTTGACTGTCTCCTTGGCAGCCTCTTACTCTGATCTGCAATGGGACACAGGGCTCAGGGAGCACCTTCATAACCCCTAAATGTACCCCAAAGGCTGGAGCATTAAAGTCCTGCTCCAACGGAAAAAATGCTATCTGTATCCAAGCTTCCAGAAGATTCTTCATGAGTCAAATTTAGGTTTAATTTGTCTCCACATAGACAGGCAAATTATATTTACCCAACCCCAGATTAGCACACAGGATGTATTTCTGTAATATTAGAAATGAATTCCATTCTAGAAATTCCAGAATACTTTAAAACATTGTATATTCCTTAATATGCAAATAATCTTAGTAAAAACTATAGGTAGCAATGTATGTGCAGCTGTACTGCCTCAATTTATAGCCAGTTTTATCTTTGAGTCAGAACTACAAGATATCTTTCTGCTGTTAATAAAAATAATAACAAAGAAAAAGAGAGTAGAGCACCGAGGAATCGATAAATACCTTAGGAGGTGTTGACAGACTGTGCTGAACCCAAGGGCAATGAAGGCCAACTGTACATTCATTTCCTTGACATGCTCAACCTTGAGGTCAGATAGTAAATTATTAAAGGTAGTGCTGAGACCAAAGGCTTTAAAATATCTTTATTTTCTGTTCATCTATCTCAGATTGCTTTTGTGTTATTAGTTCATGACCACCATATTACTATGCTAAATATCAACACATTTCTAAAGAATTATTTATTGATCAACAGAATGGAGAAAAATTAATCCAAGTGCCTCTATGAACATAAATTTTCCTAGTTTTAGTAATTAATATTAACTTATAGATCATTCTATAAAAATACAAATCAGTCCAGTCTACCTTTGAATGATGCAATATGAAGAATTGTATGTTAGCTTACTAAAGACTTGCTCTCATTTCATCAGTATTTTATTGATAGCAATGAGGTCATGTCATTAATACTCTAGCATATTAAAATAGTTCATAATTACTAAACATTTTCCTTTTGAATGGCCAATTTTAATCCTCTTTCTTTAGTACACATTTAGAGTACTTCATACATTAATAAAGTCTCAAGCAGTGCTCTAATTTTTACCTTTACTGTCATTTGTTGCTATTTAGTTAAGAAGGAACACAATATTGGAGCAATTGAAAGTGCACTGGCCCAAGTTGCAAGTGACATTTTTTCAAGTCCTGATGTAATCACCCACTATCTCTATGCCCTAAGAAAAGGCAGAGATTATCACAAAATCAGTGGCTTCTAAACATTGCTGCATATTACAATCATCTGGAGAGTTTTTTTATATTCCAACCACCAGATCACACCCATAGCAATTACCTCAGAATGTCTGGGAGTAGTAGCTAATGTGAACCAAAAGTTGGGAAACTGGACCACTTTACTAAATGATCTAAGGTCCTTTCAACTCCATAACTCTGTGGTTTTTGGCTCATCATATGTGTTTAAGTATTCAGTAAAAAGAAAAATATTCAACAAGAAGAAAGTAGAAAATTAATGGGACAAACTGAACTTGATTAGGGAAAATAGAGAAGCCATCAATCAAAGCCTGCAAATAGGAAGGAAACTCTTGAGAAGTGAATTGCTAGAGTTGATTTTGCTTGTGTCCTACCCTGGCCATTTCTGCCAGAAGATAAGTAAGAACAGAGATTTCAAGAATGGAAATACATTGTAGAGAGCAGCTGTCCAAGAGAGGAGAGATTGATCACACTATTTGGAATGTGCACCATTATTTTTATTCTCTTGTCAACAGTAGCCACTCTAATTCTCTCCCCTCCCTCTCACTTCTCTTCTCCATCTTGCAAGACAGATAATGCATGCATGGTCCTGGCTGCTTATAAATATCATGGTTGGAGTTTTGTCCATTTAAGTGATAGAGGTGGTCATGGTAGTCTGGCTTAAGATAATAAAGGACATGTTTGGTGGATCTGTAGGGTGGGAAGAAATAGAGCAATGGTCTTAAGAGGGCTTGATCGAAAAGCAAAATAAATGCCTTCTTACACAGGCTGGTAGGACCTACAATTGTTGAAGCAATCCATGCAGACGTTTATCCCCATGGGCAGGTGACCAGTCAACCAGCTTAATGAATGAAACCATACATTCCTCTAGACTAAAAAAGAAAAAAACACAAGTAAAAACATTGCAGGAGTTTGTCACAGATCACCTGACTGGTACAGAAGTAAAATATATCTTTTGGAAACAGTTTATAAAAATGATAAAGTCAGGATAAAATAATAAAGAGTTACACTTATCCTGAAATACCTTTAAAGTTTCATATGTGTTGAGTCTTACAGTGCCTAAGGAAATTTATAACAAATGTTGATAAGTTAATGAATGAATTGAGTGAATTTTATTTTTTAAAAAACATACCTTTATTCTGAACCTTGCTTGCAAACTATTATTTCTCTAAAGTTAGAAGAAATAGTCTAGGAAACAGATCTGCACTATCCCTTTACTTATGTATATATTTAAAGCAGCTTTATTGAGATATAGACATACGAAAAAAACTTCACATCTATAAAGTATACAATTTGACAAGTTTTGACATATGTAAGCACCTGTGGAACCATCACCGTAATTTAGATAATGAACCTATGCCATATCCTCGAAAGATTCCTCAGATCTCTGTGATTCTTCCCTCTTGTATCTCCCAGAATGCTCCCACTCCAACACTTCCCTGACAAATACTGATATGCTTTCTCTCATAAAACTCAGTAAGAATATCCCAGAATTTATATAAGTGCAATTATATGCTATTACTCTCTATCTCTAACTTTTTCACACAACGAAATTATTCTGAGATTCACTCATGTTGTAACATGTATCAGTGGTTCATTCATTTTTACTGCAGAATAGTAGTCCACTACACAAATGTATCATAATTTATTTATGCATACACCTGTTGATAAATGTTAGGTTGCTTTTAGTTTGAGATTATTGTAAATTAAGGTTCTAGGAACACTTGGTTCAAGTGTTTGATCTATGTTTTTGCATCTCGATCTGTAAGGAGCGTGGCTAGGTCATATGTTTCATATATGCTGAACTTTTAAGGAAACTGTAACATTGTTTTTCAAAATGAATACATTCCAACTTGCAGTATATGAGAGTTCCAGTTTCTCCACATATTTACCAACGCCCGGTATGGTCAGTTTTTTCAATTTTAGCCCTTCTGATAGGTATATAATGATATTTCATTGTGATTGTAATTACAGTTCTCTAGTGACTAATAACATTGGCTATCTTTTCATGTGCTTATTAGTCATTTATTTATCTTCTTTGCTAAAGCACCTGTTCAAATATCTTTTTCATTTTTTGGTTACCCATTTTTTCTTTCCATTACTGAGTTTTGAGAGTTCCTTATATACTCTGGATACAAGTTTGGCTTTTGTTTTTTTTCCCCCCAGATATAAGATATGTAAATACTTCAAGTCTGTGACTTGTCTTTTTATTCTCTTACCAGTATCTTTTGAAGAGCTGGAGTTTTTTGTTTTTGTTTCATTTGTTTGTTTTTTGTCTTTTTAGGGCCACACCCATGGCATATGGAAGTTCCCAGACTAGGGGTCAAATCAGAGCCACAGCTGCCAGCCACAGCCACACAACGTGGGATCCAAGCCACATCTGAGACCTATACCACAGCTCATGGGCAACGCTGAATCCTTAACGCACTGAGCAAGGCCAAGGATCAAACCTGCACCCTCATGGCTACTAGTCAGGTTCATTACCACTGAGTCACAATGGGAACCCCCTAAGAGCAGGAGTTTTTAATATTGATGAAATTCTATGTATTAATATATTGGTGCTATATATAAGAAATCTTTGCATAACCCAAGGTCACAAAGATTTTTGCCTTTTTTGTTATATAAGTTTCATAGTTTTAGGATATATATTTATATGAATCAAAATGAGAATTGAAGTTCATTTTTTACATATGGCTACCCAATTTTTCTAGTAACATTCGTTGAAAATGCAATACTTTCTTCACTGAATGGCCCTTGTATCTTTGTTGAAAATTGGTATTCCAGTGCTGTGTGTGTCTTTGCTAGACTCACTATTCTGATTCACTTTTCTTTGTGATGATATCATACTGTTTTGATTACTATAATTTTGTTATAACTCTTTAAACAATATAGTATTAGTCCTCAATTAGTTCATCTTCTTTTTCATAGTTGTTTTGTCTGTTTTAGTATCTTTGCATTTCCATGTAGATTTTAATATATAGACAATAGCATTATGTCTAAAAATATGCCTTATTAAAAAGACTTTAATGCTAAAAAAAAAATGCCAAACCATCACCTGCGGCTTTAGTGACCTGTAATCTATTTGCTGGTGGAGCATTTTACCTCAATCTTACCTCATCACCAGCAAGATGGTGATGGCAGAAGGTTGGGATGCCTGTTGAAATTTCTTATAATAAGGCAACAATGAAGTTTGATGCATCAATTGACTCTTCATTTCATAAATAATTTTTCTCTAACATGAAATGCTGTATGATATAATTTTACCAACAGTAGAATTTCTTTCAAATTGGAGTCTTCTCAAACCCCTCACTGTTTTATCAGCTAAGTCTATGTTATATTCTAAATCTTATGTTGCCATTTTTTCTGTTAAAAGTTTTCCTATAGTAATTGCACTATTTTACAATCCCACCAATAGTGCATAAGCACTCTAATTTTTCCACATCCTTGCCAAGACTCATTATCATCTATTCTTTTTTTTATAGTAGCCATCCTAATGGCATAGTTATTCTTTCTTAGGATGGTTAACTTTAGTCATTGATTTTAGAACTTTTTGTTTTCTAATATAGATGTTTGGTGCTATAAAAATTCTCCTAATAGTGATTTAATAGCATACCACAAGATTTGATGTGTTTTCATTTTTAATCAATTCAAAATACTTTTAACTCTTTTGATTTACTTTTTGACTCATGAGTGATTTAGAAGTGTATTACTTAGTTTCCAGTCAGAATTTTCCAGAATTTTTTTGGTTTTTATTCATAATTTAATCCCATTTCAGACAGAAAGCATAATGTGTATGACTGAAATCCCTTCAATTTTATCAGAATAAAGTTTATTGTTATTAATTTTCTTTGTGCATTTCATTTTCCTATTGTGAGTCGGATGCTCTATAAATGTTGGTTAGATCAAGTTGGTTTACAGTCTTCTATATCCTTACCATCTATCTATTCTGTCAGTTATGAGTAGAATTAGAGGCATGACATCATTGTGTGTTTATCTATTTGTTATTACAATTCAATCAGTCTTGCCCTATTATTTTGAAACCGTATTATTAGATGTATAAATATTTGATTGTTATATGCTCTTGAAGAACTGACCTCTGAATCATTTTGAAATTATCTTGTTATCTCTGGTAATAGTTTTTGCTCTGAACTATACTTTTTCTGAAAATACTGTACTGTAGAAAAGCCAACTTTTTTTTTTTTTTGTCTTTTGTCATTTTGGGGCCGCACCGCGGCATGTGGAGATTCCCAGGCTAGGGGTCTAATCAGAGCTACAGCTGCCGGCCAACGCCACAGCCTCAGCCACAGAAATGAGGGATCCAAACCATGTCTGCAACCTACACCACAGTTCATGGCAATGCCGGATCCTTAACCAACTGAGCAAGGCCAGGGATCGAACCCACAACCTCATGGTTCCTAGTCAGATTCGTCAACAACTGAGCCACGACGAGAACTCCCCCAGCTTGTTTTTTAATAAGTTTTTTTTCAGTACATCTTTTCCATGCTCTTACATTTTAACCTATTTGTGTTCTTACATGGAAGTATGTTTCTCTCAGTAAGCATACATTTGACAACAACCTGGCAATATCTGATCAAAATTGGCAGTTTCCAATTTTGATTGGAGTATTTATACTAATTATATTTAATATTGTTATTGATACGGTGAGGTTTTAATTTGTTATCTTGCTATTTCCTATCTCTTAGTCTCATCTGTTCTTTATTTTCCTTTCTCTATTTTTCTGCCTTCTTTTTTTTTGTTGAATTAATTTCATGATTCTATTTTATCTCTGTTGGTTTTTGTCTACTCTGGATGCTTTTAATTTTTTCCTTTGATTATTGGCATTAAGCAGTTTTATTATGATGTGCCTTGCTGTGGTTTTCTTCATATTTCTTGTTGAGATTCATTGACCTTCTTGTATCTATGGTTTTATAGTTTTCATTAAATTTAGAAAAAATTTGGCCATTATTTTTGAAGTATTTTTTAACATGTACATTAGGCTGCTTAAAATTGTCCCACAGTGCAAGAGTCTCTGTTTTATTTATTATTTATTTATTTATTTATTTATTTATTTATTTATTTATGTCTTTTTAGAGCCACACCCATGGCAGATGGAAGTTCCCAGGCTAGGCGTTGAATCAGAGCTGCAGCTACAAGCCTGCACCACAGCCACAGCAATGCCAGACCTGAGCCACATCTGTGACCTACACCACAGCTCAAGGCAACACTGTATATTTAACCCACTGAGTAGCACCTGAGATCAAACCTACTTCTCTACATGCCAGGTTAACTTTGACATGATGCCAAAAAATGAATTTTACATTGTTAAATTCTGGATATTTTTGTTCTTTTATACATATTCTTGAAGGCACTTCCCCCCTCCGGGATTCAGTTAAACTGCTTGGAAACAATTTGCTCCCATTAAGTCTTACTTTAGGATTTTATTGTGTTGAGAGGGGCACTATTTAGTTTAGGGCTCATGATTCCCTATCATGGAAGGAAAACCTACTCTGTACTCTCCTCACTGTCTTCTATGTATGGAGTTTTCCAATGTCTGGCTGGTAGAAAGATGAAATATTCCTTGCCTTGCAGGAGTGCCAGACATTGTTTCCTCTAATTCTTTCAGGTAGATTTTTTTTTTTAATTCCAGCTTTGAGTAATTTTCACTAATGTGAGAGGGCAGAACTAGCATCAGTAAAAGGACATATAGAGACATTGATTTGAGGTCAATATAAGGAAGGACTTTCTAATACTTCAGGTATCAAAAATGGAATAGATTACCCTGTAAGGTAGCATGATAAGATTTCTCCAACTGAAAATATCCTGGCAAAAACTGAAAATCCCTTTATTGGAGATTTTGTCATAGAAATTCATGTTTTATTATTTAGAATACTGTGCTATATTACTTTTAAGTTCTTAGATATCGGAGCACATGACTCTTTAACAGCCATAGAAGTAAGTCAGAGTTTAACATACTTGAAGAGAAAAGAGTAAATTTGAGGAGTTTCTGTTGTAGCTAAGTGGAAATGAAACCAACTAGTATCCATGAGGATGCGGGTTCATTCTCTGGTCTCTCTCAGTGGGTTGGTGATCCAGCATTGCTGTGAGCTGTGGTGTAGGTTGCAGATGTGGCTTGTATCCCACATTTCTGTGGCTGTGGCGTAGGTCTGCAGCTGTAGCTCTGATTGAAGCCCTAGCCTGGGAATTTCCATATGCCACAAGAGCGGCCCTAAAAAGCAAAAAAAAAAAAAAAAAAGGAATAAATTTGATATAGTGTTACCTTATTTGTAAATCATGTAGCAAATAAACTTTCACCATTGGGAATTATAATAATATTCATATCATTTAAATCAGCAAGTTTCTATTCACCTAAATATCACTGCTCTATTTAATATGAAGAGATTTCCAATCTTTTGCAGAATAAATCCTTTGATTTAGTTTTTACTGTTTCACCTGAAGAAATGTAGTACATAGCAAAAATAGTTTGTGTTCATGAAACCAAATTATAGGTAAAACCAATCTCAAAAGAAAATGTGTCAGATCTGTGTGATCCTTTTTTCCTAGGGTTCTGGGGCACCCAGAGTAGATTTTTCAGAGATCTTGCGTTATTAGTAACAGAATATATTTAAATATCTTAAATTTAATTCTTAAATATATTTAAGTATCTTAAATTTAATACTTTATTAAATATAAATTTTATATTAAATTTATATTTAATAAAGTATTAAATTGTTTAATACTTAAATATATTTAAGTATGTATAGGATATAGGACTAGAATGTTATTCCTCCAATAGAAATGCATAGAAGGAGGATCTACACTTGTGGGTGATTATTCATTAATATCTCTGATATATTATTCATGGCCTTCGTAGGAAATAGAAGGCGCACCCAAAAGGGTTTAAGTGAAGGGACTTAAAGTACAGTCTATTTCTAGAGATTTGTGTAACATGGTTACTATAGCACAAAGGCATTGTCACCCTAAGGCCTGAAGGTGCAGGGCAGTGATCAGTATTATCAGGCAAGGCAATAGCTAGACCCACAAATGTGCCATATGATAGCAGCTGTAGCTGTAGAGTAATGCAGGGCTGCCAGAACCATGCTGCTAGTTATGGAGTGAGAGAGGGGGATAAACATCTCAACCTATTTTTCCTCCCACCCTCTGATAGCCAGCCAGTGCTTCCACAACCCTCCCAAAAGCCATAATATTAGGAGTCCAGGTAATGATCTGATAATTATATATTATGAAGTAAAGGGGTATGGTTGTTTATTTGTTACTATCTGTTGGAAACTAAGCACCATGAGAGAAAGGAACTTTATTATATTCACAACTGTGTCTCTACCACCCCGAATAATTCCTGGCACATAGGAAGTATTCAGCAGATATTTGTTGAAAGATTTTTGTTGAAACTGCACACAGGTTTGAATGGCTATTGTTTTCCATATAAATTTCTTAGGATAAAGAGACTTTAAAGTCACTTTCCTAAATGGAAAATTATTTAATGGCTGCATTAAAGTCTTACAAAATAAACAGATGGTAGGAACAAAATCTAAACTGGATTGAAACAAACGCATAAAGGACCAAAATTTCTAAGCCAGTGACTGTCTGGGAACAAGTATGGGGTTAAGTCAACAATACAAACTACAGCAATAATTCTTGGTGAAAAGATCTAGCCAGCACTAGGGAACCACAGAGTTAATCTCCCAAATGGATCATTTTCCAAACTAGTACAAGGAACCGGACAGCCTCAGTGTGAATAATCTTCCATACAGCCCTTTGATGTGAGACTTGCAAAAGAGCAGTGATGAGGAATGAGGTCTGACAGTTCTTCAGACTACTTTGGCCAACTGAATTAATGTCAGATGAAATAAAAATCCAGGCAGCTACTAATGTAGCTCAGAGAAGAGTACAGAACTTTTTTCCTCTTTTATTTAAAGGCACCTAGATATCAAACAGCTTTGAAAGTTTTAGAATTTTAATTTATTCAACATAAAAGTGACGAAATGAAAGTCCCATCATTTTGTTTCACATGAATGATATTATTTACTCATTTAATATTTACTGAGCACTTCCTATATAATGGTAACTGTCATCAAGCATACAAAAAAATGAGTAATGCACAATCCCTGCCTTCTAGGGCATTACAATCACAGGACAGAAAGGATATGAAAGCTAATTATTAGTTATATGACAAGGGCTGTAAGAGAGGTAAGGAGAGGCATGATGAAAATACAGGAAGAGGAGAATTTGGCATTGCCCAGAGACATTCAGAAGGGCTTCCCAGGCGACGGAAGACATGTAAACTGAGTCTTAAAGGCTGTATAGAAATTTCTGGTTGAACAGGAAGATATGGGAGTGGGGAAGGAATAGCAAGCACTTCATAACATTGGCAGTATTTGCACTTGTGTTCACAAACTTATTACTGCCAGCAGACATTTTAACTATAAAGAATTAAGGAAAAAAATTCAGAGCTGGAATTAATTCATAAAAGGATACAGCCAAGCCCTTGAAGAGCAGATAAATTACAGAGTGAGATATATGAACAGTTTCACAATAGTTCAAATAGAGATAAGTAATGAGGGAATAAAGTCATCATACATCACATGGCAAAATGGGCTTTAAATCTCAAAGCTGCACCACTGAAGTCAGAGCCATTTTCATATTCCAAGTGATAATTCAGTTTTAGCCACAGCTTTCGACATCTTGAATTAATATTCTTTTTTTAATTTACATAACAATTCTTATTTTTTTTCATTGTAGCTGGCTTACAGTGTTCTGTCAGTTTTCTACTGTACAGCATGGTGACTCAGTTACACATACATGTATAGATTCTTTTTTCTCACATTATCATGCTCCATCATAAATGACTAGATATAGTTCCCAGTGCTGCACAGCAGGATCTCATTGCTTATCCATTCCAAAGGCAATACTCTGCTGCCATTAACTCCACGTTCCCAGTCCATCCTGCTCCCTCCCCCTCCCACTTGGCAACCTTGAGTCTTTGCATTAGTATTTTTAATTTGACCTCATCTAGTCTTATGGCTCTAAATACCAACTATAGGCTGTATCTCCAAAGATTTTATCACTACCCCAGATTTCTCCTCTGATCTCCAGTTTGGTACATGCCTCAACAGGCATCTCAAACTAACCATTTCCAAATAACGACTTATGTTCTCCTTTGTACCTGTATCCCTCAAAACTGTCTTCCCCCAGACTTCTCCATTTCAATAAATGCCAACTTCAACTGTCTGTTTGCTCAGCCATCCAGTCACCACAGAGCCCTCTTCACACACTTCCTCAATCCATTAGCAAATTCTCTGCTTTCAACTACCCAAAACCTGAAAGTATCTTACTGCATCTTCTTGCCATGCTGGTCCAAGTCATTGTTACTCTGGGCTCCTAACAAGTAACCCCCCTTTTCTCTTGCCACCCCCACTGTCCATTCATCATTTAATCCTCAGGATGATCTATTTAAAAAGGTCATGTCATATATTCCCTCTATTCAAAACTTTCCACTAGCCTCCAACCTATTTCAGAGTATTATAAATAAATAAATAAAGTACATGTGTGTGCTCATATGTATGTATATATTTCAAAGTTTTATATATATGTATATATGTTTATATGTATATAGTTAATCCTTGAACAACCTAGGGTACCATCTCTCCTTACAGTAAAGAAAATCCATGTATAATTTAGAATCGATCCTGCATATACACAGTCCTTCATCTGTGGATTAAGTCAACCATAGATTGTATAGTATTGTCATATTTACTACTGGCAAGGTGTGGGAAAAAAATGGAAATAGGAAATAAGTTTTGTGTATAAGCAGACATGCACAGTTCAAACCTGTATTCCAGGATCAACTGTATATGTATACATGTGTGTTTGTGGGTATATTATATACATGTACAATATACATATATTTATATATACATACATACACATTAATATAATTGCCTATAAGGCCCTGTGTAATCTGCTCCTGCCTGTGCTGCCACACTTAGTTCTCTAAACCGGGTCCTACTTCTCCCTCATGGTCACTGTGCTCCAATGCTTCAGCCACACTAGCCTCCTTGATGTTCCTCAAATATACTAAGCAGCCTCTAGCCTCAGAATCTATTAATCTCTTTGTGACTTCCCTCATGTCCTTCAGGCTTTAGGTAGACCTTTCCTGGCCTTATCTGAAATTTAAATGCCCCCCTTCACTCTCTATTTCCATTTTCAGCTTTATTTTTTGTATAATTCCTGGTTTATCACATACTTTACTTGTTTTTATATTTCTTATCTGTCTCTCCATGGTTGTTCCACAAAGGTACACACTTACGTCTTTTTCACTCATTGCTGTATCTCCAGTACCTAATATCTCTAGCACACAGAAGATGCTCAATAAACAATATTTAATTTTTAAAAAATGCAGCTTTTTATTACATACCACACTTGGCAAGATGGGCAATCGTAATTCATTTTCAGAATTCATTGAACAAATATTTAGCGAGCATTCAAACCAGTAGGGGGAAGCAAAACTTTACTAGCTCAGCAAATAGCCATCACACTGGGTCAGCAATTCAGAGGTGACAACCAATGGAAGATTAGGCAAACCAAGTTGACCTCGGGTGTATGAGCTGAAAAGGATGAACTGGAGAGCTGGTTAGAACCGTGTCCGTACAAAGAAGCAGGGAGAAAGGCAGGAAGACAGGGAGACAGGGAGACAGGGAGAATACGTTTGTCTGGGAGAATGAAACCCGTACTGGGGGCCCATGGAATGAACAGATGGTTTGTTCAGATGCCTTATCAGAAAATTAGGCATTTTATCCCAGTCAAGTAAGTCAGAACTGTTGGTAGTGGCCATGGAGGTTACCCCTCTCAAATGACAAACATTTTTAGTCTTTATAGCCAGAGCCAGGAGTCAAATTGTACCCACCTCTAAAAAGACTGGGGAGGAATTGTATAGATTCCAGGTGTGTAATCTCTTCCCTGAGGGTCACAGTTTTTTTTTAAATCATTGAAATGTTATACATCTGGAGAAAACCATAATTTGAAAAGATACGTGCAAGCTAATGTGCATTGCAGCACTATTTACAATAGCCAAGACAAAGAATCGGTGTGTGCACATGTATAACTGAATCATTTTGTTGTGCAGCAGAAATTATTACAACATTGTAAATCAACTATACTTCAATAACCTTTTAAAAATGAACCCCCTCCCAAAACAAACAAACAAAAACAACTTAAGAAAAATCCAAGTTTGCAAGTGCTTGGGCCTAGGTTGCTGCAGCAGAATACCAGATATCGGTGCCTTTGAATTGTCAAAACAAGTTAAAATGATTCTCAGTGGTCAAAGACAGGGACTTTTCCCATTATTCACTTAGACTTTCTCATTGACTCCCTAAGAAATTATAATTCCTTAGGTTTCTTCTTTTTTTAAGTATACTCCTTCAACCCTCAGTGCTTAGTGTCTTCAAGCCCACTTCCCTATTTCCTTTTTCATTATGTTTCAGTCATCATTCTTATCTCTTACATGATTTGCAGCTACTTTGTTTATTAAGATAGCCACTGGCCACATGAGGTTCTTGAACATTTGAAATGTGACTAGTGTAATTGAGAAACTGATTTTTTTTAAAACATTCAATTTTAATTAATTTACATTTTAGCTCATTCTTGATTTATTTATTGGGCAATTTTAAGTATCTTTAGAATAACTTGAGTGGATGAATTTACTCTCAACTGTAAAATTATTAAATACAAGTATATATGTATGTTTCTGATGAAATTTTATCATTTGAATTACGATGTTCTACAAATATAAAATATATACTAAATTTTGAAGACAATATAAAAATATATAAACTATCTAATTTATAATTTTATTGATTATATGTTGAAATGATAGTATTTTGGATATACTGGGTCAGTTGAACAATATTATAAAATTAACTTTACTCATTTATTCCTTTAATGCGGCTGCTAGAAAAAAATTTAAATCACACATTTCTCTTTATATTTCTCTTGCACAGTCTAGCCTGGGCATCAACAGACAGGGTGCCATTTGGGAACTTCCTGGAAATATAGAATCAGAATCTACCTTTAAAAAACAATACTTGTAGTATGAGTGAATTGAATTATTGAGGTTACATTTTTTGTTATTGGCTCATGAAAAGAATGGGTTATTAGTTTAAAATGAATAAAATTTTAAATAGCATTTTTTAAATGACTTAAATGGTGGTCATTTGTGGTAAATAGATTCAAGTCTATAATAAGTGAACCAAAAAGTGTGAATGCACATTAGTCATAAAATTTGAAATTACCAATTTAGTTCTAGTAAAATAACACTACCCACCATATTAAATTTACCTTAACTTGAATGTTATTTCTCTATTTCTATTTTTATGCTTAAAAAGGTTATTGTTATGAGATAAGGACATGGGGTATAGATTTTTTATTTGTAAACATTTGAGTAATATAATAATAAAATAAGTGAAAACATTTTTAAAACACAAAAGTAAAAAAAGAATCCCTAAACAACATGTTTGACCATTAAAGCTTAAGATGCAGTGATCTAGAATGCGACCACCAATCATCGCCCACCTATTCTTCCTCTGTATATCTGGCATATAGAAGCTGCTCAAATAATAGTATTTAATCAAATTTTTTTTTCAGCTTCTTATTACACACTTGCTATTCCTGGCAGTATGGCTGCAGTACTGGACCGTGATCAAGCTATCTTCCAAACAGCACCGGTCTGGAGAATTTGCTGCTCCCATCTCCCCTGTTCTTCCCTGCCTTTTAGCGCTCCATAAACCAATATAACTCTACCTTTATTCCATATATTATAATCATAGATTCATAGAATGCCAGAAGCAGACCGAGACTATCACCATTTCATTAAGATAGAAACAGAGCCTGAAACAGGAATTTCTATTCAAGTGATATTTCTAGAAGTGGCCTCAGAAAAAGATGAATGAAGAAAGCTGAATTAAGTAGAGGAAAAAACACTAATTAAGAATATAGTCTCATTAAAGACTAACTTTATCCCAATCCTACAGGGATTGTCTGGACCCCAAGTTTCACTACAGTGTTGTTCCCACCTTAAGCCAAGAGTGACCCTTTTGGAACTTTCAGGCTTGTCAGTGATTGGTTGACACTGAGGTTCAATGCATGGCATCTATGCTGAGTTGACTCCCTTTTAGCTGAAATTTTCTATGGAAGTGGGTGGTTATAAGCTGTTATCAGCTAACTCGCAGCAGTTGGGCAGAGGGTGTATCAGTCTTTACAGGGAATTCGATTGACCACTGACAACATCGCCTATAGTCAGCCCATTGCACAATTCAGTGCTTTTACTGTTCATATTAAGTTCACTCCTCCCAAGCACAGCTTTTCCAGGATCCTGGCTGGACACAATTTCTCAAAAAAAAAAAAAAAAAAAACTTACAAAAATCAGATTCTTGAGTGAAAATAACCGCAGCTATTATTTGGTCTTGAAACCAAAACTCATACCATCTGCCATCTTTCACCACCATTCTAGAATCCCCTTCTTCTGCTTGATGTGGCTTGCCCAGAAAGTTGGCCTAGACCCTCATCTCTGAGGGGCTGAACTCCTGGTTTCCATGCAGTTGTCAGGCCATGATTGCTTTATTGTTCATTTACAATTACAACCATGCACAAGTGGATCAAAAAAAGCCCAAGTAGGGAGATCTCTGGTGGTTCAGTAGGTTAAGGATTCAGCGTTGTCACTGCAGCATCTTGGGTCACTGCCATGGCATGGGTTCAATCCCTGGCCCAGAATTCTGTGGCCAAAAAAAGAACCCCCAGTAAATCACCTAAGCACAAACTATACTCCATCCTGTTCTCATTATGTAGCAGAAACCTTTCCTCCTTATGATGGTTGGTATCAATTACTTTACCAGTATAAAGAGCTCTTTCCTTACTTGCTTATCAACTGTCATGGGGATCCCAATGTGACAGAGCCATACATTTAGTTTGCTGGGATTCCCACTGTGTCCCCCATGAACTAGGACTACTAAAACCCCTCAGAGTCCAAAGTTAATACCCTAAATGTGTCACTTGGAGTGACCTCCACCTTAGCACTTTGGTTTCTGGACCCATGTATTCTACTTATCGGTGACAACGTTGACTGAATATATAAACTGCCTTCTGCGGATAGTGCATCCTGACATGATGTCATTCCCAAGCTATTACCTCAGCTGCAGCTTCAAGAAACCATTATTATTATTATTATTATTATTATTATTATTGCTTTCTCCTGATTCAAGGTGAGAGATCCCTAAAAATTCGTGGATATGGGAGGCCCTGAATCTTTTACACTTTACCTCCCATCTTCCGGAGTCCAAGTATTTTACCATGTTGTCTACTTGCCTTATAGGTACCAGGTCCAATTAACATATCAGTACAGTGGACTAATGTGAAATTAATTGGGATGATCAGACCCATTTAACCTATATTATGACAGATAGCAGGAGAATTAACATACCTCTGAGATAAGACCATATTATGTAAACTGTTCTCTCTCCCATGTGAATCACAAATTGCTTCTGGTCCTGCTTCTGGTGTGGATCCTCCCAAAGGACATAGTCAGTTGCTGACTTTTCCATTTTTTAAAATATTAGAGCAAACAAATATTCCTAATTCTGGAAGCTTTTTGGTCCCTTCCTCTGCAGTTTGCCACAGCAGCTCTGTCATCTCTACCTCATTTAGAAGACCATCATCCTTTCCAAATGTCCAAGGGTCAATTCTAAATGGCACATTAGAATCATCACTCAGCTCTATTGCGAAGGGTTTAAATCCTGTATCACAGGAGAGTGCTCCCATTTCACCGAACTGTCTCTTAACTAGATTTAGATTCCTCCCCTCCTAATTCAGAATCCTCAGAATTCATTCTTGGGTATTCTTTCCTGGTTTCTAGTGGTAAAGGTGGGCCGGGAGCTACAGCAGTTTGGGCATGTAACTCCTCTCTTCTATTTACTTTACCTTACCCCAGTAAGTATATGTCGAGACTTTATTTTCTGGTGGCCACTATAAGAAACGGGGAAGGTTCTGAGGATGGTAGGGCTTGTTTTGTAAGGCATCCTCTGCATTTGAATCTACTGTATAATCTTTAAGCAAGTGGGCCTTAATCTTGCAACAAGGGAAGTAGGCCAGTTCTTCAGGTACAGGGCATTTAAGGGAATTCTAGAGTTCAAGGTTCTCAAAAGGTCTCACGTGCATTTACCCAGATGCCCCTCTCCCAAATCTCAAGGTCACACTCTTATCATGGCACTGATTTTATTTTTATTTTTAAAATTAAAAAAAAATACTTTTTATTTTTTTTAAATTAAAATTCACTTTATGTCCTTCGGCTGCAGAGAATAAGGGTCCTCTGATTTTCAATCTTTGCTTTGTATTACTGATAAATAGATATGAGCCTTGTCATCTCTCTTAAACAAATTAATGGCACATAGCAAGAGCCACTTAACATCAGTCCTTGTGATTATTTCCCCACATTGCTCAATCCCACTAGACATTACACAAGGTAAGTAGGTCCCTTTTCATCCATATCCCATCCCAGTTCACCATGGTGAGCTAGATAAAGTATCAGAAATTATTTAACTGCAGCATACCAGAGGCTATCTAATTCCACTTACTGTTGGTGACAACATCGTTACCCACTTCCACAGTAATCCAGAGCGAATGAGCTAACTACAGGAACCCATCCCTAAAGTCTTCTTCCTAAAACCACCTCCTAGACTCATAAAATGTCAGAACTCAAAGATGTCTGTCTTATTCCATGTCCTTCAAAACAGAGCCTGAAGCAGGAATTCCTGTTCAAGTGATTTTTTTTTTTGGTTTGGTTTTTTAATCTAATTCTTTTTTTTTTCCATTATACACAGCTGCACAGCGTGGTGACAAGGTTACACATACATATATGGATTCATCACAAGTGTATGCTATACAGTAGGATCTCCTTGCTTTTCCATCCCAGAGGCAACAGTCTACAACTATTAACCCCAGACGCTCCCTACCATCCCATTCCCTCCCCCACCCTTTTGGCAACCACAAGTCTGTTCTCCAAGTCCTTGATTTTCTTTTCTGCATAAAGGTTCATTTGTGCAGTATATTAGATTCCAGTTATTAGTGATATCATATGGTATCTATCTTTCTCCTTCTGACTTACTTCACTCAGTATGAGGGTCTCTAATTCCATCCATGTTGCTGCAAATGACATTATTTTATTCTTTTTTATGGCTGAGTAGTATTCCATTGGGTGTATATACCACATCTTCCTAATCCAATCATCTGTTGATGGACATTTGGGTTGTTTCCATGTCTTGGCTATTGTGAATAGTGCTGCAATGAACATGTGTGTGCAGGTGTCTTTTTCAAGGAAAGTTTTGTCCAGATATATGCCCAAGAGTAGGATTGCTGGGTCATATGGTAGTTCTATGTATAGTTTCAAGTGATTTTTGGGTGAGGCTCTGAGGAAGAAGGAAACGGGGTTAGGCTGGAGAGGGGAGGGAAGAGGAGCTACTCAAAACTGTGTTTTCAGCTACAGATTTACTTTAATTTGATCTCACAGGGAAGTTCTGGAGTTCAAATTGCACCCCAAACTGATCCCAACTTGAGATAAGGAGCTGGTTTGAGTACCACATGCCAGTTAGTCATTTGTTGAGGCATGCGCTGTCCTGGGTTGGGGTTTTGGGGTGGGGTGTGTGAGTTTGCATACTCTACCAGGCAAGGTGGCTACCACTTCCCTGAAGGTTTTCCTTTAGAGGAAATGATATCTGTGAGCTCTGTCTGTAGACACTGACAACAGCTGAGAGACAGGTGAACTGACTAATAAAGGGAATCTGGGCAGACACTAATACTATTTATAGTAAGGCCTTAAAAATTAGCTAACTCAGTGATTACTTTGTCTTTTGTATCACCTACTCTTTTGAGAATCCATTGCAAGTTCTGAATTCTTTTCACAGAAAAATACACATACGTGCAGATATTTGTGTACATTAAAAAGAAGTTGAGAGATGAGATTATTAAGCCCCAAAGAATTTATATGACTTGCCTCAGATTTATGCTATAAGTTAGAGCAGAATAAAATGACCAGACAACCAGTTTTAAACATCAAAACTTTTTGATGATAAAACTTTATAATGAGATATATATACTTGAAGTATTGAACCAACAAGCTATCTGAAACATTTCTCATCACATATATTCACAGATATGTTAAAGCATACACATGATCCTCAAAATATTTTTTCACCTTTAAATATTGCTGCTTGCAACTTGAAGACAATCATAAATTTCTTATTAGAAGGGGATGGAGGTGTGTGCTACTGGGATTAGAGGAAAGGATAAACATCCACATATAATCAGGGCTCAAAATTACTTTGTTCTTGCCAAAAGTACAAGCTAATGTTTTTACTTTCTTCTCCTGTTGTTGTTTTTGTTGTTGTTTTGTATTTTAGGGCCACACCCACAGCATATGAAAGTTCCCAGGCTAGGGGTCAAATATGAACTACAGCTTCCAGCCTACGCCACAGCCATAGCTATGCCAGATCCAGAACCAAGCCGCCTCTACAACCTACACCATAGCTCATGGCAACATCAGATTCTTAACCCACTTCTCATGGACACTAGTCGGATTTGTTAGCACTGAGCCACAGTGGGAACTCCTACTTTCTTCTTCTTAAAATCTAATGTATGAAATAAAGTTTGCAAGTTCAGAGTATTTTTAAGAAAGCTTGTAAATTTTAAATTCCCTGTCTTCATGTTAGTAATGTTCTCTATAATTCATTTATTACCATAATACAAGGAGGCTTTGGCTTTTAAAAGTGCTTTAAATAGGTCTTATTCTGTGGTAGAATATTTTTTTTATAATGAAAAGCTATTGACTAATCCTTTAAAAATGGCTTTTAGATGTCAACTGACTACTCAAAATCACTAGGGGAAAAGAGACAAAATTTATTTTCAAAGAACAGCTAATATCATTGACACTTTGAGCCCTTTGGGATCCTAACATTTTTAGAAGGATATCTGACCTCAAAGTAAAATGTTTATCTGTGTTTAATAGATAATATAGTTTTAGGGTGGTGGTGGTTTCAGAATGGTAGTTTGAGATTCAATAAAAATATTTCTAGCTCTGAAATTTTGAAATAATAAATTTTGCCTACCTAAAAATGGTATCCATGTATAATTATGTATTTGCATACATGTTATAAATAAATACTCAACTTTTTTTATTTTCTATAGCCTTTTATACCTCAGCACACATAGTGAAAAGTGCTTGTGTTTCAAATGTGTGGAAGGGGTGAGTTTTCACACCATATGCTTACCTGGTAAAGATTCTTGTACCCTATTCTAATGTGGGAAGAGGGTAATCTCTCACACCGCCAAGCAATTATCAGACACTAGCTGACCATCTTACAATTCACCTCAATATTGGCACTATCTACCCAGAGACAGCGTCAGATTCCACAGGTTAAGGGTTCTGTCCCACTACCCTCCACTTCAGATACCAATAGCAAGTCAGAATTATTGTCTTATAAACAGGCTAGAGATTGAAGGTTCCCATTATTCCTTGGGTATAGTTAATTTGCTAAAATTGCTCACAGGACTCAAGAAACCAGTTTATTCACTAGATTACTGGTTTGTTACAAAAGGATATTAATGAATACAATTCAATAGCCAGATGAAGAGATACACAGGGCAGTGTTCCAAACAAAGGGCTCTGTCTTCGTAAGTTTAGGGCCTGGCATGGTGGCACATGAAATAAGTTTTGATCAGTAATGTGGAAGCTCTACAACATTTTTGGGTTTGTATGAATCTTTTATTACATAGTCCAGATTTAGTAAATCATTAGCCATTGGAGATTGATTCAACCCTCAGCCTTTACTTAATTTCTTCAGTTTTGCCATTGAGGATGCACAAGTGTGTAACATGGTAGCGACTGTTTTCTTTAGTGCATTGTAGATGCTCTTGGGATATACATTGCCTAGCTTTGCAACAAGTACTTAGGGATGTGTTTGTGTTGTTTTCTACCAGTTACCTCTACCTGATAAGCATACAGGCACAGAATATAAGTTTTCATCCTGGAGGAATGCTCAATTTGCACTAGTGGCATCATCCACAGCTAAAATTTCCATGGAAAACTATGTTATTGTGGGGAGCTACTGTCCCATCTGATGTGGCTCTGAGTTATCTCTTTTTCCCCCCATATCCATTTCTACCTAAGAAAACGTGTATCCCCTAAATCTGCCCATTTTGCCTTTACATCATTCATACCATTATCCCATTATGATGACGTTGCCGGCATAATCAACTTAATATTGAACTGAAGGGTAAGAAATTGAGAAACAAGATAGTGCTGGCTAAAACATTATGGTACTACTCAATAAATGTGTTATTTCATCTTGTATCAGAGAAAAGCATTATGTTTTCCAATATTAGAAAATAACGAAATTATTTCAGTTACATTGTAAAATTATGACTTTATTATACTTAGACTCCAAATTAAGACTTTGCAGTAGGCGCTAATTTATTTTGTCAGTCTGATTTTGAGCAGTTCTTTTGTCTCCAATTCATAGCATGTTCTATTTCTTTGGGCAAAATTTTCTATTTGATTTCTTTTAATCCATTTCTTTGTTCTTGACTCCTCCTTGGGCTCTTTCTCAATTGCAATAAAAATGTAGAAATGAAAGGTTACTATCCTAGGAATACACACAGCATTTAAAAATGACTTTCTTATTTGTACCCTCTGCCTTAAGCTGTGAGAACACTTACAAAAATATTAATGCGAAACCAAAAAATCTTTACCAGTCAGCTATCTAAAAGAATGAATCTAAACTCTGATTCCATTTAGATATTAAAGCTCAAGCCCTAAAGAATTATTTAGAATTTCCTTGTTTGTGAAAAAGCTCTAAAATAAATGAATAAAACCAATAATCAAATAATTTAATAAGGATGTTTATTGCTGAAAACTTGTCTACTTTAATATAAAATTACTGTTCACTAAATATAGCTGTATTTTTTTGAGAACTTGTTTATAATCCTGAGATTTAATAAATAAGCACTGAAAGATATTGATGATAAAGATCATAAACTAAATGTTGAGAATCGCCCTAAACCAATTTGATAATTCTTAAATATGAGGTACTTTTGGTAAATAGCAATAGCCTGGTTCAAAGAGATAAGTAAGGACCGTAGGTCTTCTCCACCAAAGTCTTACTACCAGATGGAATATTACAATGAAAGCAAGTCTCAGGTGGAAATTTGCCACAGCTGCAAATACTAGAATACAAGTAGATAAAAATAAAAAATAAAAAAATAAAAAGAAACAATGAAATATAATGCAACCTTGAAAAGGAAGGAAATTCTGACACATAATTGAAGACAGATGAAACTTGAAGACATTATGCTAAGTGAAATTTAAGCCACCCATAAAAAGACAAATACTGTGTGATTTCATTTAAATGAGGTATTTATTTTTTATTTTTATTTTTATATTTTTTCGAATTTTCTTTAGGGCCGTACCCGCAGCATATGGAAGTTCCCTGGCTAGGGGTTGAATCGGAGCTACAGTTGCTGGCCTATGCCGCCGCCACAAAACGCCAGACTCGAGCCATGTCTGTGACCTATACCATGGCTCATAGCATCTCCGGATCCTTAACCCACTGAGCGAGGCCAGGGATTGAACACACATCCTCGTGGATACTAGTCGGGCTCATTACCACTGAACCACAATGTGATCTTCCTAAATGAGGTAGAGTAGACAAAATCATAATTACAGAAAGTAGAAAGGTGATTGTAAGCAGCCTGAGGGGATAATAGAGTTATTTTTTAGTGAGTACAGAGTTTCAGTTTTATAAGATGAAAAGAGTTCTGGAGATATATGGTGGTGGTAGCACATAATAAATATATTTAATACCACTGAACTGTACATTTAAAAATGGTTTATGTGGTAAATTTTGTTATGTGTGTTTTACCACAATACTAAAAAAGTTTTGGCGGGGGGGGAGGTAATTAACCTGTTCCATAAATTCAATGACATCCTTGACCATTCTTCTTTCAAGCACTCTCCAAGAAGACTCACTCAAGACAGATGCAGCAATATTCATGTTGTAGGGTTCTACCACCTCCTGCTAAAATCATATGACACACGTCTCCAAGAATGTCCAGACATGTGACCCAATGGAGTCTTTATGCATAGGATCAGACTGTTCTCAACAGCACAGCTTCTTGGAATTGCTAGATTATTATTTCCTATCCTTGAAAGTATGGAGGTAACTGTGAAGCTCTTTCTGCCAATCTGTATACTTTGAACACAGTTGACAACACAAATGGAGAATCATTTCTAACATCCATATATCAATTATTAAATCTTTTGGTGTAGATCAATGATAAAGCTAGTCATTCTGGTTAGTCTTTCAAATACTAGCTAAACACCTCTGCACTAAGGATTACTCATTAATTATTTCAATTATTAACAAATTATCCTAGAGTATAGAATAAAACTAATGCAGTATTTATTGTACCATTTCTGCAGATTAATAGCCCTTATTGTATACTGGATTACCCTTTATTAACTCTTTTCGAATAACATCTAGGTTATTATGCAAGCATGTTTAGGGCAGAAAATGCCTATCTTCCTTATAACCTCTCCAACTAATTCATTCTCTCCACCCCTCTTATTTTCTCAGCTTTCTTGTCTTCCCCTCCAGACTGATCTTTGAGTGTTTTAGAGAATAGACTCTTTTATATCCATCCCAATACTATTCTATTCCCTGGGGTGGCACTGATACACTGAGAAAATAGTCTGATTTTCCCTCTATGTGGAAGGAATGAGAAAATGTTGTAAGTATCCCACAGTAAAAATATTCATTATATATTTTATTATAAATTTATTGTAAGCTTATGATTTTCCACTGCCCTAGGAGAGCAGGCTCTAGTATCTAAGAGTCCTTTGTTGGTGAATTCCACAGGGTATGAAAGTTTAAAGGTAGAAACTAGGAAAGCACTAAGTTGCTGTGAAGAAGGAAAAAGAGAGAGAAGAGACTGAAATACCTAGAGAAAAAAGGGCTAGTAGGGGACTGAGCTGAAACCTGTGAGGTGGGAGGGAAGAAAGAAAAATCCAGTGATTGTGCAGCCAGGAACAAAGACTTGGGAAGAAACAGCTGAGTGAGATTTTAGAAGTGATGTGCTCTCTGGGTGCAATGTGATCCTTCTAGGATCCACAAAACTATAAAGACTGTAGTGTGCTTGGTGTGGATGAATTTCTGGTGGAAATAGAGAAATGAAACTGACTGAGAAGAGGGACAGCTAACCTGTAGGTTATATGAAGATGCATAAGATGACTTAGAATCTAGCTCTGAGCATGAGGGCTTGAGATTTGGAATACTGGATAGGACAATTGAAGAGATGGAGTCATGCTCTTGTATACACCAGGGATACGGCAGCTGGCTATTCCTGTTACATTCATGCTAGGTACCAGAGTAGACACACTATAAATCAATAACAAGAGTTTCCTAGGTTTGCCAAAGAGCAATAAACACATACCATTGATGTACAACATTCTTCCTTTATTCATTTTGTAAATAAACATTTAAAGCATTTGATACATTAAAAATTTGTTATTCTTCATTTTTATCTTTTTTAGCTACTCACTTCTATCTTCTAAGTCTATCATAGTAAAATTACACAGCAGAAATAGGAAAGACACCTATATCAAAAAGAAAAATAGAAAGACATGCTAAGTGTGGTCAAAAATGTAAAATATATATTAATGCCCCAGAGAACAGTCACAGCTTGGAAAGAGCTGTGTCAAATCACAGTCAACATCCATTTTTGATTCAAGGTTTCTAAATCTAGCACTTAATTAGGATTTAGCACTGTGCAGTTTAATGGTCACCAATTTGGATAAGTATATGGAAAACACATTACTAAAGTTCAGAGGGCTCAGAAGTAAAAACAGTTTCTAACACTCCAAGTAATAGAATCCAGATTTTTAGAGTTCCTGCTGTGATACTACAGGATCTGCGGCACCTCTGCAGTGCCAGGACGCAGGCTGATTCCCAGCCTAGCACAATGGGTAAAGGATCTGGCATTGCTACTCAGATCTGAGTCCTGGTCTGGGAGCGCCATATGCTGGGGACAGACAAATAAAAAACTTTTTTTTTGAAATCTTGGTGGATTTTATATCATTAAGCAAAACTAATATGATAGTTATCAGCTATATGGGTTGCAAGTTCCATAGAGACATGTCTTTAGAGCTCCAGACTCACATTTCCATCTGCCTAGTAGCCTTTCTTTGTGGATATCTTATGTAGATCTTAGGTTTCAGATATCTGAGATGAAATTCTTGATCTTCCTCCCTAAAGCATGTTTATCTTCCAGTGTTCTCTATTTAATTTGAGTGCTATATCCATCCAACCAATAAAGCAAAGAAAAATTATAGTGCAGTCACCATGGAAACCAAATTCCCCTTGTTTTCCAATTTCACCTCAAGATCTCTCAAATATTAAAGTTGCTCCATTTCTACACATAATCCCAATATTTCTCAGTAGCTTTCTAATTGGTCTTCCTGGGTCTGTTCTTAACTTCTCTAATTCATTCTCTACACCGTGACCAGATTGATATTTTCAAAACACAAACCTGACCAATTCACTCAGTTGTTTGAGCTCTTCAATGGATTCTCTCTTCCTTGGGGACAAAGAACAAAATATTTACCATATCCAGGGAAGCCCTGCATGATATAACCCTTGTTATCTTGCTCTTCTCATTTTACATGACACTCTTACTCCCTGGTTGTAAGCCCATTCCAAGGGCTTCTTTCTGAACTGACAGTTGGCAGAGCTTTACAGAGACTCTTTCCTTCCTCTAGAATTATTTTAACTTCTCATTTCACTAAATTGTCCACTATTTTTTGTTCACATTCATCTTAATCATCATTATCTCAGAGAAGTCGACCTGACCTCCCAGACTAAGTCTAATCCTTCTGATATATTTGCTCATGTTACTTTATGTCTCACTTGTGCAGCACTTATCATTTTAAATTCACTTTTATTTGTGTGATTATTTGATTGTCTCCTATACTAGGCTGAAACTTCCAGAAGGGTAGAGAGCATTCTTGTTTTATTTACCATTGGATCCCCAGTGAGTAGCGTGATATTTAGCCCACAGTAAGCAGTTATTAAGTAAGTTTAATGGTAAAAAGATAAAAGTTAATAGAGATAGGTATAAAATTCCTGCATTTGCTTCAAAATCTTACCAAATCAGAAGAATTGGTTTTGAAATTATGTCATGAGAAATCTTTGACCATACTAATGGTCAAGGGAGATGAAAGCTCCTTTGTGCTCTATACTGCCAGACTATATCTGAAGCAATATGGCTTTGTTCTTTCTGCTCCTGGAATATTCATGTCCTTAGCTATATACATGGTTTACCCTTGTCTCTTTCCTATCTTTGCTCAATATCACTGCATCAGTCAGAGTCCCAACAGGAAACAGCATACATGAACTAGGATAAGGTTAAAGAAGGCTCATGAACAAAGGGACTGTTTTCAAAGGGGTGGATGTAAAGAAATGACACAGGATAGGGCAATAACCTAGAGCTCAGTACCCCTAGGCCTAAAGGAACAAAAAAGGAGTGGACACTAGAAAGAGAAGGAGAGAGAATCTTACAGAGCCAGCATCCTTGAGTAGAATCAAACTTCCAAGAGAGCGATATAGTGCATCTGAAATTCCTCACTAAGTGACAGCCAAGGAATAAATATCTCTCCTCCCCCTTTCCAATATCTTAGTAGGATTCAGGGGAAGCCAGATGGCAGATGCTTGATCTACTCTGTAGGTCAGTGTCCTGAGGTGGAGAATAGAAGGGGTAAAAGAGATTGAAGATCTAGAGGGGAGAACAGTAGATAGTGGCTGCAGTCACCTTTTTGGTGACGTTCTCCCTGACCAGTATTTTACATTGCAGCCCCACCCCCACCCTCAGAATGTCCTGTTTCCCTTCACTACTTTTTTTATAGCACATTTTATTTTCTAATATACTGTATAGTTTAATTATGTATCCATTGTTTTTAATAAGAATATAAGCTCTGCGGGGCAAAATATCTGTTTTGTTCACTGCTATATCCTCCCATATGCTCCCATTAGATATAGACCATGTGATAGATGCTAAATAAAAACATTCTGAGTGAATTAAAGTGCTAAGTACTAGGTTCTCACTTTTAAGTTTCCTACATTTTTAAGGGGGACATCAAATATTAGAAGAGAAAACTAGGATGGTGAAGGGTGTGGTATGCATGTGCCATATTTGATTGAAAGTCTTGATCACAGTCTAGAGGTGGCAGAGAACTGATTTCAAATCTGTAGAAAGCTGACTTTTGAAGGTTAACCCCGTAAAAGCAGACTTATTCCACTAATATCCTGCATCATAACACAGAATTAAGGGCACTGGATAGAATGTTATTAAGCAAGCAGATTTTAAGTCAATATAATAAAAAATATTGATTAATTATAGCTGTCAACTAACAAGACAAGGAAAAGTTTTCCTTGTTCAGAAGAAAACTGCTCATTATGGAAGAGTCCTAATGTAACTGAATGGCTATCTTCTAGGATATTGTGGAAGCAATCGCTGAATTAGATGGAAACTTTAACTAAATTTCCCATGTAAGTGCACCAAATATATATTTTGATTGAATAACAATCCTTATATCAGTATTTGACCAAAGTCAAGGTCAACATGAAATACTACCATCATAGAATGAATTTCTAGGGTATCAAAATAAAGCTGGAGTTTTAGTTTTAAATATTACTTTAGTGTTGGTATTAAATTATAGTAGCTACTTGAAGAGTTTAGCATTATAATATGATCATGAATCATCACTTAGCACCACAGCTGCTAGATTGCTCATGTGGTCACTGCACATTTGTAAAACTAAATCTCTTCACTTGAGGTTGGTTGAGATGCAAGATACGTTTTGGCTGGTTCTGCCAATACAGGATACTGCAGTTATATTATTCATCTTTTCTTCCTCTCTAATAGTAAGCAACAAAGGGTATCCCCTCCTAACTTTCCTAATTTATCCCCCATTAACTCTATGAACCCAAAGATTCTGTTATTGGTGAGGGGTGCAATTTCAGTGATAAACCTAAAACACTGATGCCTCCTGCCCTGACTGAACAAAACACTTCCTAAAGTAGACTTAATTTACTTGCTTTTAAATTTCTTGATTTTTTTTCTTCTTTTCATGTACTCATTGCTTCACAAAGTCACTCAAGATAATTTTTCGCTTAAATTTTGGATCTGGTAACCAAAAAAAAGTAGTATATTCTTTTTTCAAAATTAATAAAAGATGTCTCTATACTATTAGAAAGGCCCCCATTGTCAGTGTTTGGCTTTTTGTCTCTCCAAAGACTGAGGCCAAATTTCAAAATGAGTTCTGTATCAAGACTGCATAAAACAGGACTAAAGTTCCATGCATCACTGGTTTTTAGGCTGCCTTTCAGTCCTAAAATTCTATGATTCTGTTATTTTACATATAAGGAAACTGAGGTCTAGGTAGGTTAAGTAATTTGACCAGAATTAGTGCACACAGTTCATGAGAGACGGTGTTGGGTCCTTCATAAGAGTGGCATTCATTCTGTTCCATTATACATATTAAAAAGGATAAAACTGTTATATATATGATCAAAATAATATTATGGATGCAATGTATCTAGAAATTTGCACTACGACTCTGTCAGAGTAAGTATCAAACCATAATATATCTTTTTAAGAATTATTGACATGGGTTTCTTTACCTACTGGGTACCTAATAGTAAAATTCACAAATGAAACTATCAGACTGCACATTTGTGATCCCTTCAGTAAAGGAAGAAATGACAGCCACTCTGATTATTAAAGAATATGGGACTGAGAGATATATGAAATAATATGTACCAGTGAGAATGATGCTATTTTGATAAATTTGTGAATTTCATGTTCCCAATGCCAGAGGCCATAAACTTAAATATTAAAGCACACTGCAGGTTTGACCTTTTTGCAGGGAAAGCAATAGACTGTCTGACAGATTGAGACCTTGCTGCTGCCAGAGAATGAGCTGGAGTGAGAAGTGT
>PVHT020000166.1:7516215-7527999 GCA_004024745.2 Catagonus wagneri | reverse complement strand
GAGATATATGAAATAATATGTACCAGTGAGAATGATGCTATTTTGATAAATTTGTGAATTTCATGTTCCCAATGCCAGAGGCCATAAACTTAAATATTAAAGCACACTGCAGGTTTGACCTTTTTGCAGGGAAAGCAATAGACTGTCTGACAGATTGAGACCTTGCTGCTGCCAGAGAATGAGCTGGAGTGAGAAGTGTTACAATATTTGAGAGGTTATATTTTCTTGGATTACTTTGGGAAGACAGCACATATAAATCACATTTTTTCCTCTCATCTTTCTCTTTATTACTCAGTGATGAATAGCAATTGCTTCACAAACGCATTTCATTTAAATTCTTAAACCAAACAACCAACATTTGGAACAGGCCCCACTACAAGATCTGAAGATGGAACCTGCATGTAATCTCTTTGACACTAGTGATATTCTCAATGTTAGATAAATGAGCTGGTTGCACAAGATTGTTTGAATGGAATCACATTCCATTCCAATAGTAATAAAACAAATTAGCATGTATTAATTGCAAATTCAAAATCAGATTTCTCAGCTTTTTTAGATTTCATTTGAACACAGTTCAATTTGGAATATGTCCACTTTAGCATGAGCCTTACACATGCTGAAGAGAGAGAGTTCAAAGTAAAACTAAGCTATTATCTTTTCCTGAGGTCTCTTTCCATCTCCATTCCTGTTACCTACAGATCTCCAGAAGCACTGCCTCTCTCAATAATTTTGGCACTAGGCTCATAACTTTTCTACTGAAGGAACGTTCAGATACACACAGAGTATTTCGCCAATACCTTTCTGGCCTTATTGCATCTCTTCCCAGACTGGTCCCACAGATTGTCATTTCTACAGGTCTTTTATGACACCTTCATTCCTTTGGCCCTTTTCTTTTGGCCGTGTTCACTTTTCCAAACCTGAACCTTATGTTAACTATATCGTTATACTGTCTCTGTTTCCCTTCCTGGGATGATAAACATTTTGAAGAAAGTCACAAAATCTATACCCAGAATTTCTACCATAATTCAAGCCTCAGCTGGGTTTTCTCTGATGTTCAGTAATCTTTCACCCTGTGTATGATCTTACTGTACATATATATTCACCACTTATAATGTGTATCTTTTATTTTTGCCTGACCAAATATTCTAACTCTATGTCCTGATAACAGCACCCAGTATTCCTTTGGACTATGCTTCCCTCATTTTCACTGTATGAGGTCTGAGCAGAGGCTGATTGCCCTCTACAGCTACTTGCAGCACACAGACACACACAGACACACACAGACACACACACACACACAGAGCTTTATGAATGAGCAAGTAATACTCAACTGGCCTAAATGCTAGTCACTGTAATTGATGGGAGTGGGAATGAAATTCAGCTCTAAATGGTGAGACTCGGTTCCAGAACTTTGCTGTAACTATTGAGAAGGAAGTATTCTTTTCCATGGGGTTGCTAAAGTGTTTAAATTTAAGCCTAGAACTCCCGGTGGATGATCTTGTTATGACCTAGAGTGATCCTTTCTAAAAATAAAGCCAACGCAGAGGCAAAGGGTGGAGATATGTTGCCGATGGCACTCATTTGAGTACTTCAATCCAAAGGTGAATGTAACTATAAAGGATTCTTATGAAATAATGCATATTTGTCTTGAGCCAGTGAGTTGGATCTGTCATCTCACTGAAACAAGTCCTAACTACTGTGTTACTCTATAGAATCGGTTTTCTTAAGGATTGCCAATAATACTAACAATGACAAATGATATTTATTTGAGTGCTCACTCTGTGCCAGATATAATTTTAAGCACTTTATGTGGATAAAATCATAAAAACATCATAACTCTGAGTTATTATTATTATTATTTCCTATTTACAGATGAAGAAACTGAAGCACAGAAAGATAAGAAACTTGTCCTAAGGTTTTATAAGTGGAATAGCTGAGATTCAAGCCAGGGCACTATTGTTCCAGAACCTCCACACCTGAGCTATTATTCCATGTTGCTTCATAGCTCAGTAAACGCACTGGCTTTTTCTTGTCCTCTTTAGCTTCTTTGCCACACCTGACACTATTTGTTGTTCTCCACACTCTCATGGAAAGAAGAGACTTTTAGATAAAGTTGGGCCTACATGGATAATCCAAGATTACCTGACTATTTGTGTTAGTAACTCTAATTATATCAGCAAAGTCCCTTTTACTATGGAATGCAATATATTCACCAGTTCCAGGAATTAGGATGTGGACATCTTTTGGTATCTACTACAGCTATCTTGGGTGTAATCTTCACCTCTCTCTTCTATCAGACCCCCTGCCTCACCCTTTTGTAAGTGGTGGAACACATCCTCTGATTGCTTTCTTACTTTTTTTTTTATTTTTATTTTTTATTTTTTTTGTCTTTTTTGCCTTATCTGGGGCTGCACCCACAGCATATGGAAGTTCCCAGGCTATAGGGGTCTAACAGGAGCTGTGGCTACCGGTCTTCGCCACAGCCACAGCCACAGCCACAGCAACTCGGGATCCAAGCCGCAACTGCAACCTACACGACAGCTCACGGCAACGCCAGATCCTTAACCCACTGAGCAAGGTCAGGGATCGAACCCACAACCTCATGGTTCCTAGTCGGATTCGTTAACCGCTGAGCCACAACAGGAACTCCAGATTGCTTTCTGAGAAAAGAGTATGAAAAGAATATTTAAAATGTTGCTTATCTGAAAATGTCTTTCTTTTAACCCTTATTAATTTCTGTACTGGAAATAATTTTCCCTTAAATTTATCTTTTATTTATGCTTCTGTCAAAGTCCAATGCTATCCTGATTTCTGAATCTTCATAAATGATCTTTTTTTTTTTTTAACCTCCTAGGAGAACACTTAAGATCTTCTCCTAGACCCACATGCTTTGCAATTTCACAACAATGCACTTAGACATAGATGATTTTTATTCATTGAGCTGAGAGCTTGTATCCTATTGTCCTTCAGTGCTGAGAACTGTTGTCCTGGTTTTCTTCAACAATTCTCTTTCTTCTATTTGCTCTCTTCACTGTTAGATATTTGTTCTTTCCTTGCCTAATTGCCCTGGTTAGTACCTGCGGTATAGTACATAAGACAAGTAGCAAGAGAAGACATCCTTTGTCTTATTCCTGATCCTAGGTGAAAGTATTTATTCTTTTACTATGAAGTGTGAAGTTAGATTTTTTTTTTTTCTTTTCTCTTTAGGTCTGCATTTGCAGCATATGGAAGTTCAAAGGCTTGAGGTCGACTCAGAATTGCAGCTGCAAGCCTGTGACACAGCCACTGCGACACCAGATCCAAGCCGCATCTGCAAACTGTTTTGCAGCTTGTGGCAAGGTCAGATCCTTAAAGTATGAGTAAGGCCAGGGATAGAACCCATATCCTCATGGACACTGTGTCAGATTCGTAACACAGTGAGCCACAACAGGAACTCCTGTTTGTTTGTCTGTTTTTTAAGTAGATGTCCTTTATCAGGTTGAGAGCATTCTCTTCTATATTCCTAGTATGCTGAGCGTTTTTAATCATGAAAATGTGCTAGATTTGTCAAGCACTTTTTCTTCATCTATTGAGATGATCCTATGGTTTTCATCCTTTATTTTATTCATAGAAAGTATTACATTATTATTTTTTTTTTAATGTTAAACCAATCTTGCATTCCTTAGATAAAACCTCTTGGTCATGTTGTAAAATGCTTTTCTACACTACTGGATTTGGTTTGCTTGATTTTTGTTGTGGAATTTTGTGCTAATATTCATAAGGTGATTTCTTTGTGTAATTTTGTTATTGTTATTGATTTTTATCAGATTTTCATGTAGGAAATCATTGCTCATCGCCTTAGTCTTGGAGCAAGGCTCTTAAAAAGCCACTTCAAGTGAATGGAAATTTCTATATCTAGCAGAGACAGCTGTACAGTCTTTTGAGGTCCCCGTCACCCACAGCTTCCTTCTCCTCCCTCTAGCCAACTAATAAAACTTGCTTTTTTATATTCGAAACCTTATTTATAGTCTTTTGATCCTCTATTTTCATTGCTCTGAGTACACAGTTTACGACGTGCTGACAAGTCCACATTTACTCTCAGTGGCCGCCTAGCTCCCTGAATAAGGCTGTCGATTTACCTCAGGTCATCAACTCACCCATCAGCTTTAATTTGTCAAGAGTGGTGTCAAGAACACTTTCGAGGTTAATCCCAGTTGCACATGAATGGAACCTTAAGCGTAAGAAGGTAAGCAAGGAGGACAGTGACGTCAGAAGGGAATACTAAACTCAGGTGGTGGTGCTGCCTCAGGAAGAGTCTAGGCATGGGCACCAGTTGATTTGAGCTGGTAGTGGGCCCAGGAGGGTCTGAGGGAGGCCAGGGGAGAAGGAGGCATCAGCAACTTTTGCTGCTTTATTAAACCGAAGACCAGATAGCACAACTTCCCCACGGTGAAGCCTGGCGGGCGAAGGCGGGGGCTGCGCCGGGTCAGGGCGGGGCACCGCCCACGCACCGCTAGGCGGGAACCGGCCGAGGTTGGGTGCGTAGAGCTAGAGGCCGCCGGGAGCTGAGACCCAGGCCGCCAGCTCCGGGCCGCGGGCGCAGCTCGAGCGCTTTCCGCGGGGTTTGGCTCCTGTCGCTTCCCGTCTCTCTGAACCAGCATCGCCACTGCTGGAGCCGCGGCTGGGAGTCCTTAGAGCCGGGCAGCAGGCGGCCGGGCGCGCCGGGACACGGCGCGGAGAGGGCGGCTCTGGTACGCCGATGCAGGTGAGGGCCGGCGGCTCGGAGCCCACCGCGGGGCGGCCGACCGCGGGTCTAGTCTCGGTCCGGCCGGGCCGCGGCGGCTCGGCCCAAGCTCGCGCAAGAGAGGACGCGCCGAGGGCTGGGCTGGCCCAGGCGTGTCCCGCCCCGGCCTCAGGTGATGCAGCGGTGGTTTAACTTTCGCACCTGAAGCTCTCGGGACGGCGGCGTTGGCCTCGGGGCACGACCGGAGAGAGGGCGGAATTACACGGGTGTGGAAAGGTGAGCCGGGCGGCGCCGGGGGCTGGTGAGGGCGTGCGGGGGTGGGGGGGCGCCGCGGGCTGGTGTTGGCCGCCCCCAGGTGGGAGCTGAGGCTCTGCGTCTGGTTCCATCTCGGAGCCTGTGAGGAGAGCCCTCACACACCCCCTTCCACGTCCCGTTGCCTCCGCCCAGATCCACTTTCTTTTGTCTGGTCCATTTCGGTATCGGCGTTTGAGCTGCTTTTGTTGCAGCCTGGGGTCCGGAGTGTACAGACTTGCTGTCAGGCAGAGGTCATGGGTAAGCTCTGACAAGCACTGGGGCGAGGGTGGGGGGAGAGGGTCTTAGGGGGTGGAGGCGCCGTTATTATTAGTGCCCTGATTAGCGCTAACAGGTATGTATCACCGGGTTCTTTTTGAGATTAGTACTCAACATTTTTGTAGCATGTAATAGTTTTAAGTGCACCCGAGAGAGTATTCATTAGCTTCAAAGGAGCGTTGTGTGGGCGGGTTACTAATAAATTACTCATTTTATAGACCGGACTGCTAAGGCACCCAGGAGGAAAAGTGATGATATCAGAACTAATTGTCAGCCCTTGTGGGAGCTACGATTAGAACTTGTCTGTTGGAGAGTTGTCCTCAGTCCAGTCAGCCACTTAACCTCAAAATGTAGCGCTCAGAGTGCCTATCTAATGCTCATATTTTAATTTACTCATTAACTATTAAAATGTTTCTTAAAAAAGAGTTGTTCCTTTCGTACTCCTAGAGCAGTACCCCTAAAAGTAATACTTCAAAGACCAGAGTCATTCAATTTGTTGAATAGGATCACTGGAATCATAGTTAAGAGTAAATTTGTTTTTTGTCTTTCACCTGTAATCTGTAATCTCCTATATAAATATGGGAACCTTGTTATACTCAGTGATTAGCATAACAGAGACCCTAAATGTGTGTTTAATGGACAAGTGGAATGATGGTGTGGTATGCCTGAGCAGCAAAATTACTTTTTTTCATACAGAAAAATAAAATATTTAGAAGAATAATCATTTTAATAATTTCAGTGAAAATTAGCTTGTAATTATATGCATATTGTTTTGTTGTGCTTTCTCTCCAGAGCCACCAATAATTTACCAGTTTCCCTAGGGTTTGCTTATTTTTTTTTTTTTTTTACCAATAGCTCTTTCATTGCCCCGTTTTTCTTCCTCTTTCATTTATGTATTTGGTTTTTCAATATAAACATATTTTTTCCTTCTAAAATTCAAAACAAGTCTTTAGAAAAGCAAACTTTTCTTCTCCTTGGTAAAATAAGCTTAACTAGGCTTGTATGAGTGTATCTTGGGATAGACACCAGCTTCTTTAATAAATAAGTCTCATACATCAAGTAAGAATTCTCTCAGGCAAGTATGCACTGAAGTAATAAACATTTTTTTAGCTCTCTGTAATCTTTTATGATATATCTACCTGACGTAATGTCTTTTTAATCAAGCAGAATAAAGCTGAAAAATTCAGTTAAATTTTACTGACCACACAGCACACATTTTAAGGCACACTATGCCTAGACTTAATTACTGACTCAGCAGAGAATAAACACAGTTCTCTTTACCATACACCATCTTCACTCAGACCTCTTGGGGGGAAAAAAAAGAGATAATCTGTCCTTTCTCTCATAAGGGATATTTGGAGAATTAATGAGGTAATGTCTGGAAAGTATTTTAAACTCCTTGGAAGAAAGCGGCTTTGTGACTTTAGAGGATCATGAGACACTGCCCCTTCCCCAAAACATGTTGCCATTTATATTTTAGAGTGATCATTCCAAGCAGTCACTTCTGGAGGCTAAGTACTTTTCCAGAAGTGCTGCCGCTATTCACAGTCATGTTAAATCTTTTGAAAAGTTTAGTAAATTTACAAACAACATAAAGACATAATTTTGCAATCACTTCTGTAAACACTTGCCTTTTGTTTATATTTTAATAATCAAAAACTCTAACTTGGTCATACTTCTTTACTAGGCAGAATAATTTCTGTATGTACAACTCAGCTCTGCCTTCATGCAGCTATGGAAGATATTTAAATTATCATGAAGGCTATAAAAACAATTTCGATGGGGTGTTTTAAAAATAGGTTTAGGAGTTCCTGTTGTGGCTCAGCAGTAACGGACCCGACTAGTAAGCAGTGAGGATGGGGGTTCGATCCCTGGCCTTGCCCAGTGGGTTTAGGATCCAGCATCGCCTTGAGCTGTGGTGTAGGTTGCAGACGCAGCTTGGATCTGGTGCTGCTGTGGAGTGTGGCGTAGGCCAGCAGCTATAGCTCTGATTCAACCCCTAGCCAGGGAACTTCCACATGACCATATGCCGCAGGTGTGACCCTAAAAAAGACAAAAAGAATAGGTTTAAATAATGACAACATGATTAAAACAAATTTGTAACCTTCTCAGAGTGACTACTCTGGAATGGGTACTACTTAGTTGTAGGCCTGTATACATTTGTACATATATATTTATATCTATGTGTACATTTGCTTATTGTTAAACTAATAATTTGTATTGTAACCTATCACTTATTTCAAGTAAAATACAATAAGTAAATAACAATACTGGAACAGTATGAAGTTGGGGCTGTATTTCATATAAAATTTTGAGCTTCACATAAATGTAAGTGTAAATCTTTATAATAATTGAGTCATAAAATTTGGCTCCATATTGTAGGTTTTCAGTGTAATACAGCTAGGTCAAAATGGCCTCATCAAAATATGAAATTGCTGTTTTCAAAAAAAATCATTAGCAAGTTTTGCGTGGGACAGATTTTCTTGATCATAGCAATTACCAGATACATTCATTTTCTTCATTTCTGGGTTGTTTGAAAATTTTATTACTGTATGATACATAAAAATATGTTATAAGCGTCAGAAGTCTATTATAACTATAGCAGCAAATAAGGAGATATTGGCCTAATTCCCTAAAGTCATCAAGCAGGAGTTTTATGCGAAACATATGAAATCATTTTCTCGATGAACAGAAATAGGAAATTTTCTGTGCAGTCAGTAGCTTGAGAACAGGGCTAATATTATGGCTGAAAATACACTCCATTCTGCTGCATAATAAATACATAATGAGGAAGATATAAAAAAGGATACTGTCCTTTTGATATTCAAATAGAAAAAAGTTCTATTATTGAGCAGCCAAATCTCTCTTTTAACCGAGAGTAAATGGTAACTTTGAGAAAAATCACATATTTTGAGATGCAAATTATTGAAGTGACAAGTAAATTATCAGCTGACAATCAGAAGCTTTCCCCTAGCGTGACCTTTTCTAAGATGAGCAAGTGCAGTGGTAAAATATATCATCTAGCCATGTACGGGGTTTGTCTCCCAGATAATGGTCCATGCCCATCTCTTCCTGTCTTGCCACTGCCCCTCACCCTGATCTCTGACCTTACTTCATCTTTGATTGCTACCGCTAGGCAGTAGGTAGTTGGTTCAGAATGGAAGAAGGCACAGGCGGGGCTGAGGATATCTGTTTCATGTATAACGTGAATTTTTTTTCTCAGTTTGGAAGGTTAATAGTTCATTTTTAAGATATTGTCAAAATTCCCTGTATTAAATTAGCCCCATTAAGTAGGCAGTCCCCAGTAAAATGGTAACATAAAAAGGCCCACGTTAAAATATCTTCTTTTGGCCACTATATAATAATGTATATAAAAATTATATTAACCCCAAATTAAGTATCATTGGTACAGTAAATTTTAACCACATAATTAATAAGCTATTTTATTGATTTTCTTAATTGAAGAAAATATCGTATTTTTTGTCTTGCTAAATTTATCTTAGCAAGCAGAAATATTAGAGATTATTGTACTAATAGCTACCTTCAAGTTGTGTAATCTCTTTACCTGATTAGTTCTCTGATAGTTTTGACAGGTGGAAAACCTTAGAAACAAGCAGTAGATCATTAGCACAGGTATTAACAGCAACTTCAAAACATCCTTATAAAATTGGGTGAAAAGCATGGGGATTATTCTGATTGAGAATCACCTGGACTATTTAGAAATCTGATGAAGAAATTTATCCAAGGGGCCAGAATTGAAGCATGAACACCAATTTATGCATGGAATGAGTAGTATAGATATGTGGACTCATGATATAATGAGTGAGGGACTGTCTTCTTAAAGTTTATTTAATAGGGATAGAAATTAAATATTCTAAGGTATAATTTTCTACCCATATTCTGCTTGAATTTTTGGTTTTATTCATTTCCAGACCATTGGTCTCCTGAAATATATAAATGGTAATTAATATTTATACAGCTTCACCTGTCTGACTTAGACCCAGCTAAGGCTGTAGAGTCCTAAGTAAAGCTTGCTCTGCTCTAGTTTGACATTATAGTTTTTGCTCACCTAGCAGCCATACCCTTTCCCAACTTAGTGTTTTGGCTATATTGTTTTCCTTGCTCAAGATGCCAGTTTCTCTCTGCTCTGCTTGCTAACACCATTTAAATTCTCTCTGTCCTTTAAGACCCAGCTGGAATACCAATCTCTTTTTTTGCAGAAAGCCTTCCCTGACTCCCTAGTTCTTGTGTTTGGTTTACCATATCATTCTATTTGTTAATTACCCTGTGAGATATATATATATATATTAGTGTAGTTGATTTACATTGTTATGCCAATTTCTGCTGTATAGCAAAGTGACCCAGTCTCATCTATATGCATATTTCTTATATTATCTTCCGTCATTGTCTATTCCAAGAGATTGGATTATGTTCTCTGTGCTATACAATAGGACCTCATTGCTTATTGTAAATGTAATAGTTTGCATCTACTAACCCTGAGCTAAAGAGAAAGACAAATACCATATGATATCACTTCTTATATCTAAAATACAGCACAAACGAACCTATCTACAGAACAGAAATAGATTCAGACATAGAGAACAGACCTGTGGCTGCCAAGAGGGAGGGGAGAGGGAATGGGTCGGACTGGGATTTTGAGGTTAATTACTCTCTGTTTTTGATTGTTTCTTTTATTTTGACCTAGAACTTGTTTTCAACCTAGATTCCTCCCCCCCCCCAAAAGGCACAGATACATTTTCAGAATGTATTTTCCTCAATCACATGCAGCACCTATAACTGGGTACTAGGTGGATATATTCAGTTTGTAAGGTTAGAGCTACAAAAATCTTACTCAGGGACTAGAGTGAAATATCTTCATGCTTCATAATTTTATCATCTAGTGTTCTGGTAGAAAATAGATAGCAGGCTCAAATGGGATAATTGAGAAGAGTTTAATTTTAAAAGTGTGCCCAGGTTAAACAAATAGTGGATGGTGAAAGCATCCCAGGACTAACAATAGTGGGAACCATTACCATCCCTGGGCCTGAAGGAGTGGGAGAATAGGATCATGACTGAAACCGCAAAAGGGTAGCAGTATGAGGAAAGCTACCTGGCTAGATCTCTGGCCTTTCTGTGGTTGGGAGGGATGGAGAAATAAATACCTCAGCTTCATTCTCTTCCAGCCCTCTGATGTCTTGTTGGTACTTCCCATTGACAAATCCAACTGGAAGCCAGAAGGTTAGGGGGCCCTATTGTTGCAGGTCAGAAGTCAGCCTCCTGGGAATTAGAGCAAAATAGAGAAGGTGGAAAGTACATCTGGAGTGGAGGGCACGGGAGGAACAAGAAAACCCAATTCTATAATCATATCACTTGGAGAGTGTTTTGATTACAGTTATGTAAGCCTTTTTGTGCTGTCTTTATTTTATAAAATATATACGTATTTCTTTCTAGTCTAATTCAGTTACTAACATCAAAGAACATGTTCTTTTATGGTTGATGCATTTCATAAGACCCGCTAGCCCTCTTTTGTGGTGTTAGCTGGTATGGTGTTGTTAACCATGTCTTTTCATTGATTTCATTTTTTTTTTTGCTTGCACAGTGCACAAGTGGGAGACATAAGAGTTGTCTGCATGGCCATTGGGAAAACTGTCCTTTCACCATTTCAACCACATAAGTTGTCTGAATCATTCAAGGTTGCTCATCTTTTTCTTTGGGCCATTTTTATTGAACAGTGGTTTTCAGTTTTTATATATGTGGTTCTCATTGCAGACATTCTGATTCAAGCAGGATTAAGATAAATCTTGAACATCTGTTCTTTTAAAGAGCTTTCAAATACTTCAGATGCACTGAGAACCACTAGCTCAGGCATTTTGGTCTTGTTTCCTCCCCCTACACCAGTATGTGTATATGTGTGTGTATATATGGATATATACACACACATATATATATCACTCTTCAGTAATTAGGCTCATTTGGAAAGCTAATGGTACTTTTTGTACTCTTCAAAGCAAAATAAATGTTTTAGATTTTTCTCATTTTGAGAAGTGCTTATGATATACAAAATATGTGGTTTCCTTATTATTAAGAAAAATAAGTTTAACATTTTAAAATATCAACATCTTAAATATACAGTGTAAAGATTAATATACTGAACACTCATGTTCCCACCATATATACTTATAAAATATTAACATTTTATTATTTTTTTCTGATTTTTTAAGACTAAATACAGATAAAATTTAAAGTCCCTTAGATCCCTTCCTAGAGGTTACCATTATCCTAAACTTGGTGTCTATCATCCCCATTCATGTTTTTATATGTTTGCTACATATGCATGTATAAGTAAACAAAATATAACATTATTTACTACTATCTGTGTGTTTCATTCTTTACTGTGTATATTTCTGCAGCCTTTATTCTTTGACATACTTTGGAATTTCTTCTACATATATGTAGGTTTAGTTTATTAACTTCTGCTGTACAATATTACA
>PVHT020000166.1:7488205-7512744 GCA_004024745.2 Catagonus wagneri | reverse complement strand
CTATCATCCCCATTCATGTTTTTATATGTTTGCTACATATGCATGTATAAGTAAACAAAATATAACATTATTTACTACTATCTGTGTGTTTCATTCTTTACTGTGTATATTTCTGCAGCCTTTATTCTTTGACATACTTTGGAATTTCTTCTACATATATGTAGGTTTAGTTTATTAACTTCTGCTGTACAATATTACAGTATATCAATGAGCAAAAATTTGTTTGTCAAATCTCCTGTTGGTGAAACTTGAGTTATTTTTAATTTTCTGCTACTACTGCAAAATGTCGCTAAATTAAGTTTCCTGTCTGATGTACCTACAAACCAAGAAGTAGAACTGCATATATCACGTGTTCTGTTTTACCAGATCTTGCCAAATTGCTTTCCAGAATGGTTTTGCCTAGGTATACTTCCCCGTTGTGGTTTATGAGATTCTTGCTGTTGCTTTATACTGTTTTTACTGTTGGTATTGTCAGACTTAAAAGTTTTCCATGATGGGTGTGAAATGTTATCTTGTTTTAATTTTAATTTTCTGGTTTTCTGGTGAAGTTGAGCACTTTTCATAAGATTGATCATTCGGATTTCCTATTCTGGGAATTGTGCTTTTATATTCTTCATTGAATTTTCTGTTGGAGATTTATCATTTAAAAAATTTTTATTGTAGAATTCATCGTATATATTAACAATTTCTTTATAAATTTCTTCTTTCTGTGGTTTTTCTTAATTTTGTTTGTATTTTCTTATACTGAAGCTTTAAAAGATCAATAATTTAATATTTTTTCAATATTTTGCTGTGTATTGAAACAGTTTTATGACTTAATATGTAGTCAAAACCTTGGTCTTCCTAAGTTTTGGAGCTTTCTACCTTACTTTCATAAATTCCTTTTCGATTAGGCAGAGTATAAATAAATAAAGAAATAAACATGTCATACAGTTTATTACTGGAATATGCATAAAATTATTATTATTATTATTATTCTTTTTGCTTTTTAAGGCTGCACCTACAGCATATGGAAGTTCCCAGGCTAGGGGTCAGATCAGAGCTACACCTGCTGGCCTACTCCACAGTCACAGCTGTGGGGCTGCATCTGTGACTTGTACCACAGCTCATGGAAATGCTGGATCCTTAACCCACTGAAGGAAGCCAGGGGGGTCGAAACTGCACCCTCATGGGTCCTATTTGGGTTTGTTAACTGCTGATCCACAGCAGGAGCTCTCTGGAATATGCATAAAATGATTAATCCTTAACAATTTGTGTAAAAAAAGTTTCAGAGTTCAAAAAATAGCATCTAAATAGCAGCTTACAGTGTATCGTTTACTCATTTTTCTTTAGGTCCCTATGAAAATGTAGAATAAAATGAAACTTAACCACAAACCAAAAAGCAAAAAATTCCTAAAAAAAAGCTTGGAGGAAGTAAGCTTAATTAAGATGCAGTCTGTCTTCAGTTGAGAGGAATTTCTATGTACCAGCACCTTCATACACATTCCACCCTTGCCTCTTGATATAACACTGCCTGACAAATTCAGGCAGTTCACTTTCTGTGTTCCCAGCAAATTGCAAGAAGCCACTAGGCAGAATGTAGGGGGTTTGTGGTGGGTGCTGCAGAACATCTGGAGATCCGAGACAAAACTCTGATGATTGTACATAGCAGCAGTTGCAGGTACACTTGGTTTCATGAGTCATGTCAGTTCCTCTCCCAGAGAAATGACCAATAAAGTGTATTGCAATATATCCTCCTGAAGAACAGAGTAGAGAACAGAGACCCAGGTGGTGAAAGCCTGTTAGAAATTGGGAAATGAGACTGAGTGCTTTGTTTATCAGCAAGCTCTGCCACCATAGATCTGGGCAGGTGGGCAGAAAAGTAACCTTGAGTATTTTCCTCACCTTGTCTGCTTATCACCAAGTCTGGGCAGATCCCCCCATGATTGAAATATACAGAGAGAAAAAGAAGTAAAGCAGTTTAAAATGAAACTTCTGAAATAACTGTGGAGCAAAGTAAGATTTATTATTGAAAGGAATTTTAAGAACAATTTCAAAGACTTGATATATATTAGTCACATGAATATGGTGTTTTATATACCTAGTACACAATTTGTGCTTCAGGAGTTCTGCAAATAGTGAAATATTTAACCCTCTCATTGCTTTTTTCAGGTTGATATTTTGGGATTCCTTATAAGATTTTGTATGAAGGTTGAAGTGCAATAGGTACTTTCTTAAATACTGTTATGCTCAAAAAAAATTGAACTTTAAAGAAATAAATTTTACTAATTAAATCACTTTTATTAGGGAAACTTAATCACCATTACAAGTTTTGTTGGTGAAACTATGAATGTTGGATTTACTGAGATGCATGAGCAGCTGTTCAGAATGTAGGTTAGGTAAGTACATAAGATGTCTAAAATCATTTGAAGAAGGCAAGCTGAACCTTGTAAACTTGAGGAGCCTCTAAGGACCTCACTGAATGAGAAGACAGAAGGAACAACTAGTGTTACTCTTTCAGGATTATAAACCAAATCTTCATCTTAGTACACCATCTAAGCATCACTGAATTCCAGGGAGATCCATACTGAAGGACTATTTAGATTAGCTGTGCAGAAACCTTTACTACCAGATGGTGGTAAACTAATAAGAATAGGAGAATAAATGATAGCAAATTGAGTACATCATGTAGCAACAATTTTCATAATTCTATAAAAGGGAGAAGTAGGAAAAGCAAAGCAAATGCTAAAAGTAAAATGCGCAAAAGTTCTTATGGTAAGATAAGAGTGTGTACAATTTTTTGTGGACTCTGTTAACTTATTGGGCCGTGATTTATTTTTAGAATGGCTAAAGAAGAGTATTTCTGATGTTACCCCAGAACTGATCAAGACAGTGTACATCTTGAAGCTTAAAGCTGGTTACTACTTCATGCCTTATCTTCAGCTTTTCTTACTGTAGTGAGCTAAGATGCCAGCAGAGAGAGGAGGACAGTGATGGTTGTTGCCTCCTCTGTTGTAGTAAACCACTTAACGTAGACTTTTCGCCATCCTAACTTGGAACTCTCTGCAAGGACTTCAGTCCACCTCACTCCTTTTGTCCTTAGTATTCTCAAGACTTTAGAAAATAGGAACATCTTCCTCATAAAATGATGGGAATAGTTTGGGAAGTTGCTTTACTTCTCTAGGCCTCAGTTTCCTCATTTATAAAGTAGAGTTAATGATCCCTACTTCATAGGAATGTCCTGATGATTACAGGAGCTAATGCCATTTAATAAGTGCTGTATTCAAAAATAATAACTAGTATTTAAAATAATTATAGCTCCTTGAATTCATGTTTCATATGTAGAAATTTTAGTTTGAAAAATATAGAGAGTATACCACTCTGTCCCATTGCTAATTAAAAAGAGAAGAGTATTATTTTCGGATAGATAGCTTCATAAAGAGCATCATAAATAATTTGAATACATCTAGTGGTACATAGTCATCAAGCCACATAAAGATGCCATGACACTTAGATCATATTCCAAAATGTAGTCTCTAAAAAGTCAGTCTCTATGACAGCTTTATGAGGCTGAGACCAGCTTCCTTTGGTAGTATTTGCTAAATTTACCCTGGTGATGCTAGTAAATCGTGTCCTGACTTTAAACAGAGTAAAGGAAGCATGCCTTTTTTGGTTTTTTTTTTTTTTTTTGGTCTTACCTATGCTTGCTTACTTATTCACTCATTCATTTAATTGATGTGTGCCCAACAGTACTAACACTATGATAGATTAAACTGTCAAGGAGTTTGCAACTCAGCAAGGAAGACAGACAAGGACAAGTAATTAAAGCATGATGAGTGTTCTAAAGGAGAACTATAAAGATCACTGAGGGGAAATAAAAGGTGAAGGAAGACCCACTCCCTTTTCTCCCAGAGGAAATTAAGCTGCGACTTGGAGGATATGGCTCCATTCCTTAGAGGCTAGAGGCAAGCTTTCCAGGGATCTAGGGATAGCCGGAGGAACGAGCCAGTGGGGTAGAGGATCTAAAAAGGTCTGGACTGTTGGACTGTAGGGAAGACTGGGACTGAGCACTGGCAGAACCCTGGTCAGGAGAGCACTAGGAAGCCCCTGAAGACAGCAAGAGGGTAATGATTTATTATGCCTTTTCAGCAGGGACTCTGGCCATTTACTTATTGTTTGTAGAGTATATGGGAATGAAATATGTTCCTTTTCTCTTTTTCTTCCTTCATCTGTTGAGTCCATCCCATTCTTTCTTTTGAAACAGCTGCCAAGATATCTTTTGTCCTCAGTCCACTTTGATTCTGTCTCCTCCCTTTGCCCCTTCCCTTCATGATTCAGAAGTTTTCAGATTAAATCCTAAGGATCATGCCTATAACTTAGTGACATTGCCAGTAACTGAAATTAGAAGTTTTTCATGCAGTGGTTAACAGAAAGGGGGTTTCTGGTTACAATAATCTAAAAATCTATGTGAGAAAAACTTGAACTTCTCCAGAAGTGTTTGATTATATACTATAGAAATGCACATATGGTCTTATGACAAAGTAAAAGAAAGCCCAGAAGAGTTTGACAAGTAGACACACACATAAAAGCTACTCTTGGTGTTAGGGTGAGATTAATAGGCTCACTAATATGGGGGCTTGGGTTTTAATACTCATGGTTATACACGAAATCAAGGCCTTGGGTACACATGAGGCAGAGAGTTGGAAACTGAGACCTCCAAATAAGCCAGGACTTCAGAAAGGCAGCATTTTCAGTAGAACAGTAGGTTAAAAGAAACATGGTCCACTGACAGATTATAAAGAAGTCTATATTGGCTTAGTCTTTGAGTAAGTATAAGGTGGAGAAAAATCTCCTCTGAAAATTCTGTTAACTCAGTTTTTTTAAAAAAAAACTTATTATGAAAAGTTTTAAACATACAAAAAAATAGAGGAATGGTATAATAAATCATGTATCCATCAGCCAGCCTCAGTAGTTGTAATTATTCCATTCTTCTTTTTTCCACATTATATATAATTTGTTTTTACATTGTATAATTTTCTTGTTAATACTCAAAATCACAATATTTATCTCTAGCCTAAATACCTTTAAAAATCATAATAGCAATTTTATATATTATGCCCAACAAAATTAACAGTTCTTTAATATCATCCAATAACTAGTTCATGTCTAATTTTCTCCATCTGTCTCAAAAATATGTTTTCTAGGGTTGATTTGTTTGAATCAAGACTCAGACTAGGTCTATGTATTTTACTTGATGGATATCTTAAAGTCATAAATTTCTCCTTTTAAAATTAATTTATTTGTTGAAAAAAAGTCATAGAATTTCTCACAGTCTGTATTTGAGAATATTAATTATATTTTAGTCTCTGAATTGGACTTTTCCCCCATGTAATGCCATATAATGTAGTTAGTCATAGATTCGGCTCATAGGTGAATTTAAGTGAAGTGAAGAATGTGGTTTTGTATCTGATCTGTTAGAATTTCCTTTCAGTGCCCAAAGTAAGAAAATTAGTTGCTTCTTATTCAAATCAGGAACATACACAGTCATGTAAAAAGCATTGTGTGGTATTGCAAAGGACTATGAAGATTTGAGCTACTGCTTATGCGCGTTCTCTGAGCGCTTAGAACATAGAGGAAAACAAATGTAAACAAATATTAGTATATCGGTGGTGCAATGACGTGAGTATTAAACAGAGGCTTAGGTAGAAGATGAGCTATTCAAAGGTAAAGGCTGATCATGAAACACAGAAGCAAACAGTAAAAGTGTCAAAAGCTTTAAACTTTCTGTGGGAAAGATGATGGGATAAATAAATAAACAAGCCTAAGTCTGTTAGCTTCCAGGTCAGTGCTTTATCTGCTCAGAGATAACTGCTTCTTTTTTGTCTCCATTATCTAGCAATCTTTTGCAGTAACCTAGTACAGCTGCCTCTGAACCCAACAAAAGGCATCTCTGTGTAACTACTCCTTTTGCCCAGAGAAAAAGAGAGTTTTGAGACCAGACCAGTGTACTTATTTTTGATACCGCTTTCTCATCTGAATCCTGTGTCTATGATTGATCCTTAACCCGTCAGAAAGAATATAGCCATCTAACAAAAGCTTGGCAAGTTAGACAACTACTTACTGTCAGCTTTTCAGTTAAGACTATGCTTCATATCATATTAGTATAGTTCACTTAAGGTAAACATGTTTTAGACCTTATTTTCCCTTCTAAGAAATCAGCATGAGAAGCAGTTGGGAAGACAAGGCTTCATATAACCTTAGGATCAATCCTTTAGTTAGATGTTTTTCTCTGAGAACCTTGACAACTTTGCCTAGTCTCCTTCTCCCAAATGGCTTAGAACCCCTTACCATTTCATGTGCTTTCACAGTGTATGTTTTTATTATGATTATGATTGTTACTATTATTAGTACTATTTGTGTTACCTGATAAAATAATGTATGCTCAGCAAATGTTCATTGAATGGATGAATGTTTATAGCCTCAAAACACAACTTAAAATTAATTTAAAAAAATAACCTGGTTTTATTTTCTTCTTGCTACTTTCTCTTCTCAGTCCAATCAGAAATATTTTTGGCACTTTTATTTAACATGCATTTAAATGTATCCTAGTTCACACACAAATCTTAAAAAATGACTAAACCTATTTCTTAAAGCAAAAATTTGTTGACTTATGGTGATTCCTAGGATTAAATATGAGAACAAATAGGCACCATTTTGAAAATGTATTTCAGCTTCCCTAACAACTCTATTAACTCTTTTGTAATTTCTGCCTTTTCTTATATTTTCTCCCTAAGAAAGTAGTGTGTGAAAAATAAGTGATTATGTGGTTCCTACATACTATTACTTTCATCCATCTTTAGAATGCATTCCTTCTTTTTCCAGAGTGGTAGCAGTTAAAATGGGCAAAGTTAATCAAAATGCAGAAGTTACAAAATATCTGCATTTCTTCAATGATTTTTTAAAATAATTCTGAAACGTGTCACTTGGATTCAAAGACTGCAGTTGACACTCAAGACTGAGTGTCCGGGGTATGTTTGTGAGAGAAAGAAAAGAGAAATTTAAAAGAATAAAGATATGATATTCAATTTTAATTGTAGTGTGTAGTTTAAGGAAGCTGTTTGTTGGAGTCCTGCTTTATAGCACAGAGAACTATGTCCAGTCACTTGTGATGGACCATGATGAAAGATAATATGAGAAAGAGTATGCATAGATGTATGACTGGGTCACTTTGCTGTATAGCAGAAATTGACATACCTGTAAATCAACTGTAATAAAAAATAATATAATTACTAATAAAAAAGCAAATAATTATTTCAAAAAAAAAAGCAGCTGTTTGAGAGTGTAGAAGAACCTGGCAGCTACTACAGCGTCAAATTTATATTACCTTTGCTTCTTAAGGTGGACTATGTGTTGTGTTATATCCGAGAGTGCAGCAAACCTATGGGAGGTACAAGAGAAATAAAGGGAGGCCGGTGAGAGGTGTGTAGGTAGTGATAAGGTAGTTTGAACTATTGAATCATTTTTTATCAACAAAAAGTGGGATCCAAGAAAAATGTTTATGGATGTGAATACCAAAGTATATGCAAAATCATATAAACAGTTAAAGTTGTTGAAATTGACCTTTATCATGTTCAAACCCTGGAGTATGTGACATCAACAATTACTGAAGAAAACTGAAATGTTGCTCTGTAATTCCGATATAGACAGTTGTAGGGTTAATAAATTGAAGGCTTCAATTGCCATTTTAGTCACTGAAGCTACCAAGTCTAGAATTATAGAATTGATAGTTTAGCAATCACCTGATATGTCTCTTATTTGTATCTGTAAAGTTTTGATACCCTTCACAAATGTTGAAAGCTCATGTGAGAGGGATCCTGAGTTTCAAGTCAGCTTTCACTAAATAAAATAGTGCAAAAATGTCTATTGAACCACATAAGGCCTATAAATTGCACAGAAATGTAGTAATATCTCAAAAACTTTTAATTTGCCTAATATAAGATTAATTTTGTGGTCCTGATTTGTTCTTATATAGTTGATAAACATAATGACTGTTGCTTTGAAGCCCAGTCATTTATATTTTTGCGGTTTTTTCATGACCCATTGACTACAGTGTCATTTTTTTTATATAATGATTTTTATTTTTTCCATTATAGCTGGTTTACAGTGTTCTGTCAGTTTTCAACTGTACAGCATGGTAACCTGGTTACACATACATGTATAGATTTATCAGAGGTGATTAGACATAGTTCCTGGTGCTATACAGCAGGATCTGATTGCTTTTCCATTCCAAAGGCAATAGTCTGCATCTATTAACCCCAGACTCCCAGACCATCCTGCTCCCTCCCCCTCCCCCTCGGCAACCACAAGTCTGTTCTCCAAGTCCCTGATTTTCTTTTCTATGGAAAATTTCGTTTGTGCAATCTATTAGATTCCAGATATAAATGATACCATATGGTATTTGTCTTTCTGACTTACTTCACTCAGTGTGAGTCTCTAGTTCCATCCGTGTTGCTGCAAATGGCATTATTTTATTCTTTTTTATGGCTGAGTAATATTCCATTGTGTATATATACTACATCTTCCTAATCCAATCATCTGTTGATGGACATTTGGGTTGTTTCCATGTCTTGGCTATTGTGAATAGTGCAGCAGTGAACATGCGTGTGCAGGTGTCTTTTTCAAGGAAAGTTTTGTCTGGATATATGCCCAAGAGTGGGATTGCTGGGTCATATGGTAGTTGTATATATAGTTTTCTAAGGTACCTCCATACTGTTTTCCATAGTGGTTGTATCAGCTTACATTCCCACCAACAGTGCAAGAGGGTTCCCTTTACTCCACACCCCCTCCAGCATTTGTTGTTTGTGGACTTATTAATGATGGCCATTCTGACTGTTGTGAGGTGGTACCTCATAGCAGTTTTGATTTTGCATTTCTCTAATAATCAGCGATGTTAAGTACAGTGTTATTAATGCTTCTCTTCTGTGACCTGCTTGGAGTTGAGCATGTTTTATTCCGGTTCTTCTGTGTTTAGAACATACATCAAAAAAATTCAGTATTAGCAGGGGTAACTGACATGGTATCAGTTTTACAAAATAGTATCTACGGAGCTTATTCTCAACAGAGTTATTACATATAATGTTCTGTTTTTATGAAAAATCAGTGGTTCCAAAGCCCACTTCTGCAAAATAGCTGTGGATTACTTTTGGAGTTACTGTGTCTTACATAACAATGTTTTCTTTTACACTTAAGAATTTACCGTTTCTTTATATTACGAAGGAAATGCTGCTTCTCATTTCATGGAGACATAATCTATCAAGCCTTTAGGTGACTAATTATGCCTCATTCTAACAGCTACAAATACAACATGGTGCTTTTAACCACCCGGGAGGCACGGGCAACATTTCTCAATCAGCAATAGAATATTCCTATTTTGCAAGTAATTTTCTTTCTGATTTTAGTATCCTTCCAGACATCCGTGCATTTTTTCCTAACCTTGTCTCTACAGGAAAGGCATATGTTTATAAAAAACATACTCAAATATTCCTGTCTTTTAATCTTGAGTAAATGTTGAACTTTAATTTACCAAAAGTTTTATTTTGCATCATTTGAGGTGCTCATGTGAAAAACACACATCTTACAGTTTTTGTTTGTTTGTTTTGCTTTTTTAGGGCTGCACCTGCAGTATATGAAAATTCCCAGGCTGGGGTAGAATCAGAGCTGCAGCTGCCTATGCCACAACCACAGCAACACAGAATCTGAGCCTCTTACATGTATCTTCATAGATATTAGTTGGGTTTGTAATCAGCTGATCCACAATGGGAACTCCCTAATCTTATAGTTTATTGATATATTGAATAATTTTTCTTTTTGAATAATTCTTGAATTCCTAAAAGTAATTTTGTTTAATCAAAATGTATTATTCTTTTAAATCACTGATGGATTCTATGGACTAATCTTTTTATTTAGGATTTTATCATCTGTGTTCATAAATAGATTGGTATATAACTTTGCTCTCAGTTTTCATATCTCCTTGTCTCGTTAATACTTCAAGATTATGTTGTATTTGTAGAACTTATCTTCCTTTTATGTTTTCTGGCCCCCATAATTAAATATAAGAAATGCATATTATCCATTTCTTAAAGAATTTGTAAAATTTGCCAATTAGATAATTTTTGACTGGACCCCCTGCTCCCTATTTTTATGAGTTTTGGAGAAGACATTTGGGGTCTATTTCAATTTTTAAAGTTTACTTTTGTTTTTTCTTATTTTCTAATTTTAGATAAATTTTAATAATTTACAATTTTGTCCACTTCCTCTCAAGTTTAAGCTCATGAATCAAAAGAAGGTGAGCAAACCTTGGTTACTTAGGAGTGTAGAATTTGACCTATGCCAGATGCTGATATTTTGAAAAAGTAGTAAATAGCAAAAGTGATGAATAGCAGAAGGAATGAAAGTTCTTTATGAAGGTTATATTTCTGTAGTTGGCCTTATAGAAAATATCAACCAAATATGTTATAAATTTGTTTCTCCATAGAGACTCCTCTATCCTTCTTAAATTTAAAAGATTTGATGAAAGGTAAGATTTCATAGGCAGCATTTCTGAGAGAGCTGTTTTGCATGAAGTAGCAGTTCTCAGAATGTGGTCTACACCTCCTGGTGTCTCTAAGAACTTTCAGAGAGTCAAGTCAAACTATATTCTTGGTATACTAAGATGTCATTTGCCTTTTTTAGTCTGTTAACATTTTCATTAATCTAGAAAAGCAATAGTGAGTAAAACTTCTGGTCCCTTAGCAGAATCAATCAAAGGATTGATGACAATCGGTACTAGTAGCCATTTTATTCTTTAGTGCCATACACATGCAGTAAAAAAAAAAACCGAAAAAAAAACAAAAAGCCTGTTTACTGAAGCAGTACATATTATTGATTTTATTAAACCTTTGCTCTTTAATACATATATTTTTAATATTCAATGTGGAAAATAATGGGGAGAATGCATAAAGCACCTCTGTAGTACACTGAAGGCTGATAGTAGGTAGTCTAGAAGAAAAGCCTTTGTTCAGTTGTTTTAGTTGAGATCTGAACTATCCACCTTTCCATAGCACACTGTTTTTACATGAATGATTCATAAACTGTGGTATTTAAACATGGATATTTGACAGTATTTGTTCCAAGTGATAAAATTTGAGTTTTAAACACAACTTAGCACTTTGACAAACCACTGCTATGACCCTGACTACTATTGCCCAATAATTAAAGAAATTTTTTGCTGAGGTTGGTGATAATGTTAACAAATGTGACTTTTTTGATATTCTGTAATGAAATATATTGGTATTTGAGAGATGTACATAACTTAGCCAAACATTTTCTAAATGCTCAGTGGATTGAGGAAATACTGGAAAGTGACAGGAATATCAGGATAGATAGTGAAGTATAGCAAGAGAAAATCCATGAGCAAGCAATATAGCAGCTAACTTGGTATAAAACAACAAGGTTAGGCAAGAGACAAGAAGGTTACTATGACAAAGACTGACGTAGGTGGGAAGGATTAGGGCTCAAGGGGAGAACACCATTTTAGAAAAATGCATGGCTCTAACCTGATTTGAACTGGAGTAAGAGATAAGGAACAGTATTTGGAGGAAAAGCAAAAGAGTACTATACCTGAATTTTTTAGACCTTACATTTATGAACTGTAGTCATGTGAACAGTAATACAAGAATTTTATAGTGTGTAGTTCACATCTGTTGATTTAGAACCCAGCACTCTCTGTAGAGTCCTTCTGAATATTTCTGATCATTGTGAGACATCGGTATGTGTTCAGTAGAAAGTTCATTTACTGTTTCTTATGATCACTTTGTCTGTGTTCCTCTCTGTTTGCTTCGATAGTTCTCTAGTTGCTGCCCTGAGGTCCTTAGGTGTTAAAGCCATGTGGTGTGTGCTGCTCAAAATTGTTTAGGCCCCAACAGAAAACAGAATTTTTAGTTGTTTACTTATACAGCTCCCTTTTTTCTAGAATCCATACTAGTGTCTAGCGACCTGTAATTAGGGATGGATTGGAGTTAGCAGACAACAACCAGACTGTATTCAAATCAGTTCAAAGACTACCATTTTGTTAATAGGTTCATTTACCATTTTTGACCTCTTCTTTCAGCATAAATTCTCTGAAAGAAACCACCTCAGCTGTCCTACCGCTATACCATTGTTGGGTAACCTCTAGTTCTCCTTTCAAGTTCAAATGTGTAGAAACACGGCTTTATGTCTTTTCTTGGGTCCTCACATCCCGTGCTAAAGTATTTTAGTTGGTTTCCCTTACTAGTTGGCTAGACTTTCATAATACTTGGTATTTGAAAAAAGAGTTTTTGTAAGCTAAGCACTCTTAGATCTTGTTGACTTGATTTCAGTGAACACTTGTTGACTGTTATTTTTGGTGCCAGGTATGATATTTGGAGACCAGCAGACTTGAAAGTAGAAAAGCAGGAAAAAAAGTTGTCTTTAGGGAACTACACAAAGATCTGCATAGTACTGGTGTGAAGTATTCATGGAGAGGATGCCAAGACTTGAGAGCTAGTTTGGAGTCAAGTTTTAAAGGGTTTAAAGGGCCTTTTTGTTTTTTACAGAGGAAAGACTAAAGGATCTTTTAATTCTTTTTGTAGGAAATACTGTAAAATTGTTGTCATATCAAGAGACAATCAAAATTATGCAGCCAGAAGTAGGGGGAAAAGATGCTGGGGATTATACAGGTCAGGATAGTTAATTGGTAAAAAATTTTGACTTTTTAAAGTTTTGAGTTTTTAATAAATGGGGTAAAACTTTTTTAACTTTTTAGTTTGAAATAGTTGTAGATTCAGCTGTGAATTGTGAATTATAGATTCACAAAGAAGTCCAATATACCCTTCAAACAATCTGCTTTATTCAGATATTACCAGTTACACGCACTCGTGTGTGTATTTACTTTTGTGGAATTTTATCACGTGTTGGTTCATGTGAACAATACCACAATCAGATCCAGTTTCATCATAAGGATCTCTTGTGCTACCTAAAAGGACCTTTTTTTTGGCATCTTAAGCTTAGACTGTATTCTTTTTAATTGAGGTATAGTTGATTTAACAATATTATATTAGTCTTGGGTGTACAACATAGTGAGTCAGTATTTTTTACAGATTATACTCTAAAGTTAGTATAAAATAATGACTATATTTCCCTATGCTGTACAATATATCCTTGTTGCTTATCTGTTTTATACATAGAAGTTTGTGTCTCTTAATCCCATACTCATATCTTACCCTTCCCTTCTTCCCTCTCCTCACTGGTACCCACTGGTTTGATCTGTACATCTATGAGTCTGTTTCTGTTTTGTTGTACACATTTGTTTTATTTATTAGATTCCACATATAAGTGATAGCATAGAGTATTTGTCTTTCTCTGTCTGACTTTTTCTACTAGGTTTAATATTATCAAGATCTATCCATTTTGTGGCAAATGGAGCTTAGACTGTATTCTGTCTCTCAAAGTGTGATCTTCAGATCGCTTGTAACAGAATCACCTCGTGTGCTTGTAAAATATGCAGAGTCCTGTCCTAGAAACATCGAATTAGAATCCCTGGGATTGTGGCCCTGTGACTTACATTAAAATAACTCCCCAGATGCTTTTTATACTACAGCTATGAGGCCATGACTTTGAGTTAAAATCTGAATCATGAGAAGGGAGTGAACCAGCAAAGACCTGGGGTGAGGAGGTCTAGACAAGTGCTTCCAATAGGAATATAATACATCACATGTGCAATTTAAAAAATTCTAGTGGCACATTCAAAAAGAAAAAAAAAAAAGAAATTAATTTTTACAATAAATTTTAACTCCGTATATTAAAATTTTAATTTAAACATGAAATAAATATAAGCACTATTAAGATGTTTAACATTCTTTTAGTCCTACAGAGTATTTAAAACTCATTGTGTATACTGTGCATCTCAGTTCAGATTAGGCACATTTTGAGTCCTGGATAATACACCTAACAAGTGGCTAACATATAGGGTAGATAGAGTGAATAGCCAGTACAAAGGCCCCAAAAGAGACTAATGCAGAGATAACATTTGACATTCAGAAGATGAAAATATTAGTTTAGAGCTTTGGAATAAGATCAAACTAGATGTATAGTTTTGTTTTTTTTAAAAATGCAGTGAATTTTATTATTATTATTATTACTATTTATTTTATTTTATTTTATTTTATTTTTTGTCTTTTTAGGGCCACACCCGGAGCACATGGAGGTTCCCAGGCTAGGGGTCAAATCGGAGCTATAGCCACCGGCCTATGCCACAGCCACAGCAACGCCAGATATGACCTGCATCTGGGACCTACACCACAGCTCACGGCAGTGCTGGATCCTTAACCCACTGAGTAAGGCCAGGGATTGAACCTATGTCCTCGTGGATACTAGTCGGGTTCACTAACCACTGAGCCACGAAGTGAACTCCCTCAATGAAATTTATTGTTGTACAACCATCATCACAAGCTAATTTTACAACATTTCCATCCCAAACCCCCAGCCCATCCCTCCCCCGACCCCAACCTGTGTCCTTTGGTAACCATATGTTTTTCAAAGTCTGTGAGTCAGTTTCTATTCTCCAAATAAATTCACTGTATCCTTTTTTTAGATTCCACATATAAGTGATAGCATATGATGATTGTGTCTTACTAACTTCGTTTAGCATGATAATTTATAGGTCCATCCATGTTGCTGCAAATGCCATTATTTTATTCCTTTTTATGTCTGAGTAATATTCCATTGTGTATATGTACCATATCTTCTTTATTCTTTCCTCTGTCAATGGACATTTAGATTGCTTCCATGTCTTGGCTATTGTATATAGTGCTGCAATAAACACTGGAGTACATGTATCTTTTTGAGTCATTGTTTTTTCTGGATAGATGCCCAATAGAGTGGGATTGTTGAATCATATGGTAATCCTATTTTTAGTTTATTGAGGAATCTTTTTACTGTTTTCCATAGTGATTGCACCAGTTTACATTCCCACCAACAGTGTAAGAGGGTTCCCTTTTCTCCACACCCTCTACAGCATTTGTTGTTTATAGATTTTTTTGATGATGGCCATTCTGGCTGGTGTAAGGTGGTACCTCATAGTAGTTTTGATTTGCATTTCTCTAATAATTAGTGATGTTGAACATCTTTTCATGTGTTTTTTGGCTATCTATATGTCTTCTTTGGAGAACTGTCTGTTTAGACCTTCTGCCCATTTTTTGATCTTTTTTTTTTTTTTTTTGTATTGAGCTTCAGGAGGTGTTATTTGTTTTGGAGATTAATCCCTTGTCATTCATTTCATTTGCCCGTATTTTCTCCCATTCTGTGGGTTTTTAGATATATAAATTTAAAAATGATTGCCATCAAAAAGTTGTCACATGGAGTATAATTCTCAATGACTTCCAGTGAAAACTTGAGTCACCAGTAGAGCTTTTTCTAATGACATGCTTTCACTCCAAGAGGGTATGGAACAACCCTGAGGGAGGGGAGAATTGGGGAGATGTGTATAAATCTTAGGGAGGGGAAGAAGATATGGAGTTTCTCATGATTGATTCTGATATGACCCCTCCCTGCAATCCCCATTCCTGGTTGAGAACCATTGGTAGTTAAAAGGGAGATGAGGATAGAAGATGCTGAGGAGATTCTTGAGAGCTGAAAGGAGTGCTAATGAAGCTAAATAAAGGAGACTGGCATCAACAATGAAGAAAGCAGGGGGTCAGGACATTTGCAAGTTAAGATATTACTGAGGATCATTGAGGACAAAGTGTAAATAGAGTGGTCATCTGGGATAAGATGGGTTCTGAAGATGTTAGTGGAGATAGAACTGCTGCCCAGCACCTAAAGGTCAGAGTTAGATTGGCTTGCAAGAGGGGCATGCTGTGACTTTCCAGGCAGAGTTCCTTAAATGCTTCCTTTAAATTTGGTTAAGATCCATCTATGTTTCCTTACTTATAGTCCTTTCAGCTGTTACATTTTATTTAATTTTGTATTAACACAGCCTGACCTCACCCTGACCATACTATAGAATCACCTGGGGAATTTATTTATTTTTTTATTTATTTTTTTTTTGGAGGTGGGGGGGGTTAAATTTTTTTTTAATAAGAAATACCCATTCCTAACCCTCCCCCACAACTTAGACTAAGTCAGAATTTCTGGGAATGGGGCCTAGCCTAGATATCACTTTTTTTAAAACTTCCCAAGTGATTCTAATGAGCTAGGGTAGAAAACTATTGATCTATAGCGTAGTTAGCACCTCTGTGACAAAATTGTTTTACTTATCTCCCAGAGTTTGAATTATTGTGTGGCATATGGTTAGCTCTTAGTAAATGTCTGTTGAATAAATGAAAAAATAAAAGAGCTAACAATTGAAGAAATGTGGCGAGGGAGCTAGGCAGGCCCTTGTGAATAGCTTATAAATTAACATTTGCTTTCCTTATGAGTATTTACCAGGCAACTTATTAAATACCCTGCACCTATTTTGGAATCCTTATTAGTGTGAAAGGTTTTTCTAATTTGGTCTAAATCACAGTATTGACATAAAATATCAAGTGTAAAAGTAGACTAAAACATTAGTAGAGTTTTTCTCTTTTTGTTTGCACATACCACAAGATGTAGTATAGTTAACCATTCCACTAAGTACAATATATAAGAGAAATTATTGCATTTAGGATAAAGAATTTTTGCCATCAATTTGAAATAATTACTTCCAACTTTCACAGAATTAACAACTCAGTAGTTATTATTATATTTAAATTTTAATGTTGTGGCTATTCAAAACATCCTATTTATAAGAATATTTATAGTTCTTTGTTATGACTTTTAAAGTTAGTACAATAAACTATTTAATTAACTCTTCAGTAGTTGTCTTTTACCGCTTTTAGTGAGAACAGATGGAGAGAAATAGACATAAAATGTTATTCAAAAATAAAATAAGCTGGTAGTCTTTAATGTAATGCATCATTACCATAGTTAATCCTGAATATATAGAGTGCTCCTAGCCTAAGACTATTAGGTACTTGAGTAAATGATAATTTTCTTCCTCCTGGTCTACATGTAGCTATTGCTACTTAAAGGGTCCTGCACAGTTTAATATTCTAAAAATGTATTAATTTTCCACAGATGAAGAGAAGTAAAGAATTGATAACTAAAAATCATAATCAAGAAGAAATAGGTACTCTTCGCTGTTGGAAATGTAGAAAATGTATAGCAAGTTCTGATTGTTTCATGGAATATCTTGAGAATCAAGTGATTAAGGTGAGTACTTCTAACTCTCTAATTTTCAATTTTCTATTATAAGAATGCCTAGGGCACACCTGCACATTCACACTTATCCCCCAACACATGACTTAGCTTTTACCTATTTTACCTACTCCAATGAAAACATTTCAAAGTGGTATTCAAAATGCATCCCCCCACTACAATTACAATTAATTTTACCCTTGACTGCTAACGTTAACATGACCTTAAAGTTTTAAGTGTAGTATCACAGATGTAACTTGAAGATAATAGTCTGTTTTTTTTAACCTCTACCATGAATGAACCTTAGTCATTACTGCACAATTAATTAAATTCAAGAGCCTACTAAAAAATAGAAAACCTATTTATATGTATATAAAAATGTGTATTACATATATTATATATATGTTAACCCTTCTATGTATATACACACACATACACCATATACTGTACATATATATGTAGTATTCAGTATGGGCCTAGAAGGAGAAGTTCATGTATAATTTTAAAGTTAATAAGAAAACCTGAGTAATTATTTAAAAGCATTTAATTGTTGTCCTGATAAAAATAAATGTTAAAAAAAAATGAAATGCTTAAACTTCCCTAAGAACAATGTTCAAGAGGCAGTATCAGAGAGGTCCAAACTAGGTAGTAATCCATGGACTTTATAGGGAATTCTCAGTTCTGCAGAAAGAACAGGTATAATTATTTGTCCTTATTTTCTTACTTTTCTTTGAGAAGTTGTTTGTTTTATTTTTTGCCTCAGACACATTTGATCATGATTCTTTCCTATCCACTCTAACAGATTAGCCATCTTGTACTGACAATAGTGGATGACTTTGATTGCATACTTACTACATATCAGATACTTTTTAAAACTGAAAAAGATATTTTCATTGGGAAAAAATTATGCTAAGTATTTTACTAGCTTATAATTTACATAGAGTGAAAAAAAATAAGCATACTGCTTGACAAATTTTTTTCAGCCCTGCTACAAATCAAATGAAGATATACATTTTTATCACCCCAGAAATTTGTTAACCCTGTTCCAAGCAATACTCTCCTTCTCACAGGACACACACTGTGTTGATATTTGTCAACATAGACTGATTTTGCCTGTTCTTGACCTTCATTCAGATGGAATCGTATACTCTTTTGTACCTGACTTATTTTTCTCAGCATAATGGTTTAGAGGCTCATTTTTTTTTGTTTATATGTAGTTTGCTCCTTTTTTTCCTGAATAGTATGCCATTTATGAATATACCATAATTTATCAATTTTTTCTGCTGAGGGACTTTTGAATTTCTGGTTTGGGTTATGAATAAAACACTATCAATATTCTTGTGGAAGAATTTATGTATTTCTATTTTGTTATTTCTTTTCGATATTAGCATACGAATGAATTTGGGGGGTTATAGAGTAGGTATATTTTTAAATTTTATAGAAACTGCTACTAGTTTTGCAGAGTGAATGTTTACTTCTAAGAGCAATGATGAGAATTCCAGCTGCTCTACATCTTTGACAACACTTGGTATTTTCAGACTTGGTGATTTTGGCCATTCTGGTAGATGTATAGTGTTACATCATTATAGTTTTAACTTGCATTTCCCTAGTGATAATGATGTCAGGTACCTTTTTTTATACGTGTTGGTTAGGCATTGTTTTAAATGTTTTATATTATTAATTCCTTATAGTGTAAGGATAGAAGGATAGGATTATCTTGACAGATAGTCTATTGTCATCATTTTATAGATAAGGAAGCTGAGGTGCCAAAGATTAGATGGTGAAGAGACTGAGCCTGTACTCTGGACGGCCACACTCTTTATTGCCTTTGCTCTTCCTTCAGGGTATCCTGCAATTTTACACCTTCTCAGTGAGCAAGAAATTTCAAACACTGCTCTAGGATGTGATGGGATAGGTTATGGAAGAAAGTGATGTAGAGCTGAAAAAACATTCTGGTCCTCTGAGTTTTAAACTCTGACAGAAAATGGACCAAGCCTTGTAGCCTGATTAGATAAGTACTATAATGGGAATGTAAACAAACTATTGTTGGACTTGTCCCAGAATGCTTCTCAGAAGAGATTATGTGAAATATAGGTACAGATATTTTTACAAATTTTAAGTATAATTTGCAAGCCAGAAAGTTTTTCCATTGTAAGAATACAATTAAATGATAAGTTTTAAAATCTTTACATTATTCTGGCAAGTTTCCTCAGGGCCCTTTGCCCTGCTCCAAAGCCCAGCCTTGGACAACCACAGATCTCTTTTCTGTCACTGTAACTATATATATATAAAATAAAATGTATATGCAAATACATAATAAAATAAATTTAAAACTACTGAAACTAACTTATAAAAATCTATTTCTTAAAAATAATATCAAATACATTTACGTAAGTATATATGTTACATATTTATATAAAATAATATATATTAAGGCATATATTATATGCATATAAAATTAAACATTCATATATAAAACCTGGCTGAGTTATAATTTGATATCATTTTAAGTCTAGAGGAGCGTGTAATCAGAGGGTACCTTGAGTGGGGATTCTAAAGTAGTGGTAATGTTGTACTTATTAAACTGGGTAGTGGAGTTCCCACTGTGGCTCAGTGGTAACGAACCTGACTAGCTTCCATGAGGATGTGGACTTGATCCCTGGCCTCACTCAGTGGGTTAAGGATTTGGCATTGCTGTGGTGGTGTAGGTCACAGACAGGACTTGGATCCCGTGTTGCTGTGGCTGTGGCTTAGGCCTGCAGCTGCAGCTCCAATTTGACCCCTAGCCTCGGAACTTCCAAATGCCATGGGTCCATCCCTTAAAGGGAAAAAAAAAGAAAAAAAGGAGACAACTGGATAGTGGATATTTTGGTTTTTGCTCCTCTTTAAATATTTCTTTAAACTGTAAAAACATATTTTGCGTTTACAGATAAATGTGTTTTATATAAATATTAAACATAAAAGAATCTGTTTAAATTTAAAGGGAGCATAAAATAAAATAATGGAAATTAAAAGTAATTTATCAGGCGCTATGCTGAAAGAATGCTAAACTTATGACCCATAAAATTATCTTAATTTATTACCTGTTTAACAATATAATTTTAAAATGTATATATTTATAAATAAGTGTTCTGTTTGTTTCTGGAAGAGTTTTGTCTATTTTCTATAAATGAAATCACACTGTAAGTAGGTATTCTGGGAATTGCTGCTTTTACTTAATATCACAATGTAGCGTAGCTCCAGTTTTTCACTATTGTATAGTATTCTGGTACAGTAATATATCCTGATTTATAATTCATTCTGCATTGAGTTATAGCAAGTAGTTTTCCTCTTACAAGCCATGCTGCTGTTTTCTTATCCATATCTTGGCAAACATGGGCAGGAGTATATTACTGAGAGTGGAATTACACGTCATAGGCTATGTTTATCTTCATCTTTACTGGGCAATGTGAAGTTGTTTTCAGATGACAGTCTCATGAGCAGTGGTAAACATTCCTGTGATTTCAGACCTTTGCCAACATTTAACAGCTTGTCATTGTTTAAGGCTGCTTTTGTTTTCATTGAAATGTCTTTTTTTCTTATCTTTCTATTAAATAGTTTTGTTTTGATTTTAAAAATCTCTAAGTATTCTAAATACTAATCATTTGCTGATTATTGAACTGCAGATATCTTTTGCCATTTTATGTAACTTATATTTTACTCTTTGTGATATCTTTTAATGAACAGTTTATAATATAATGTAGATGAATTTATTAATCATCTTTATGTTTTGTACTTTTTAAGAAATTCCTCAGTACCCCAAAGGGAAGATTTTTTCCTTTGCTGCTTCTGCATACCAAAGTTGAGATAGACAAGTTGTCCTTCTGAGCAACAGGTTTATTTCTTATTCACCTGTATACAAATGTTATAAAACCAGCTTTATATGGGAGATATCCTTTAAAAGAGTCTTCGAGCCCTGAGCAAACCCTGGACTCTGTCTCCTTTCTTTCATACCCTGTGTCTGTGTGAGATGGTCTTTGAAGAACATAGAGGATCAGGAAACTGAGGAACTAGCATCCGTAGATGTTGGCTCCCGGACCACGTTTCTTTAGCTCTGTCCAATTCCAGAAAATGGAAGATACATGCTGTGCCTCTCAGCCTCCACAAAACTAGGAACTGGACACCGGAATCACTGACTTTGGCAGCAGATTAACCAAGTACCTTCAGAACCAAGCTTGCTAGAAGAAAGAGCACAAACACACTTATCACTTCTGCTTTCCCAGCATCAAGCAGTGTATCAGTTTGCTGGAAGCTAGGTCATGTTGAGCTGTAAGGGAATATGGGACATTTGAGCTTTAGTTTTCTAGTCACTGGCATGTAGTAAGTAAGGCATATGACTGGGAATTTAGAATGGAATTCTTTTTTTTTTTTGGTGAACTTTTATTTTAATAAACATGAAAATATCATTAATGTGGATACCTAAACATGTTGCAATTTATTTCTGTAAACCCCTGTCATGATACACCTGGAAAGGGGTATCTTTTCCCTTTATTTTTTCCTACTGAAGGTACTATTCTTTGTATTTTTTGTTTGTTTTTTTTTGTTTTCATTTTTCCTATTTATTTATTTTTTTCATAATGGATTTTATTTCAATTATAGGTGTACATAAATCATCACAAGTCAATTTTACAGATTTTGTATCCCAAACCGACAGTGCATCCCCCCACCCCCCAGATTGTCTTATTTGAAAAACCAAGGTTTTCCAAAGTCTGTGAGTCATTCTCTGTTCTGTAAAAAGGTTCATTGTGTCTTTTTAGTTTCCACATGTAAGCGTTAGCATTGGGTGTAGCTGTCTAATTGTCTGACTGGTTTCACTTCGCATGATAATTTCTAAGTCCATCCATGTTGCTATAAATGTTGGTAATTCGTTCCTTTTAATGGCTGAGTAACGTTCCATTGTGTGTATGTACCATATCTTCCCTATCCACTCTTCTGTCGATGGGCATTTAGGTTGTTTCTATGACCTGGCTATTGCATAGAGTGCTGCAATGAACACTGGAGTACATGTGTCTTTTCGAGCCGTGGTTTCTGCTGGATAGATGCCCAGGAATGGGATTGCTGGATCAAATGGTAATTCTATTTTGAGTTTTCTGAGGACTCTCCATACTGTTTTCCACAGTGGCTGCACCAATTTGCATTCCCACCAACAGTGTAATAGGGTTCCTTTTTCTCCACACCCTCTCCAGCACTTACTGTTTGCAGACTTTTTGATGATGGCCATTCTGGCCGGTGTAAGGTGGTACCTCATAGTGGTTTTGATTTGCATTTCTCTAATGAGGAGTGATGTTGAACATCTTTTCATGTGTTTATTTGCCATCTGCATGTCTTCTTTGGAGAACTGTCTGCCTAGATCCTCTGCCCATTTCTTGATGGGGTTGTTTGTTTCTTTGGTGTTGAGCTGTAGGAGCTGTTTGTAAATTTTGGAGATTAATCCCTTGTCAGTTGAATCATTTGCAAATATTTTCTCCCATTCTGTGGGTTGTCTTTTCGTTTTGTTTAGGGTTTCCTTAGCTGTGCAGAAACTTTGAGGTTTAATTTAGTCCCATTTGTTTATTTCTCTTTTTATTGTCCTTACTCTGACAGGTGGATCTGAGAAGATGTTGCTATCATTTATGTCAGAGAGTGTTTGGCCTATGTTTTCCTCTAAGAGTTTTATAGTATCTGGTCTTATATCCAGATCTTTAATCCATTTTGAGTTTATTTTTGTGCATGGTGTTAGGAAGTGTTCTAGTTTCATTTTTTTACATGTAGCTGTTCGGTTTTCCCAGCACCACTTATTGAAGAGGCTGTCTTTTGTCCAATGTATATTCTTGGCTCCTTTGTCATAGATTAGTTGACTATAGATGCATGGATTTAGTTCTGGGCTTTCTATCCTGTTCCACTGATCTATATTTCTGTCTTTGTGCCAGTACCATACGGTTTTGATGACTGTAGCTTTGTAGTAGAGTCTGAAGTCAGGGAGCCTGATTCCTCCAGCTCTGGTTTTCTTTTTCAGGATGTCTTTGGCTATTCTGGGTTTTTTTGTGTTTCCAGACAAACTTTAAACTATTTTGTTCTAGTTCTGTGAAAAAGGTCCTTGGTAATTTGATAGGGATTGCATTGAATTTGTAGACTGCCTTGGGTAGTATAGTCATTTTGATAATATTGACTCTTCCAATCCAAGAGCATGGTATGTCTTTCCAACTGTTTAAGTCATCCTTGATTTCTTTCATCAGTGCCTTATAATTTTCAGAGTACAGGTCTTTTGTCTCTTTAGGCAGGTTTATTCCTAAGTATTTGATTCTTTTTGATGCGATGGTAAACGGTATTGCTTCTCTAATTTCTCTTTCTGATCTTTCATTGTTGGTATATAGAAATGCAGTTGATTTCTGTGTATTAATTTTGTATCCTGCAACTTTGCCAATTCATTGATGAGCTCCAATTGTTTTCTGGTAGAGTCTTTAGGATTCTCTAGGTATAGTATCATGTCGTCTGCAAAAAGTGATAGTTTTACTTCTTCTTTCCCAATTTGGATTCCTTTCATTTCTTTTTTTTCTCTGATTGCTGTAGCTAGGACTTCCAAAACTATGTTGAATAGTAGTGGCGAGAGTAGACATCCCTGTCTTGTTCCTGATCTCAGTAGGAATTCTTCTAGCTTTTCAACATTGAGAATGATGTGAGCTCTGGGTTTGTCATAGATGCCCTTGATTATGTTGAGGTAGGTTCCCCCCCATGCCCACTTTCTGAAGGGTTTTTATCAGAAATGGGTGTTGGATTTTGTCAAAGGCTTTTTTGCATCTATGGAGAGGATCATATGGTTTTTATTCTTCAGTTTGTTAACGTGGTGTATCACACTGCTTGGTTTGCGAATATTGAAGAATCCTTGCATCCCTGGGATAAATCCCACTTGATCGTGGTGTACAATCCTTTTAATGTATTGTTGGATTCGGTTGGCTAGTGTTTTGTAGAGATTTTTTGCTATGTTCATCAGTGAGATTGGCCTGTAATTTTGTTTTTTTTTGTGGTATCTTTGTCTGGTTTTGATATCAGGGTGATGGTTGCCTCATAGAATGAGTTTGGGAGTGTCCCCTCTTCTGCAAGTTTTTGGAAGAGTTTCAGAAGGATAGGCATTAGCTCTTCTCTAAATGTTTGATAGAATTCACCTGTGAAACCATCTGGTCCTGGACTTTTGTTTGTTGGAAATTTTTTCATCACAGTTTCAATTTCAGAACTTGTGATTGGTCTATTCATATTTTCTATTTCATCTT
>PVHT020000166.1:7460924-7485035 GCA_004024745.2 Catagonus wagneri | reverse complement strand
CCCTCTGATGGATGGGGCTTTGTCTCTGGATGAGATTAGAGGCTGGCTGTGTGCCTGAGGGGTCTTTAGGCAGCCTGTTTACTGGTGGGTGGGGCTGAGATCCCACCTGAATTGTTGTTTGGCCTGGGGCTTCTCAGTGCTGATGGGAGGGACCAGAATTTCCCAGAAATGGCCCCCTCCAGAGAAATGCAGGCTGCTGAATGTCCCCGAGAGCTTCACCTCCAGTGCCCTTCCCCCACAAAAAGGCACTGTCACTCCTGTTTTCCCAGGAGATCCTCCAAGAATTGCAGTCAGGTTCCACCCAGATTTCTCTGGAGACTGGTTTGCCCTGGGACCCAGTGCACGTGAAAGTCTGTGTGTGCCTTTCAAGAATGGGGTCTCTGTTTCCCCCAGTTCTGTGGAGCTCCTGCACACAAGCCCCTCCGGCCTTTAATGCCACATGCTCCGGGGGCTCTTTCTCCCTGTGCCTGATCCCCAGACGTGGGGATTTGACGTGAGGCTCAGAACTCTCAGTCCTGTAGCTGAGTCTCTGTGATGCAGTTACTTTCCAGTCTGTGGGGCTTCCCACCCGGGAGGTATGGGGTTGCTTCTATCGTGTAATCGCCCCTCCTACCTCTTGATGTGGTCTCCGCTGTGTCTTCTGGAGCAGAGTATCTTTTTTGGAAGTTTCCAGTCCATTTGGTTGAAGGTTGCTTGTCCTTTGGTTGTAGTTTTGCTGTTATTTGGGAGAGAAGTTGAGCTCCAGTCCTTGTATTCCGCCATCTTAATCCAATCCTCTAGAATGGAATTCTTAAGACAGTCTACAATGTCCACAGGGACAAAAGGGGACTCCTACTCTACTTTCAAACCAGGGATACGTGAAATGTGGACAAGAGCCAGAACTCAAGGCAAAATAACAACACTGAAAACCCTAAAAATAGGAATTCCTTTTGTGTCTCAGCAGTAACGAACCTGGTAGTATCCATGAGGATGTGGGTTGGATCCCTGGCCTTATTCAGTGGGTTAAGGATATGGCATTGCTGTGAACTGTGGTATAGGTCACAGACGCAGCTCGGACCCTGTGTGCTATGGCTGTGGCATGGGCCAGCAGCTGTAGTTCTGATTCTCTAATTTGACTCCTAGCCTGGGAACTTCCAAATGCCAAAAGTGCCCCCTTCCCGAAAAAGGCATAAAAACATAAAATAGCAGAATTGATCTCTATCTGTGAAGTCTGGTGGAGTAGGGGTTGCAGGCAGGGATGATATCCAAAGTTTTAGTTTGGAGTCAGTTGTGATATAGTTTTCGACATGTCAAGTTTATGTGGCCAAAGGACATTTAAATAGAGATTTCTTGAAGGCTGCTGGTTCAATGGATATGGGGTTTAGAACAGAGGTTTGAACTAAAAGTGTGGATTGGCATGTAAGTAGTGATTGAAAAGTAGATGAGATCACCATGCAGAGTGTGAATGGAGTGAGAAAGAAGAGGGCCTAGGAACATTTAAGGGACAGAAAAAAAAAGAACACAAAGTAGAAAAAGAGAGTACTGAGAAAGATAGGATTGAAAATCAGGATACAGTGTTGTGTTGTGGAAGTCAAGTGAAGAACATCTTCCAGAAGAAGGGATTGGTTACTAGTATTGGATGTTGGGGGAGACGTAAAAGGCCAGAAACTACCTTGAATGTGCAGGTTGTACACTGCATACTTCTAGAGGATGCTAGTCTGTGAAAGGAGCCCCCATATTTGTACATAAATGGCATACAAACTGTATGGCCGTATGTAGAGACTCTGAATGAGATTAAAAGCTTACATTGGTTTTAGCAAAGGGGAGATCATTGGTCAGTGTTCATTATAGTTGTGAGAGTTACAGGGGCAGATACCAGATTCTAGTGAGTTAAGAAAAATGTTAACTGAAGAATGGTCCAACACATACTATAAAGCATCATAATTGGAGTTCCCTTCGTGACTCAGTGGTTAACAAATCCGACCAAGAACCATGAGGTTGCGGGTTCGATCCCTGGCCTTGCTCAGTGGTTTAAGGATCCGGCGTTGCCGTGAGCTGTGGTGTAGGTTGCAGATGCGGATCGGATCCCACATTGCTGTGGCTGTGGCAAAGGCCAGCAGCTACAGCTCCTGTTAGACCCCTAGCCTGGGAACCTCCATATGTCGCGGGTGCGGCTCTAGATAAAGGCAAAAAGACAAAAAAAAGAGAAAAAGTAAAAAAAAAAAAAGCATAATTATTGGGTTATGACTTTCCATCATGGGGCTGGAAGTTATTTCATCATTATGATACTGTTGCCAGTTCAGTGGTGGCCGGAATGTGACCGAAGAGTGTTGAATTGATTATTGGGTTATACACCTCCTCCTTCACCTTTTTTGGTTAGATATTATGCTCATTTTCTCTCTGGCTTTATTACAGTAGTGGTATCCTTTCAAGGGCTATAATGAAATTAATCATTTTTATTGCTTATTACATTTATTTTTATTGGATTATAGTTGATTTACAGTGTTGTGCCAATTTCTGCTGTTCAGCAAAGTGATCCAGTCGTTTACATATATGTGTTCTGTTTTTCATGTTATCCTCCATGATGTTCTATCCCAAAAGGTTGAATATAGTTCCCTGTGGTGTACAATAGGGTCTCATTGCTTATCCATTCTAAATACAGTAGTTTGCATCTGCTCACCCAAGATTTGCAGTCCATCCCACTGCCCTACCCCTTGGCATCCACAGTTCTGTTCTCTGTGTCCGTGAGTTTCTTTCTGTTTTGTGGATAGGTTCATTTGTGCCACATTTTAGTTTCCACATATAAGTGATATCATAATGGTGTTTGTCTTTCTCTTTCTGACTTACTTCACCTAGTATGAGACTCTCTACTTGCATCCCTGTCATTGCAAATGGCATTGATTTGTTCTTTTTTATGGTTGAGCAGTATTCCATTGTATATATTTACCACATCTTCTTAATCCATTGATCTATCAATGGACATTTAGGTTGTTTCCATGTCTTGGCTATTGTGAATAGTGCTTCAGTGAACATAGGGGTGCATTATCTTTTTGAATTATATTTTTTCTGGATATACGCTCAGGAGTGGGATTGCTAGGCCATATGGTAGTTGTATATTTAGTTTTATGAGTACCCTCCATACCATTTTCCATAATGGTTGTACCCGTTTACATTCCCACCAGCAGTTCAGGTGGATTCCCTTTTCTCCACCCACTCCAGCATTTTTTGTTTGTAGACTTGTTAATGATGGCCATTCTGACTGGTGTGAGGTAGCACCTTATTGTAGTTTTGATTTTCATTTCTCTAGTAATTAGTGATGTAGAGCATCTTTTAAAGTGCCTACTGGCCATCTGTGTGTCTTTGGAGAAATGTCTATTTAGGATTTCTGCCCATTTTTTGATTGGGTTTTTTGTTGTTGTTGAGTTGTATAAATTGTTTGTATATTTTGAAGATTAAGCCCTTGTCTGTTGCATTGGTTGCAAAGATTTTCTCCCATTCTGTGGGTTGTCCTTTTTTAATGGTTTCTTTTGCTGTGTAAAAGCTTTTGAGTTTCATTGGCTCCCATTGGTTTATTTTTATTTTTATTATCATTATTCCAGGAGGTGGGTCAAACAAGATATTGCTGCAATTCATGTCAAAGAGCATTGTGCTTATTTTTTCCTCTAGGAGTTTTATACTATTTGGCCTTAATATTTAGGTCTTTAATCCATTTTGAGTTTACTTTTGTGTATGGTGTTAGAGAATGTTCTAATTCCTTTCTTTTTTTTTTTTTTTTTTTGGCATATAGCTATCCAGTTTTCCCAGCACCACCTATTGAAGAGATTGTCTTTCCTTCTGTCTGTATATTCTTGCCTCCTTTGTCATGGATTAGTTGGTTTTAGGTGGCTTATTACATTTTAAATGTTTTGTTTTCCCTTTGCTTGTGTTAGTATATATTTATTACATACTTTGTCATACCTGCTATGGACTGAATTGTATATACCCCAAATTCATATGTTAAAGTCCTAACTACCAAAATGACTGTATCTGGAGATAGATCCATTGAACCTAATCAAGGTTAAGTGAGGTTGTTAAGGGTGGGGCCCTAATCTAGTAAGCTTGTGACTTATAAGAAGGAGAAGAGGGAGAGAGATCGCTTTCTTACTCTACCACGTGAGGACACAGCAAGAAGGAAGCTATCTGCAAACTAAGAGGAGAGCTCTCATCAATACCTGAACATGCTGGAAATTTGATCTTAGGCTTCTAGCCTCCAGTGTTGTGAGGATAAATGTCTGTTGTCTAAGCCACACAGTTTGGTTTTCTTATGGAAGCTCAAACCAAGTAAGACATGATAGGTAGTGTCATAGGCACTGGAAATTCAATGAAGAGTGAAAGAGAAATGTTCTCTGTCCTTGTGAAGCTTTCAGAATAGTGCTTAATCATAAATACTAAATTATTAGCTGTGTAAGTGGAAAAAAGGAAACATGTAGGGAACCATAAGGATAGGATATAGACAGAGGATTGTTGTTGTAAGGGTAAGGCTTTCTGAGGAAGGGACTTGTATGGAGATATGATGGATGAATACCTAAGGCAGTGCAAGAGAGAGGGCATCCCAAGCTTTGGGATCACAGCATGTTAAGGGCCCTCTAGTGGAGAAAAATGTAATGTATCCATGGAACAGGGAGTTTGGCAAGATTTGAGGCTAGAAAGAGGTATTAATTAGATCATTTATTGTCTTGTAAGACAAATTAAGGACTGTTATTTTTATTCTAAGATCTAGGAAGTCAATGAAAAGGAATGATATGATTTTTTTTTTTTTTTTTTTTTTTTTTTTTTTTTTTTTTTTTTTTGCTTTTTAGGGCCGAACCCATGCAGCATATGGAGGTTCCCAGGCTAGGGGTCCAATTGGAGCCACAGCCTCTGGCCTGCGCCACAGCCACAGCAACACTGGATCCGAGCTGCGTCTGCGACCTACACCACACTCATGGCAATGCCAGATCCTTAACCCACTGAGCGAGGCCAGGGATTGAACCCACAACCTCATGGTTTCTAGTCGGATTTGTTTCCACTGCACCCCGACTGGAACTTCTGATCATTGAATTTTTAAAAAATCATTTTGGCAGTTGTGAAAGAGTAAGATTAGAAAGGTAGAAAGAATGGATGCAGGGGATAGTCTGCCTTTAAGTGAGGCTTTCAAATTTTTTTTCATTCATTCTGACCTTTAGAGTAAAAAACGTTTTCACCCTTGAAGTACCTTCTCCTAGTACAAATAGAAATATCAGACAGTTCAATAGAGTCTGATCCCTTTACATTTATACCATTTTAAACATTTAATTAATAATGTTAACCTAAATGACATTTTTATTACTTGATTTTATTCCCCTGTAGTGTTTATAACTGCGGTAGTTAGATAATAAATTGGCTCACTTTTCATTTGCGGGCTAAAAGGAAGATATTATATATTAAGTCATTTATGTCAACTTTTTACATTTAACCTTAATTAAAACTCTTAACAATCATTAAATGATAAAAAAGATAATGCATACAATTTGTAATTTTTAAGTTCTCATTGTACACATCAACTGAAAACATTCTCTACCCTTAAAGAAAAAACAAAATAACAATGCATCAGCTCCCCCACTGCTCAAATGAATTATTTCATTTGCAAATATTTTGTCAACATTTTCTGACAGCATCAAGTAAAATTGGCTGTTACTTTCTTGTCCTTCCCTTCCTCCTGTGCCCACATGATAAACTTGAGACCTGCTTGAAAAATCTGTATAATAAGGTTTTAAAAATCCTAATAATGCAGCTTTTCTGATTTTCAGTTTATTTTTTCCTCAAGGAGATAACCTGCCGTGCCACTGCTTCAAAGGCTTTAATTTCCTCAACGAGGTTTCTTCCAGTGTAATGTTTCATCTTTTTTTTTTTTTTTTGTCTTTTTAGGGCTGCACCCATGGCATGTGGAGGTTCCCAGACTAGGGGTCTAATCAAAGCTGTAGCTGCTGGCCTCGGCCATAGCCACAGCAACACAGATCCAAGCCCATCTGCGACTTACACCAAAGCTCATGACAATGCCAGATCCTTAACCAACTGAGTGAGGCCAGGGATCGAACCTGCATCCTCATGGATACTCCACTGAGCCATAATAGGAACTCCTAAAATAGGTATTTTACAAGTTACCTATTACATTTTGTTATGGCAAGTCTAAAGAAATAGAACTGAAACTGTATATTGACCTTATATGCTGCAAACATAGTAAATTCACTTTTTAATTGCTTGTGGATTCCTTAGTATTTTCTACCTGTATATTATAAGATATTGCTAAATTTTACCTTTTATTTTATTAAGGCTTTTTTACACACTCTTTCTCATATTATCTTTAATCATATTCCATCACAAGTGATTGTACATTGTTTCTTGTGCTATGCAGCAGGACGTCATTGCCTGTCCATTCTTAATGGAACAGTTTGCATCTCTTAACCCCAAACTCCCAGTCCATTCCACTCCTTCCCCCTCCACCTTGGCATCCACAAGTCTACTGTCCAGGTCTGTAAGTCTGTTTCTGTTCTGCAGATAGTTTCATTTGTGCCATATTCTTGATTCCACATATAAGTGATATTATGTGGTATCTGTCTTTCTTACTGCACTTAGGATGAGAATCACTAGTTCCATCCATGTTGCTGCAAATGGTATTAATTTGTTCTTTTATATGGCTGAGTAGTATTCCATTGTGTATATGTACCACATCTTTTAAATCTCTTCATCTATTGATGGACATTTAGGTTGTTTCCATGTCTTGGCTATTGTGAATAGGGCTAAAATGGAGCAGAGGGATGCATGTATCTTTTTCTTTTTTTGTTTTGGCTTTTGTCATTTTAGGGCCACACCCACGGCACATGACAGTTCCCAGGCTAGGGGTCCAATCAGAGCTGCAGCTACTGGCCTGCACCACAACCACAGCAATGCCGATCCTTAACCCAATGCAGGATCCAAGCCGCATCTGCAACCCATACCATAGCTCACTGCACTGCTGATCCTTAACCCACTGAGCGAGGGCAGGGATCGAACCCTCAACCTCATGGTTCCTAGTCGGATTTATTAACTGCTGCGCCACAATGGGAACTCCTGCATGTATCTTTTTGAATGAAAGTTTTATCTTATACCCAGGAGTGGGATTGCTGAGTCACATGGCAGTTCTATATTTAGTTTTTTGAGGAACCTTTGTACTGTTTTCCATAGTGATTGTACCAATTTACATTTCCACCAACAGTTCAGGAGGGTTCTCTTTCTCCACACCCTCTCCAGCATGTTATTTGTAGTCTTATTAGTAATAGCCATTCTGACCGGTGTGAGGTGGTACCTCATTGTAGTTTTGCTTTGCATTTCTCTAATAATTAGTATTGTTGAGCATTTTTTCACATGCTTGTTGGCCATCAGTATATCTTCACTGGAGAAATGTAAGGATTTTCGATACTTTGTTTGAGAGAGATGTTAGTCTATGGATGTCTTTTTTCTTTTTTTATTATGAATGTAGTTGACTTACAATATTAATTTCAGAAGTACATCTGAAATAATTTGATATTTTTATATATTATACTTCACTAAGTTATTATAAAATACTTAACTGTAATCCATATGCTGTCCATTAAACCCTTTTAACATATTTTATTTCAGGTTGTTTATACCTCTTAATCCATTTCACCCATTTTACCTCTCCTCTAATTCCTCTCCCCTCTGGTAACCACCAGTCTGTTCTCTGTATCTGTTAGTCTATTATTGTTTTGTTATGTTTCTTAGTTTTATTTTTTAGATTCTACATATAAGTGAAATTATACAGTATTTGTCTTTCTCTATCCGACTTATTTTACTAAACCTAATGCCATCCAGGTACAACCATGTTGTCACAAATGGCAAGATTTCATTCTTTTTTATGGATGAGTAACACTCCTTGTGTGTGTGTATGTATGTGTTTATACATATCACATCTTCTTTATCTGTTGATAAACAAATTGTTTCCATATTTTGGCTGTTACAAGCAGTCAAAACATTAGGATGCACATATCTTTTTGAAGTATTATTTTTGATTTCTTCAGATAAATGCCCAGGAGTGGAATTGCTGAAACATGGTAGAACTACTTTTTTTTTTTTTTTTGAGAAACATGCATACTATTTTCAGTAGTGGCTGTACTAGTTTACATTCCCATCAGCAGTGCGTAAGAGTTTCATTTTCTCCTCATTCATATCAACACTCATTATTTCTTGCCTTTGTTATGATAGTCATTTTGATGGGAGTAGGTGGATATCTCATTATGGTTTTGATTTGCATTTCCCTGATGACTAGGAATGTTGACCATCTTCTTATGTGCATGTGTGCATGTTGTCCATCTATACGTCGTCTTTGGAAAAATGATCAGGTCCTCTTCCCATTTTCTTTTCCTTTTTATGACCACACCTGTGGCATATGGAAGTTCCCAGGCTAGGGGTTGAGTTGAAGCTTCAGCTAAGGACTATGCCACAGCCACAGCTGATCTGAGTCATATCTGCGACATATGCCGCAGCTTGTGGCAACACCATTTCCTTAACCCACTGAATGAGGCCAGGGATTGAACCTGCATTCTCATGGACACTATGTCTGGTTCTTAACCTGCTAAACCACACAGGAACTCTTATCTGCTTATTTTTTAGTTGGGTTGTTTATCCTTTTTGATATTTAGTTCTGTGAATTCTTTATTTATTTTAAATATTAACCCCTTATCAGTTATATCATTTGCACATATATTCTCCCCATCATTGGGGTGGCTTTCCATTTTGTTGAGGGTTTCCTTCACTGTGCAAAAGCTTTTAAGGTTGATTAGGCCCCATTTGTTTACTTTAACTTTTGTATTACATGCCTGAGGAAACTAATCCAAAGAAAATATTGCTAAGACCAATGTCAAAGACCATACTGCCTCTGTTTTCTTCTAGTAATTTTGTGGCTTCAGGTCTTACAATTTGGTCTTTAGTCCATTTTGAACTTATTTTTGTACACGGTATGAAAAATAAATTCATTCCTGCACATGTAGCTATCCAGTTTTCTTAGCCTCACTAATCTATCCTTTCTCTATTGTGTATTCTTGCCTTCTTTGTTGTAATTTAATTGACGTTATCTCTAAAGGTTTATCTCTGGGCTCTTTTCTGTGATATTGATCTTTGTGTCTGTTTTTGTGTAGTACAATACTGTTTTGGTAGCTGTAGCTTTGTAGTATAATCTGAAGTCAGGAGGCATGATACTTTTACCTTTGTTTTCTAAAGATTGTTTTGGTTGTTTGGGGTCTTTTGTGGTTCCATACAAATTTTAGGATTATTTGTTCTAGTTCTTTGAAAAATGTAAAGGGTATTTTGGTAGAGATTAAATTAAATTTGTAGATTGCTTTGGGTAGTATGGACATTTTAACAACAATAATTCTTCTAATCCATGAACATGGGATATGATTCCATTTATTTATGTCATGTTTAATTCTAACTTCAATTTTCAGAGTACAGGTCATTCACCGCCTTGTTTGAATTTATTCCTGTTTATTTTATTCTTTTTGATACAATTGTAAATGGGATTGTTTCCTTGATTTCTCTTTCTAATAGTTTTTTATTATTTTGTAGAAATGCAACAAATTTATGTATGTTTTTCTTATATCCTGTAACTTTATTGGATTCATTTATTATTGCTAATTGTTTTGGTGAAATGTTTAGGGTTTTCTATATAGTATCATGTTGTTTGAAAATAGTGATAATTTTACTCCTTCCCTTCCAATTTGGATGCCTTTTATTTTTCTTTTCCTGGTCTGATTGCTGTTGCTAGGACTTACAATATTATGCTGTCCAAAAGTATTGAGAGGGGGCATCTTTTTCTTGTTTCCAATCTCAGAGGAAAAACTTTTAGCTGTTCATTGTTGAGTAGCATCTTAGTTATAAGTTTGTCATAAATGAAGTTTACTATGTTGAGGTACATTACCTTTCTATCAACTTTGTCAAGATTTTTTTAATCATGAATGGAAGTTGAATTTTTAAAATGCTTTTTCTACATCTATTGAGATGATCATGTAATTATCATTCTTTGATTTGTTAATGTGATGCATCACATTGTTTAGTTTGTAGTTGTTGAACCATATTTGCAAATCTGTAGTAAATCACATGTGATCATGATGTGTACTCCTTTTTATGTATTATTGAATTTGGTTTGCTAATATTTTGTTGAAGATTTTTGTATCTATGTTCATTAGGGATGTTGGCCTGTATTGTATGTCTGATTTTGGTATCGGTGGTGGACTTGTAGAAAGAATTTGGAAGTGCTTTCTCCTCTTCAGTATTTTGGAATAGTTTGCGAAGGATAGGTATTAACTCTAAATTTTTGGTAGAATTTCCTGAGAAGCTGTTGTGTCCTGCACTTTGGTTGTTAGGAGTTTTTTGATTGCTGATTCAACTGGTAATTTGTCTGTTTATATTTTCTAACTTAAAAAACTACTGAGCTATATTTGATTTATAATTGTTAATTTATGCTGTATAGAAAAGTGACTCAGTTATACATATATAGACGTATATATTCTTTTCTATTATAGTTTATCATAGGATATTGAATATAGTTACTTATGCTATGCAGTAGGACCTTGTTTTTAATCCATCCTATATATATATATATACACACACACATACTAGTTTGCATTTGCTAATCACAGACTCCCAATCCTTCCCTCCCCCACTCCTCTATCACCTTGGCAGAACAGAGATTCCATATGTAAGTGATATCATATGTTATTTGTCTTTCTCTTAATGATCGACTTCACTTAGAATGATAATCTCTAGTTGCATCCATGTTTCTACAAATGGCATTATTTCATTCTTTTTTATGGTTGAGTAATACTCCATTGTGTTTATATACCACACCTTCTTTATCCACTGCTCTGTTGATGAACATTTGGGTTGTTTCTATGTCTTGACTTTTGTAAATAGTGAGTCTATGAACAATTATGTTGCATGTCTCTTTCCTTTCCTTTCCCTTCCTTCCTTCCTTCCTTTCTTTCTTTCTTTCTTTCTTTCTTTCTTTCTTTCTTTCTTTCTTTCTTTCTTTCTTTCTTTCTTTCTTTCTCTTCTTCCTTTCTTTCTTTTTTTTTGGGGGGGCTGCTCTTACAGCATATGGAAGTTCCCAGGCTAGGGGTCATATTGGAGCTACAGCTTCTGGCGTATGCCACAGCCACAGCAACATGGGATCTGAGCTGCATCAATGACCTACACCACAGCTCACAGCAACACCTGATGCCCGACCCACTGAGCAAGGCCAGGGATTGAACCTGCATCCTCATGTACACTAGTTGGATTCATTTCTGCTGTGCCACAATGGGAACTCCGTGTCTTTTCAAATTATACTTTTGTCTGGATCTAAGGCCAGCAATGAAACTGCTGGATATCATATAGCAAGTCTATTTTTAGTTTTTTGAGGAACCTCAGTACTGTTTTGCATAATGGCTCTACCAGTTTAATTCCCACCAGCAATGTCTTGAGGGTTCTTTTTTCTCTACATGCACTTCAACATTTATTATTTGTAGACTTATTAATGATGACCATTCTGACTAGTGTGAAGTGGTACCTCATTTGCATTTCTTTAATAACTAACAACAATAAGCATCTTGTCGTGTGCCTGTTGGCCATCTCTGTGTCTTCTTTGGAGAACTATCTATATAGGTCTTCTGCCAATTTTCCAGTTGGGTTGTTTCATTTTTTGTTATTGAATTGTATTAGCTGTTTGTGTATTTTAGAAATTAAGCTGTTGTTGGTCACACCATTTGCAACTATTTTCTCCTATTCCACAGGTTGTCTTTGCGTTTCACTTATGGTTTCCTTTGCTGTGCAAAAGCTTGCAAGTTTGATTACATCCCATTTGTATTGCTTTGTTTTGTTTTGTTTTGTTTTGCTTTTATTTATGTTGCTTTGGGAGACTGACTTAAAGCTTTGGTACAATTAATGTCAGAGAATGTTTCACCTGTATTCTCTTCTAGGACTTTTATATTGTCATGTCTTATATTTAAGTCTTTAAGCTATTTCAAGTTTGTATTTGTGTATGTTGTTAAGGATGTGTTCTAACTGCATTGATTTACATACGGATGTCGAACTTTCCCAACACCACTTGCTTAAGAGAGTGTCTTTTCCTATTGTATGTTCTTGCCTGCTTCATCAAAGATTATCTATAGCTGTGTGGGTTTATTTCTGGGCTCTCTGTTTTGTTCTGTCAATCCATATGTCTGTTTTTGTGCTAATACCGTACTGTTTGGATTACTGTAGCTTTGTAGTATTGTCTGAAATCTCAGAGTGTTATATCTCCTGCATTGTTCTTTTTCCTAAGGATTACTTTGGTAACTTGGCTCTGTTATGATTTCATATAAATTTTAGGATTATTTGTTCAAGTTCTGTGAAAAATGTCATGGGTAGTTTATAGTGATTACATTCAGTCTGTAGAGTGTTTTCGGTAGTATGGTCATTTTAAGAATGTTAATTCTTCCAGTCCAAGAGCATTGGGTATCTTTCCATTTTTTGACTCATCTTCAGTTTTCTTTATTAGTATTTTGTAGTTTTCAGCATAGGTCTTTAACTTCCTTGGTGAGATTTATTCTTAATTATTTTTTGACGTGATTTAAAAAAGGGATTTTATTTACATTCAGTTTATGATATTTCATCGTTAAGGTAAAGAGATACAACTGATTTCTGTCTGTTAATCTTGTATCCAGCTACCTTGCTGAATTTGCTTATCAGTTCTAGTAGTTTTTGTGTAGAGTCTTGAGAGTTTTCTATATAGTATCATGTCATCTGCATATGATGACAACTTTACCACTTCCCCACCAATTTGAATACATTTTATTTCTTTTTCATGTCTGATTGCTGTGGCTAGGACCTCCAATTTTTGTTGAAGAGAATGGTGAGACTAGGCATCCTTGTCTTCTTCTAGATTTTAGTGAGAAGGCTTTCAGCTTTTCACCACTGAGTATTATATTGGCTGTGGGTATATCATAAATACCTTTTATTAAGTTGAAGTATGTTCCCTCTTTACCCACTTTGGTAAGAGTTTTTATCATGAGTGGATGTTGAATTTTATCAAATGCTTTTTTGCATCTGTTGGATGATCATATGATTTATGCCTTTTCTTTTGTTAATGTAGTGTATCAAATTGATTGATTTGCATATGTTGAACCATCTTTGTGACCTGGGATGAATCCATCTTGGTTGTGGTGTATCTTCTTTTTTATTTATTGTTGGATTAGCTTTGCTAATATTTTGTTGAGAAATTTTGCATCTAAATTCATCAGAGGTATGGGCCTATAATTTTCTTTTTTGGCAGTTTCTTTGTCTAGTCTTGATATCTGGGTAATGGTGGCTTCATAGAATGTCTTTGAGAGTGTTCCTTGTACTTCAGTCTTTTGGAAGATTTTGAGAATGAATGGTACAAGTTTTTACTTCTGCATTTGGTTGAATTTGCCTGTGAAGTCATCTGGCCCTAGACTTTTGTTTCTAGGGAGTGTTTTTGTTTTTTCCTTTTTGTGACTGCACCTGTGGCATATGAAATTTACCAGGTGTGAGTCAGAGCTGTAGCTGAAGCCTATGCCACAGCCTTGGCAACACTGGATTTGAGTTGCATCTGCAACCTACACCCCAGCTTGTGGCAGTGCCAAATCCTTAACCCATTGAATGAGGTCAGGGATTGAACCTGCCTGCATCCTCACAGAGATGCTTTTGGGTTCTTAATCTGCTGAGCCACAACAGAAACTACTGTTTTCTTTTTTCTTCTTCTTTTTCTCTTCCTTTCTTTTTTTCTTTTGTAGATTCTATTGCACTTCTAATGATCAGTCTGTTCAAATTATCTCTTCATGATTCAGTTTTGGTGGTGAAAGTGTCTAGAAAGTTGTCTATTTCTTCTAGGCTGTTGAATTTATTGGCATATAATTGTTCATAGTATTTTCTCTCTTTTTTTTTTTTGTATTTCTGAAGTATCACTTATGATTTCTCCTCTTTCATTTCTTATTTTGTTTATTTGGGTCATCTCTCTTTTCTTCTTGGTGAGCCTGCCCTGAGGTTTGCCAATTTTTTTTACCATTTCAAAAAAGGTAGCTCTTGTTTTTATTGCCTTTTTTTTCTATTTAAAAAAAATTCTATTTTATTTATTTCTTATGTGATCTTTATTATCTCCTTCCTTCTACTGACTTTAGGGTTTTGTTGTTGTTGTTGTTGTTGCTGTTGTTCTTTTTCTAATTCTTTTGGGTTAAGGGTTAAGTTTTTTCTTCGAAATTTTTCTTTTTCTAAAGAAGGCCTGTATTACTCCGATCTTCATTTTAAGAACTACTTTGGCTGCATCCCATAGATTTTGTATGGTTGTGTTTTCACTGTTATTTTCCTAAAGGTATTTTTAAATTTCTTCGTTGAATTCCTCATTAACCTGTTGCTTTTTAAATAGCATGTTATTTAAGCTCTATGTAATTGCTTTTTCTTCTTTCTTTTTCTGTGGTTGATTTCTGGTTTCTTGCCATTATGTTCAGAAAAGATGCTTGAAATAATTTCTTCACTTTTAAATTTATTGAAGCTTGTTTTGTGCTTTAGGATGTGGTCATACCCCTAGAAAATGTTCCATTGTACTTAAAAATATGTATTTGTTTTTTTATGATGTAGTGTCCTGAAAATATCATTCAAATCTAACTGTTCTATTATATCATTTAGGTTTCTTCTGTGAACACCCCCTGGTTGCATCCATACCGCATTCCAGCCTTTTGAGGCTATCTCAGCACAACCGGTAGTAGTCTTCTCTCCAAGTCTGTCCTCTAAACCCTGTATTTCAGCACCCAGTCCTTACTTGTACCGGTGGCCGCATGTCTGAAGCTGGGGCACAATCATCCATGCAGGTTGCTCTCTGGTTCTGCCTGTTACCAAATGCTTGTTGTCCTCTCCTCTGAGGCTCGGAAACTCCCTTTCTGTCCCACCTGATCTCCCTGCCAGTGAGCTGGTGAGGGAGCTTCTCAGGTTGTGGAAACCTTTTCTCCTTTCCACCTCCCTCCTAAGGGTGCAGCTTCTGTCCTGCTTCCTCTACTTTTTTCCCCCTTTCAGCCTACCCTGTTATGTGGATATATTTCATGTCCTTTCAGGTGTTTAAAGTCTTCCACTAGTGTTCAGTAGATGTTCTGTGAGAATTGTTCCATTCGTAGAAACATATTTGATGTATTTGTAGGAGGAGGTGAGTTCCATATATTTCTACTCTGCCATCTTGATTAGAGTTCCTCTATTTAGTTTTGATTCAGGCTTGGGTGATTGAACATTTCTAGAAGTTTTTAGCCATTTATTCTAAGTCTTCCAGTTCATTGACATAAAACTGTTCACAGTATTATCTTCATTTTTGTAATGCTGGTTGTAGCTTCTCTTTCATTTCTAATTTTGTTTATTTAGGCACTTTTTTTTTCTTCAGTCTAGCTAAAGTTTTGTTGATTTTGTTTGTCTTTTAGAAACTGTCTTTAATCGATCATTTCTGATTTTTGTCTCTATTTCCACTCTAACCTTTTTCATTTTATTATATTTTTTGGATTTTCTATATTTGTCTTTAAGAAATTAATTGAAAGAGTTACATATCTTGGTCTTAAAGGTATATTCTTGTGTGGGAGCATCCATATACATTCTGCTTGGGTTATGACTTTGGTGATGGAGTTGGGTCTGAAGTGAGCATGAGCCATGTCTTCTGAGGTGTGATGGTGACCACTGCCTTGGGAGGTAGGGCTGAAGTTGAATGGATTACAACCAGAGCCAAGTGTGATGTGGATTGTTTATTTTTTCATAGTTGTTGGAAATTGATCTGCTGTCTGGTGCTGGGACTGTGATCCAAGGGGCTGGAGCAGGAGCCCTGAGGTAATTGAGCTCTTCTCTCAGAGCAGTGGCAGTCTTTGCCTTGAATTATCTTGGTCTGGGGTGAGGTCAGCGCCTGAGAGAATGGAGCAGCATTTCTGAGCTGGTTTTTCTTGTCCTCTCTTGAGGTTCTATCTTCTGCAGGGGCACAGTTGTGATGATGATCTCTGGTTGAGGGTGGGTCAGGGACTGAGGGGCTGGGGAATCCATTTTGAGGTGGCTGTGCTTCTCCTTACTGTGTGTGATGGCAGTCTCCACCTTGGTGGGGAGCAGTGCTGGAGCAGAAGGGCCTGGAGCAGATGCTCGACGTGGTTTGGTAGGGCATGCTGGATCGTCCTGGCAGCCTGCCAGAGCAGCAAGCGTTTTTCATAATGCTTTCTCTGTTCTTATACTGAAAGCAAGGAAGTCTGTGTGCATGTTCTTCAAGAGCAGAGTCCTGATTTTTTACGGTCCTCTGGTGAGTCCTACCAATTATCTAACCATCAAAGAGGTCTCATCTTCTTGGTGCCAGACTTTAGGGCTTGGGTGTCTAATATAGGGCTTGAAGCCCTTATTCCTTATGGAGGATGTCCAAACCTGTGATATACCCTTTCTCTTCTTGATCTCACATTATGGTGCTGGGTTGCAACTGGAAATGCTTCTTTTCCTTCTACCAAGCTCTGTATGGTTCTTTATTTCATAACCTTGGTTGTAGAAGAGCTGTTCTTCTGGTCTTCAGGTCCTTCTCAGCAAGAGTTTCTCTATACATAGTTGTAGTTTGGATATTTTCATTGGGGGAGGGGGAGTAATCTCTGGGTCTTTCTACCCCATGATCTTGATCCCTTCATCTGTGGTTGTCTTTTATTATAATGTCTTTACAAATTTTTTGTGATAATATTGGCCTCATAAAGTGAGTTGGGAAGCATTCCATCTTACTCAATATTCTGAAAGAATTTGTATAGAATTTGTACATTATTTCCTTATCTGTTTAGTACAGTCGACCAGAAGAGCCATCTGGGCCTGGAATGTTTTTTGTTTTTTTTAATTTTTAATTTTAATTTTTTATTTTCAGTGAGAAATAGGATTTAATTTCAAATTGAGCTTTACTTGATTTATGGCCATTTCTTACTGATTCATTTAGATAATTTGTATTTTTTAAGAATTTCATTTCATCTAGTTTGCTAACTTTTCTTCATGATAATTTTCACTCCATTACATTATTATAAGTGTCATTGATTCCATAATGATGTTTCCTCTTTTCTCTAATATTGGACATGTTTTATCGTTCTCTGATATCTTCCATCTGTCTATTTTTTATTTCTTTATTGCTGATTGTATTATTTTCTGTTTACTTTAATCTTTTTTTTTGGTCTTTTTAGGGCTGCACCCATGCACATAGAAGTTCTCTGCTAGCTAGGGGTGGAATTGGAGCTGTAGCTGCTGTCCTGTGCCACAGCCACGGCAATGCAGGATCCGAGCCACATCCATGCCGCAGTTCATGGCAATGCTGGATACTTAACCCCCTGAGTGAAGGCAGGGATTGAACCAGTGTCCTCATGGATACTAGTCGGATTTGTTATGGCTGAGCCACAATGGGAACTCCCTGTTTACTTTAATCTTAACTTGCTTTTTGTGTAGCTTTCTAAGTTGCAAGCTTGAATAATTGATCTTAGACTTTTCTTTTGTCAAATATAAAGTACGATCTAAAGTTTCCTATGGCCAGTGTTTTATTTGTATCCTACAAGGGTTTTTTTGTTTTGTTTTGTTTTTGCTTTTGAGGGTCACATCGATAGCTTACAGAAGTTCCCAAGCTAAGGGTCGAATCAGAGCTGTGGCTACTGGCTAATGCAGGATCCGAGCCGTGTCTGTGACCTACAGCAAAGCTAATGGCAAATCCGGACCCCCTACCCACTGAGTGAGGCCTGGGATCGAATCCGCATCCTCATGTATACTAGTCAGATTCGTTTCTACTCTGTCATAATGGGAATTCCTATCCTACAAGTTTTGATATGAGGGTTTTCCTTTTCATTCTAATTTCTCTTGTGATTTCTTCTTAAGTTCTTTAGAAATGCTTTTTTTTTTAATTTCCAAGTACTTAAGGATTTTTTCTATATCATTCTGCTATTATTTTCTAATTTTATTCCATTGTAGTAGAGAACATACTGGTATTACTTCATTCCTTTAAAATTTATATAATGGTCCAACAAATAGTCTTTCTTGAAGTGTATTCCATGTGCACTTTAAACAAATATCTATTCTGTTGTTGTTGGGTGTAGTATTTCACAAATGTCTGTTGACTGATGCTGTTGTCTAATGTTCTTTACTCTGACTGAGTTTCTGTCTGTTCTACAGCTTTATAAGTCAAATACTGAAATTTCCAGCTGTAATTGAGTTTGTCCATTGCCTAAGTTCTGCTAGCTTTAGCTTGAAATATTTTGAAGTTCTGAGGTTAGATGCATACATATTTATAATTATGATGTCTTCCTGATGAACTGACTCCTTTATACTTATGAAAAGTTCCTGTTTTATCCATGATAATATTCTTTGTCATGAAATCTGCTTTCTCTGATATCAGCTATAGCTTTCCTTTGATTTGTGTTTGTGTGATAAAATAGTTTTATCCTCTAAATTTCGTACCTATATGTGCCTTTATGTTAAAGGGAATTTCTTGTATTTGATAAATAGTTTGGTCTTTGTCACCTATCTGATATTCTCTGATTTGTAACTGGAGCTTTTATACCATTTACATTTAAAGTGAAGTTAATATGTTTGAGTTTAAATGTAGTGTCTTATTTATTCTCTTGTTATCTCATGTTCTGTCTTCTGCTTTTATTCTTTCTTGTATTTTTGATGAATTTATTTTCAGGATTCCTTTTGTCTCTTCTGTTGGCTTTTTTTTTTTTTTCCAGCGGTCCACACTCACAATATATGGAAGTTTCCAGTCCAGGGATCTCATTCAAGTGACAGCTACTACCTGTGCTGTAACTGTGGCAATGTCAGATCCTTAACTCACTGACCTGGGTCAGGGATTGAACTCGTGCCTCCACAGTGACCAGAGCCACTGCAGAGACAATGCTGGATCCTTAACCTGCTGTGCCACAGTGGGAACTTCTCTGTTCATATTTTAAGGTACTTTTTTTACCTTAGTGGTTGATCTTTGGTTTATAGTATGCATCCTAATTTATCAGTCTTCTTTAAATTATGTCACATCATGTATAGAGAATTTTAGTATACTTTAATTTATTTCCTATTTTTGGTATATTTGTTTTCATATGTATTATTTTTGTACTTAAAACTCCACAGTATATTTTAAAGCAAAGTAAAAGCAAAAAAATAAACTTTATGTTTACCAACATATTTACCATTTAAGGATCACCTTTACTTGGTTGTGTTGGTTCAAGTTGCATTTGATGAAATTTTTTCTGTGCCTGAAGAACTTCCTTTGACATGTCTTGTAGTTCAAGTTTACTGGTAATAAATTCTTTTAGGATGTGTTCCTATGAAAAGGTCCTTATCTCACCTTCATTTAAAACATTTTATATAAAGTAAAATTACTCTTTGGTATATAATTCCCAGGGTTTTGGCAAATAAATAGGGTTGATTATACAGTCAAGATACAGAATGGTTACATTATTCCCCAATGCTCTGATGCTGGCCTTTCACAGTCAGTCTTTTCTTCCCTATCCCAAACTTGACAGTTACTCTTCTCTATCGCCGTAGTTTTATTATGCCAGCTTATTATTTTGAAATGGGACAGCAACTTCAACAAGCCTGTAACTTCTTTACCTTCCCCTGGATCCTAGATCAGCCTCTGCACCCTGGGTCAGATAGATGTGTATTTAGTTCTGTGATGAAGGGTTCTAGTTCCTCTGATATGTTCCCACACTATCACAGTGAGAGACAGTGAAACTAGCATGGGTTTCAGTTCATCCTCATCGGTACTGTATTTTTCTTACTCTTCCATACTCTACAACCATCTTTCTTTCCTGACTGCCTCAGTTTTATCACTGTGTCCCTGGGTATTAGGGGTTTGGCCATTTCAGCACTCTTGTCCCTTTTAAGTTACAGTTCTGGGTACAGCATTGTATTCCTGTCACTCTCTTAGGGGTAGATGATATTTTGTTGTTCCTCAGTGACCTAAGGATCACAAGGTCTGTTGTATTTCCCCCAGTAATTTTAGGCTTTTGTTTTGTTGGACAGACAGGTGAAAGTATCTGGATAGAGTTTTGTACGTTCTCTTCAGCAGCTACTCTTCCTCTCCCCCAGGCCTATACTATGTTGGATTTTTTAACTGGATACCAGACACTGAATTTCATGTTGAAAAGTGGTACACTATGCTTGACTCTTTAAAGGCTTTTTATATTTTGTTTTCTATAGTAGTTATTTGTAGATAATTCTGATAACTTAGAAGCTTATTTTTAGGTTCTTTAGGGCAGATTTAGAGTAGTCCTTATTCTGAGACTAATTTCGCACCACTTTTATGGAATGATCCTTTGGGTCCCTACGGAATACTTCGTTATTTAATGAATCCTTTTCCATCAGGCTGGTTTGAATTTAATGATTCCTGGCCCTGTGTGAGATCTTGGGATAATTTGACTTATAGCTTCTGTAGTTGTCCTTTCTCCTGTAGGTATTCTTAGCAGAGTCACGTGGGGTTTTACTCTTAAGCCTGACTATGTTGGAATTTGATCAAAAACTTAAGGGGACCTATATACAAATTTCTGAAACTTTTTTTTCCTATTTCTTTTGGATACTGCAAATTTTAGTTTGCCTTAACCTGCATGAAATCTGAGTTTTCTCAACTCAGAAAGTTGACTAGACTCTTTTGGAGTTCATCCTTCATGTGTACTTGACTCTGTTGATTGCCTTCAGGAAGAAAGTCTAGATGACCATAGGCTCAATTTATTTTATTTCTATCAGGAGTTAGTGTTTCACTGCTTATTGTCCAACTGTCTAAAAATAGTTGTTTCATTTTGTCCAGTTTCCTAATTGTGCCAGAAAGTTAATTCTGAACTCCTATTCCTTCATGGCTCTGAGTGGGATCCCAAAATTATCTTCTTTCTCTTATTTGATCCTGTTTTCTCATGCTGCTTTCTTTTGTTGCTGAATTTCAGCAATTTTATTAAGAGCTATGCTGTCATTTGTGTTCACACTGTTTGATAATCCCTAAGCTTCTTCAGTCTATAGGCCTTTGGAAAATTTGGCTGTGATTTATCCTGTTGTCCTGTCTCTCCTCCATTTTTTTTTTTTAACTTCAACTGAGATGGAGTTTATTTCTACCCTGAAAGTCAGTGTAGTGGTCTCTTCTCACTGTGTGTCTTTTTAAAATTTTTCATTAAAATATAGTTGATTTACAATATTCCTTCAATTTTTGCTGTACAGCAAAGTGACCCAGCCACCCACACACACATATTCTTTTTTTTCTTCCATTTTCCATTTTCCTAGGAGACTGGACACAGTTCCCTGTGCTGTACAGCAGAACCTCATCACCCATGTTCTTTTGTTAGACTGTTTGGTGTGTCCCACGGGTCACTGAGATTTTTCCTCTTTTTTTCACATTTTTTTCTTTGCTTGTTTTTTTTTTATCATATTTATGTATGTTTATGTATGTTCATGTTCACTGATACTTTCTTTTGGAGTATTTAATTAGCTAAGTGAAAATTTTAATTTCATATATAGTTTTTCTCTACATGTACCATTGATTTGGTATTAAGATAATTTTTCTTTTCATTATACTTATGTTTTTCTTCTAATACTTGAAAATATTTGTAATAGCTGGTTTAATGTCTGTTTATTCCACCATCTCCACTTTGCCAGTAGGTATATTTCTGTTGATCGGTTTTTCTCCTGGTTATGGGTCACATATTTTTTCTTTGTACATATCTAGTAATTTTCCTTGTAGGTTGAACATTTATATTTAATATTATTAAGTGTCCAGATATTATTGTCTTCCTTGAAAGAGTGTTTTAGCAGGCATATAAGTTACCTATTATTGTACTTCATTCTTTAGAAGCTCACTTTTAAGCTTTGTGAATGTTTAGTAGCCTTTACTCTTGGGCTTTTAGAATCTCTCTTAAATAGCCCAGTGTTCATTGAGATCCTTCTGCTTTGGCTGCTTGGGTCTTACACATCTTCTCAGCCTTGCTTTGAGCCCTGTGTGGTAGTTATGTTTATAGCTCACTAGGAGATATCATTTCCTTGGTAAATTTTCTTTATGTGGTTCTCTGGTATCTCACCCTGCACGTGTCCATTTTGTAGTCAACCAAAAATTTTCAAGGAATCATTGTACTTATTTCTGGAACTTTTTTCTATTTACAGGCCTTTCTTTGCCAGTAAAATGTCCTATAAATTCTAGCTGTTCAGCCTCTACAGACTCTCCACCTTAAATCAGACTCTCCACCTTAAATCAGCAAGGCTGCTGTACACTAATTGGGTTCCTCTTCCCTTTCTGTAAGTTCTCCCAGGCAGAAATCCAGAGTTATTTTTAGGCTCACCTCATTTATTTTCCTTCTCTGAGGGATCACAGTCCCATGATTTCTTTTTTCTAAATGTCTTAGTATATTTTGCCTAGTTTTATCAGTTATAATGGTGAAGCATGTCTAATACTACCTATTCCAATATTGCTGGAATCAGAAGTACTCAAAATATTTTACATCATTTTAAATATATTTTTAATTATATAAATTTAATTTATATATCCTCCCATTAAAATAATTATGGAAAAGTCAGTTTCCTTTCAGTAATTTTCCTAATCTTGAGTTTCTTTCTCTCTTCAAATCTAAACAGTGAGGTCAGCTTGGTACACAGCCTCTTAGGTCTATTTTCTATATATATTTCTATTTTCTATATATATTTCTATCTATATACAAATGTTCCTATAGAAGAGTTAAAATATTGCCATTTTTAGGTTGTATACAATTTTGATAGCATAATTTAGAGTATATACAGTTCTTTTTCACTTGCTTTTAAAAAGCAGTGTGTATTAGAGGTATATCTTATTATTAAAACAGATCTGCTTTGCATTCTTTATATTTTGATATTGTTAATATAGGAAATAATGTAATATTTTCACATGGTAGTATTTTAAGCAAGAATAGAGATTGATCTTGAATGGCTTATCTTTTGGACTTATTGCAGATGCTCTCCACTTTCTCCCAGACCTTTCCAGCCACATTTTCAGAAGGTTCACCTATTTCTTTCTGCCTCAAGTACTACTCTTACCTGGATATAACCAGATCTCAAATCCATCCTTAATGCCAGGGCCTTTTTTTTGCTTCTGTTTTCCACAGTTTTGGCGTGGACTATTCTTTGTGTTGTTCTCATCTGTTAATGTAGTTGGATACAGTATACAGTTGGTCACTTCATTAATCTCTGAGAAGTTTCTTAAAACTTTTGGTCTGTTGAAATATCCCCATCCATATTTTCGAGTTCAGCTATTGATTCCTTTTTTAAAAAAAAAAAAGTGTTTTACAGGTTCTGTGGTTTGATAGCGAGTACAGACTAAAATATGTCCCCACTTTGCCATCTTGAAACTAATAATTACATCCCTCTCTGCATGAATTTTACCTGTATCGTTTTATCAGAATCTAGAATAGATAAACATTTGTAGGTTTGCCTAACACTGTGAGTAGACATTAGGAAACTGTAAGAAAAGTTTGAACTAGAGAGTATTCCTAGCATCTCTTCTTTTTCCTAACTTTACTTCTCTTCGATAATATTCTCTTCATATGGCCATGTACTTGCTTGGCCCTCATTATTGTCATATTGACATGAAATGTTCCATGTGCTAACCATAATTGGAGCTTATGCCCATGAATAAAACTGTAAGGTTTCTCTTTGGACAACTATAAACCCTTCCTAACAGACTTTCTGTTTGCCAGTGAAATATTTTCAATCTGTGTTGCAGATTTCTAAAACATTAGAATTGGAAAAATTTTAAGTCGTTTAACAAAAGTTTTCTTTCATCATTATAGTCTTGGATTTGGTTTAGCAGTAATTATTATTCCTGGCATATAAAATGCTGCTATGTGCAATATACAAAATAATACAATTTGAACTAACCTATAATGATAGCTCACTCTTTTCCCCTTTTAACTTACATTTTGATATTTTTTTTCTTTTGTCTTTTAGGGCTGCCCCCACAGCATATGGAGATTCCCAGGCTAGGGGTCGAATTGGAGCTATAGCTACTGGCCTACGCCACAGCCACAGCAACGCAGGATCCAAGCCGTGTCTGCGACCTACATCACAGCTCACGGCAATGCCAGATCC
>PVHT020000166.1:7412616-7459924 GCA_004024745.2 Catagonus wagneri | reverse complement strand
AAAAAGGCAAAAAAAAAAAAAAAAAGAAATTAGAATAAGGTGATTTCTTTGTAGATCTTTCCAACGGGTAAATAAATTACACTGAAACTTTTGGTCTACACTGGGCAGCTGTTTATCCTAAGATTAACTGATGAGAGAGAAAAGTGGTGTAAGGTCCAGAGGAACCATCTTGAGTAATTAAATCTAAAAAGTCTGGGTGATCCTGGCTCCAAGTCACAATCTAATGTAGATTATTCAGTAAAAGTTTCTTAAAGAGATTCAGAACTATTTCATTTATATCACTGTGAATACAAACTTCTAAGTCATGTTGAGTAATTTCCTTGTTTGTTATTTTGTTAACCCGATTAAAATAATTGAGTCCTGCTTTGGAAATAAAAAAGAGAACTATGCTTTGGCAACTTGCAGAGCTACTTCAATTTAAAATCTGATCCTGGGAAAGGGTTTGCGGATAGGAGCCTTCCCCTTCCCCTGTTCTTCTCAATCAGTCCTTTCTGTCATTTCATAGAATGCAATTCTGTAGACCCAGAAGGGACCTGAGCAGTTATTTAGCAGTGTTTTATAGGAAAGAAACTAAGACCCAGAGAGTTTCAGCAACTGTCCTCAGGTCACAGAGGTAGTAAAAATCCACATATCTTCACCCTGGCTTACCATGAATTTTTCTGTTATGTTGGAAATTCATAGTGTCTCAACTATGTATCACATTTATTTCTACAAATCTACTTCAGAAGCCTGAAAGCATCTCTTTTTGAAGTTTTTGTTGCTCTTCTACAGCTGAACTTTAGTTGGGAACTTTCTAGCTTCCTGCACATCTTGGTAGAGAATATAGCAACTCCTTTATTTCATCATTAGAATCCAGATAGAATCAGAAAGTGAAGGCTGGGGCAAGTTGTCATGAATAGTACTAATATTTTTTTCTTAAACACACAGAAAATAATGGAGTACCAGATTTGTCCATCTGGTAACTTACTGATCAATTCTAAATTTAATTTTATGATCCCAATGAAATGGAGGGATTTTTTTCTTTTTTTGGTCAATTTAAACATGACTATTGCCTGGAAAAAAAAAAGAACTTTTCTTTGTGGGTTTGTCTGTGGTGATGGGAATAAAGAGAGGAGAGCAGTATATATCTCCTTCCTGTCTAAAATTGAATTTATATTTTTGTGTTTTACTCAAATATGAATTTTGTGAAATGAGCTAATAATGACTTATATCATGCATTTTGATATAACAGGATAGAAATGATTCAGCTGATGATGAAAACGTTTGTCATGTGTGGCATATGAATATAGAAGCCCTTCCAGAATGGATTAACTGCTTAATCCAAAAAGTAAGTTCCTAGTTTTTGAGTAAAATTAGGAATATGCTACCTTCTGAATGAAAATGGTGTTTTTCTTTCTTTATTTTGATTTTTGATCTTTATTTTTTAAAATTTTTTATTATATTTGATTTACAGTGTTCTGTCAATTTCTGCTGTTTAGCAAAGTGAGCCAGTTATATATATATATATATATACACACATTCTTTTTCTGCTTTTCTTGGGTGCATTGTTTCAAAAGATGTGAAAGGGTATGTAATCTTGATTATGCATACCGTCTTCTTCATTATTATACCTCAGACTTTGCACTTGGTATTTCCCCATCTGTGAATTCTCTTCCCACAGCTATTCCCTCAGTTCCTTAGGTCTTTATTCCCATTGAGGAATTGCCTGGCCAGTCTATCAACTGCCCCCTCCCCATTATTACCAGTCTTAACACTTGTTCCCTTCTTTATAAGTGATGCATAAGCTTGTAAATATGCTTAAGTATATATGACATATATGAATTATTATACATATCCATACACATATGCACACATACATATGTATACACTCACATACAAATGGCTTACTTACCTTGTTAATCACCTGGCTCCTCTACTAGAATACGTGAAGTCAGTTGTTTTTATGTTTATTAGGTACTGTATCCCCAGCACCTAGCGTAATACCTATTGAGCGAATTAAGTATCCTCTTGTGTATCATTCATGTATGTGCACACATGGAAAATAAACCAGAAAATTAACGACTCTTGTCAGCACAGTCAGAATCAAAATACCATTCTTTTAAGAATCCTTAATCGAATATTATGAGAATAGGAACTTGTTCAGTAGGGCATCATTATTTCTCACAGTTCAAAACATGTAAGTTTTCAAAAAGCCTAAGTAATATGATTTTTGGAAAAATACAGTTGCCTTTATCCACTAACTAACTTACTTTTTTTGTTAAAAAATAACGTTAGCTAGATATCTCTTGCATCCATTCTCACACTGTAATGATTTCCTGGGAAAATGCCAGTGTGCTGCTTATAAGTGTCCTGAACTTTACAAATTGTATTAGGACACCGCAGAAGTTCCATTATCTCTTTGAAAAGATAGTTTTAAGCTGGTTCATTATTAACTTGTAATCTGAATATATAAAGTGAACTAAGAGATTTATATAACTAGTATATTTTGGTTGTAGGTAAAAAAGCAGGAAGAGCTTTATTCTGTTGGTTGGGTTAAGTTCCCTCCCACAGTGCTTGGTATGCAAGAAGTGTATCAAAACAGACACTTTTCTGTGAGATTTTACTTGCAAATTAAGCTCTGTAGACTGATTTGCTTCCTGGTTCCATAGTGTATTTTTCTTTTCATTAATTCACACTGTATCCATGTTCGCCCTATTGTTTAAGAGACCCTTTTAGAATTCTTAGGAGTATTGTTTAGATGGGCATGATGTGCAGTGTGTTATCATTTTAGACCTTTGGAGCTTCTTATCTCTCTTTATTGGAAGGCTTGTTTGCATTTACTGCTCTGTCTACTAATAGAAAACAGAAAGCTGATCTTTTCTGTGGCATAGAAAACTTTCATGTGGTCGGCTTTATATTAAAAAAAAAAAAAAGAAAAGGAAAAAAAAAACCTCTCTTTGGTTACTTTACAATGAAAGCATTGTTTTTATTTTCCTTTATTACCTGTAGGCCCAGTGGACAGTTGGAAAACTGAATTGCCCTTTCTGTGGGGCCCGTTTAGGGGGCTTTAATTTTGTCAGCACTCCAAAATGTTCCTGTGGCCAGCTTGCAGCTGTACATCTTTCCAAGAGCCGGACCGATTATCAGCCAACACGGGCAGGCCGACTGAGACCATCTCTGAAATATTTGTCACATCCTAGAGTTCAGTCAGGTTGTGACAAGGAAACTCTGCTGATAGGTGGCGCCTCCAAAAACATAAATCACAGGCTTTTAAACATGGCCCAAAATAATAATAGTCCTGGAAGATTAACAGAAGCACTCTGCCTGGAGGTACGGTCAACATATTTTGAGATGAAGAATGAAAAACTGCTCTTCAATGCATCAGATCCAAAATACCGCCTTTTTGTTCCACAGCTTGTTAGTGGCAGATGCACTATGAGAGCTTTTCATAGAAAATCACATAGTTTGGATCTGAACATCAGTGAGAGACTGACTTTATTACCCACTTTATATGAAATACATCGTAAGACTACCGCCTACCCCAGGCTAAATGAAACGCAGCCTATTGACCTTTCAGGCTTGCCTTTAGAATCTGGTAAAAATAACTGTTCCTTTCAGATTTCATCCAGTTTTGATCCTAATATGCTGCTGCAAAGATTTTCGGTGACTCCCAGTGAGACCCAGACACAAAGAGGAGAATTTCATTGTGGTCTAGAATCTTCCACAGTCTACTCTGACCATGCTAGTTCTAACAGCCTGACTTTTCTGATGGACCTGCCCTCAGCTGGCAGAAGCATGCTGGAAGCCTCGGACCAGGAAGAGCACCTCTCTCCTTTGGACTTCCTGCACTCTGGCAGTTTTTCACTGGGTGCTATTAATCAGAGGCTCAGTAAGAAAGAAAGGAGCAAGCTGAAGAATCTCAGACGGAAACAACGAAGGCATGAAAGATGGCTGCATAAGCAGGTAATATTTTAAAAAGTTTACTAAAATTCTGTATTGTAAATATTGGGCTTTGGGGAGAGGAGCTAACTTTGAATACCTGTATTATAAAAACTGGGTTCGAATGATTTTTGATATGATTATTTCTCCCTTAGTGAACTTAACAGTCATATAGCTCTATTATAATAGACATGTATAACCACGTTTCTGTGCTTACGCATGTTTAGAAAATGCCCTTTTGTGAAGTTTTCTCCAATTTTGCGAATATTTTATAAGGACATTATCTCATGATACTGAGACTAGATTATCATAAAAGATTTTAAATGTGTACATGTTAGGATTGTTTTGCAGTGACTTTTTTCAGGTTAAGTTGAAACAAAAAAGTTTCCCTAAGTAAATCCAATGTGGTGACAGATTCATTTACTTTCATTACATTTAGTTTAAATAGATATTTTCAAGGAGTCTTGTTTAATTATGTGCCTACATGATCCGGATATGGTTAACTGTGCTAAACTGTGAAAATTATTTAAGGGATAATTGATCCTTACTGTAATTTTATAGGAAAGGTTGCTTCTTTGTGGTCAGAACTCCTGAACCTATAATGATATGTACAAGGGTGGGATGAATGAAGGGACTGGCAGGAAATGTCATGCACTGAAGAAACCAATTAAAGCCAAGGGATAAGGTGCTCATGAACATTTGGAAGTTTGAGGACTGGCTTATTTCTATATAAACTTTCTTTTTTTTTTGCAAATCACATTTATTATTTACTTGTTTATAATAGATAGCAGTCCTTATTAATTAGTATGTTGACTATTACCGTGTCCTCAGAGCTAAAATATGGAAAGCTACATCTTTACATAATAGTTCATTTTTAGATAATCAGACTCGTTATTGTTTATGATTTTAGTCATGGACTGAATAAAATGTGCTTTAATCAAGTTATGTATTTTTCATCTTTTGGTTAGATAGTATAAGTAATGTTTATTATATTTTGACTGGCTTCTGACAAAAGCATTTCAGTTTGGTGTATTTGCAAGTGACATCAAAGCATGTATTGTAGCATGTAAAAAGGAATACATTTTAGCACCATTAAAATATATTTTATAGTTTATTGAAGCTGTGAGGTTCAAAAATGTTATTGAAAATTTGACTTAAACCTAAACAAATTGGAGATGATCTATGTTAAGTGAATGTTCAGAAAGAATATACTAAAAACAAGGTGGAAGTCTCTAACAAATAGAAATTTCAGCGATGTATGAAAATTATACTTGCTCTGTACTGTAAACATATGCAAATAACATCTTAGAATTTCCAAATTGTGTTTAATTCGTAGGCTAGGCATATCTATATTTTAAATCATTTTATAGCATAGGAACACTCTTTTTCACATAGTTTAGAGCAAAATAAGACCAAAATTAAGGTTTTTTAAAAATGAAGTTACTTTTATTCATTCACACACATGTGGTTTAACAAATCTGCTTAGCTAATTGATTGAAGTGAATGTCTTAGACCTGTGACAAGTCGGTACAGGAATGATATGTTGGGGTTCTAATAGATTTGATTAGTTGCATGGGAGCTACAGACAAACAAATGTCCAATGTCTTCTTAGCAAAGAAAATCTAAACGCTTGTAGCAGCATAGAAATGACATGAATTAGCGGTGTGAATACACATTGTCATTTGAGTCAGAATGAAGAAGCATGTTTAATAGTCTTTCTAATTCAAGGAAAAGGATGAATCCTAGAAAGATTTGATACTCAAACATGGCTTAGCTCTTCAACTCATTTCTTTTTTAATAAAGATTAGTTGATTATGTCAACATTTATCAAATATCTGTTCTGTGTATCATGCCTTTACGTAATGACTTCAGAACAGATCCTGGCCCCTTTTTAATGAGAAAAATAAGCATACAAGATAAAAAGAAAAAGTTAGCCATTATTAATAATAATCTTTTTAAAGTTAAAAATAACTGATTGGGATATTTAGATCTCTGACTTTCACTTGACATTTTTCATAAATTTTTTGTGTAAACTAGACACCTTTCTATGGCAGAGACCATCTAGAAAAATGTTAACCATGCTGCAAAAAGTTATTTACATCTTTAAAGCTTAGGGATGTAAATGAGATTGATGTTAAAGCAGAAACTGCGGCCAGTTTTCAGTGTTTTTGCAAAGCAAATGTTAATTGAACATCTACTTTGAGGAAAGACCATGGTGAGCAAACTTCTTTTTTATTCAACATAGTCTTCTCAGTTTTGATTTTTAATTTTTTAAACTCATTATGCAGTAAAATTTATTCTTGGCATACTGCTCTATGACTTAAACGTGTATAAATTCGTATAACAACCATCACAAAATGGGGATTCCCAAGACTTCCATCACACCCAAAAGTCCCTTGTGCCTTTCTAATTGTGCCATAATGTTGCCTTTTTAATCACACCTTTGTCTCAAGTGACAAAGCCTTAATTCCTGAAAACCATGGCTCTGTTCTCTTTTCGATAATTTTATAAAATAATAATATAATGTTATAAAATTATAATCATATAATATACAGCCTATCGAAACTGACTTCTTTTACCTAACATAATTACCAATGAGGTTCATCCAGGTTGTTCCATATATCTGTAGTTTGTTATATTTATTGCTTAATAGTATTCCATTGTATGAATGAACCATTTTATCCATTTACCTATTGAGGACAGGTGGGATATTCCAGGTTTTGGCAATTATGTATAGAGCTGTTTATGAATATTCATATACAGGTTTTTGTGTGAACCTAAGCTTTCACATCTTCAGGGTAAATGTCCAGGAGCAGGATTGCTGGGTCACATGTTAAGTGTATATTTAACTTTGTAAGTAACTCACATTTTTTTTCTGAATAGCTATACCATTTTGCATTCCAAACAGCAATTTATAAGGGTTTCTTTTTGTTGTTGTTGTTGTTTTGTTTTTTGCTGTGCATCCTCACAAACACCTGCTAGTCTCATTTTTAAAAATTTTGTCATTAATAAATATGTAGTGGTATCACTGTGGTTTTAATTTGCATTTCCCTAATAGCATTTCCCTATTGATGTCGAATATTTTTAAGTGCTTATTTTGCCATTTGTATATATTGTTTAGTGTATCTTTTCAAATCTTTTAGTCATTTTCTTAATTGGGTTGTGTTCTTTGTGTTAAATTTTGAAAGTTCTTTATATACTTTAGATATAAGTCCTTTGTTGAATATGTGGTTTGTAAAAGTTGTTCTCCCAGTCTGTAACTTGTCCTTCTGTTCCTTGAAAATGCATTTCTTTTTTCTGTAGAAGAAACATTTAATTTTGATGAAGTTCAATATCTTGATTTTTTTTAATAGATCGTGTTTTGGGTGTTTAATCTAAGAATTCTTTGCCTATCCTTAGGTTATGAAGATTTTCTCTCTTCTTTGTTTTAAAAGTTATAGTGTTTTAAGTTTTATATTGAGAATCCTGATTCATTTTTTTAGTAAGGTCAGAGATTTAGTTCAAGGTCCCTTGCTTTTCATAGAGATACTTGAATGTTCCAGCACCATTTGTTGAAAACAATGTCCTTTCTCCATTGAAATGCTTTTGCAGCTTTGTCAAAATTCAACTGACTGTAAATATGTGGGTCTGTTTTTGCACTCTGTATTCTGTTCAGTTTATTTTTCTGTCTCTCCTTTTGCCAATAGACCTTTTTCTTGTTTATGGTAGCTTTAATAGTAAGTTATTAAAATAGGGTATTGTAATTCCTTCAACTTTTTCTTTTTCATTTGTTTTAGTTATTCTAGTGCCTGTGCCTTTCCATATAAAGTTTAGAATCGACCTGTTTACCTTTACAAAAAATAGATCAATTTGAGGAGAACTGAAATCTTTAATATGTTGATTTTTACAGTCCGTGAACATGATATGTATTTCCTTTTATTTAGGTCTTTGATTTTTTTCATCAATATTTTACAGCTTTCATCATTCAGAACCTGTGCATGTTTTGTTAGATTTATACCTACATATTTCATTTTGTATTGTTAATTTTAAAAATTGTTTTGATTTACAATTATGTATCACTAGTTTACAGAAACACAATTGCTTTTTGTTTTGACTTGTATCTTGTGATATCGATAGTAGATCTTTAACATCTTTTGTCGCTGAGTATTCACATTTTTTAGCTATTGATAAATGGCATTACGTCATTAAATTTTACTTTCCAATGGTTCATTAATAATATACATATTTTTTTATGTTAATCTCACATCTTACAACCTTTAAGATAATTAGGAATGGTAGGGTTTGGGGAGTTCCCGTCGTGGTGCAGTGGACACGAATCTGACTAGTATCTGTGAGGATGTAGGTTCAATCCCTGGCCTTGCTCAGTGGGTCAGCGATCCGGCATTGCAGTGACTTGTGGTGTAGATCGTAGACGGCTTGGATCCCACCTTGCTGTGGCTGTGGCATAGGCCAGTAGGTGTAGCTCTGATTTGGCCCTTAGCTTGGGAACTTCCATATGCCACAGGTATGGCCCTAAAAACCAAACAAAAAAGGAATATCAGGGATTTTACAGATTTCATTGGATTTTCTACTTAGGTGATCATGTAGCCTGCAAATAAAGACAGCTTTACTGCTTTATTTCCAATTTGATTTTTTTGTGTGTGATATTGAACCAGCTAGGACACCCAGTGCAATGTTGAGAAGTGTTGAGAGTAGACACCTTGTCTTTTTCCTGATATTAGGAGGAAATCATTTTCTTTCACCATTAATTATAATGTTAGGTGTGGGTTTTTTGTAGATGCTCTTTATCATGTTGAGGAAATCCTTCTCTATTCCAGTTTGCTGAAAGTTTTATGTGAATAGATATTGAATTTTGTCAAATCCTTTTTCTGTATCGATATATGTTTTTAATGTGAATATTGAGTATCAAATATTGAGACAGCCTTTTATTCCTTCAGTAAACACTTTGTTATGTTGTATTTTTCTTTCTATGTTTTGGTGGATACTCTTAGCCATTATTTTTGAGTTTTATGGTTTTTTTTTTTTATTTGGCCTCGGTACATGAAGTATATTATCCTGAAGTTTATTCTACTTTTCTTTACAGTCTGTCTGATTTTTATATGGTAACGCTAGCCTTGTAAAATGAGTTAAGAATAGTTCTTCCTTCTACTGTTTTGTGGAGAATATTATGAAGAGTTAATATTACTTTTTCTTAAACATTTGGTAATGAAACTATCTGGACCTGAAGATTTTTTTTTTTCAGTAGGAGGCAGGGGTTGAATTTAACTGTGAATTCAGTTTCTTTAATACTTACGGGAAAATTCAGGTTATCTATTTCATATTTTGATAGTAATTTTGGTAGTTGTTTTCAATGAATTATCTAAATTTTTGAAAATACATGTGTAGTATGTTCATGGTATTCCTTTATTATCATTTTAATATTTTTTGGGTCTGTAATGATATGCCGTTTTCAATCCTGATAGTGACAACTTTATGTCTTCTCTTTCTCCCTTTTAGTTCTGTTAGATGATTATCAATTTTATTGATCTTTTCAAAGAACCAGCTTTTGGTTTGTTATTTTCTCTATCATTTTCTGTTTTCAAAGTCATTAATTTCTGCTGTTTTATTATTTGCTTCCTTCTGCTTGTTTTGCCTTTGTTTTCTTTTATTCTTATAAAATATTTTCGTGGGAGAAACTTAAGTTATTGATAAGAAATTCTTACTTTATCTCACTAAGCATTTATTGCTGTATTATTTCCCTTTAGTTACTGCATTAGCTCCATCCCATGACCTTTATGTTGCATTTTTAATTTGGTTCAAACTATTTTCTAATTTCCTTTGAGATTTTCTTTGGCCCACCTTGTTTGTTTAAGCAGCTAATATAATTATGAAATGGCTGAAATATCAGCATTTTGTTGGAATTAAAAACTTTTTCCTGTGAAAAACTATTTCTTCTTCTGGAATGAAAGAAAGTAAAGCTGCCACTAGTGTAGCTATATGATATTTTAAAGTCTATTTAAACGTTTATTCTACTGTGTTTGCATTTCCTAACTGTGGGCTTATTTAATATGAATAAAAGAAAATGTCTCTTTAAAGCCCACAGGCAGCTATTGTGAAAAGTTTACCTTATGCTTCTGTGAAATGTTACGCATGATAATATAAAATAATTGACCAAGTATCATGATCTGTAATAAAGCACTGAACCATCTACAGTTACTACATTACGTTGTTCTGAGTGAACTAAATGAATTAAGACTGCTTTTTTACAAGGTGTGATTTAGGCACTGGGGAGAATAGAGACCAATAAATCAGATTAAAGACCTACTTGTTTAAGAAGTTCCCTAGTGGACCAGTGGTTTAAGGATCTGGCGTTGCTACAGCCGTGGTATAGGCCTCAACTACAGCATGGATTCCATCCCTGGCCTGGGAACTTCCACAAGCTGCAGGCACAGCCAAAAAAGAAAAAAAAAGAAAAAACCCTGCTAGTTTACTTAATTTCAGTTTACCTAGAGACGATAAACATTTTCCACAAGGCATTAAGTTTCATTTTCATGGATCTGCACATAGGGATTGCTTTGGATATTTCAGAATTTGAAGGGGTCCACTTAATCTTTTAGCACTTGATTCATCATGTTTGAAGCACACACAAACCATATTGTAAATATATATTTGGTTATCTTTTTTGAAAGAAAAATTTTTGTTCTTCTGAATTTTAATAGTAACCACATATTGAACATAATTTCTTTTCTCGTTCTCAAGCAGAAAACCAGTGGTTTATTGAAATAAAATGTTTCAGTAATGAAAATACAATGATTTTAATTAAATGACAGATTTTACTGGTTGTTTTACACACAGAAACAGCCATGAAATGGTTTTTTAAGAAAGAAGACTGTAGAATGAAAGAACTTAATGAGCTTTAGTCATATCAAAGCAGATCGATGTTTATATCTCACTCCAGTCAAATTATTGTTTCAGTTTAAGTTCTCTTCATTTTATTAATGCAAGATATTTAGGTCTTTCTTGAAAGGTTGATACTTCTAATTTCTTTCAACCTTTCAGGAAGTCACTGTCTCATAGAATAAGATATAAATATGCAGCCACCTGATACAAATATAACTAAATATTTTAACTTTATTTTCCTGTCATTTCAGATGCTTTTCAAATGAATAAAATAGACAATGAGTAAGTGGAGGGCAAAATTATATATAATTGGTTATTCCTTTACCTTAAGTAATTAAATAGATTAAATTTCCTTTTTTCTTTTTTAAATTGAATTATATTGATTTACAATATTATATTAGTTTCAGAAGCAAAACATAGTGATTCTATATTTTATACATTATATTACATTTAAAATTATTATAAAAAGATAGCTGTATTTCTCTGTTACCCTTGAAGCTTATTTATCTCATGCACAATAGTTTGTAGTTCTTAATCCCCTACATCTAATTTGCTCCTCCCTCTTGTTTCTCTTCTAGTGACCACTAGATTATTCTCAGTATCTGTGAGTCTGTTTTTGTTTTTTTATATTCATATATTTGTTTTTTTAGATTCCACATATAAATGAAAAAATACAATGTTTATCTTTCTCTGCATGATTTGCCTAAGGATAATACCCTCTAGGTGCGTCCATGTTGTTGCAAATGGCAGAATTTTATTCCTTTTTAATGGCCCAGTAATACCCTATTGTACATGTTTGTGTGTATCACAGTTCTTTTATCTGTTCACCTCTTGATGGACACAAGTTGCTTCCATATCTTGACTGTTGTAAATAGTGCTGCTATGAGCATTGGGATACCTGTATCTTTTTGAATTAGTGTTTCTATTTTCTTTGGATATGTACCTAGGAGTAGAATTGCTGGATCCCATGATAAGGTGTTTTGTTTTGTTTTTTTCCTTTTTTTTGTCTTTTTAGGGCCGCACCCGCAGCATATGGAGGTTCTCAGGTTAGGGATCTAAACGGAGCTGTAGCCACTGGCCTACACCACAGCCACAGCAATGCCAGATCCAAGCCACATCTGTGACCTACACCATAGCTTCACAGCAACGCTGGATCCTTAACCCACTGAGTGAAACCAGGGATTGAACCTGCATCTTCGTGGATACAAGATAGATTTGTTTCTGCTGAGCCATGATGGGAACTCCCTCTGTGGTAGTTTTGTTTTTAGTTTTTTGATAAACATCCGTATTTTGTCCATGGTGCCTGCACCAATTTATATTCCTAGCAGCAGTGCACCAAGGGTTCCCTTTAATCCATATCCATGCTCACATGTATTACTCATGGCCTTTTTGATGATAACCATTCTGACAGGTTTGAGGGGATAACACATTGTGGTTTCTGTTTTCATTTATCTGATGATTAACAATATTGAACATCTTTTCATTTGTCTGTTGAACATCTGTTTTCTTTGGAAAAGTATCTGTTCAGGTCTTATGCCCTTATTTTCATCTGATTGTTTGAGTTGTATGACCTGCTTATATTTTTTAGATGTTAAGCTGTTATAGGTAATATCATTTTCAGCCATTTTCTCCTATTTTGTAGATTTTCTTTTTGGCTTCTGGCTGATTTCTTTTGCTGTGCAAAAGCTTTTAAGTTTAATTAAATTCCATTTGTTTATTTTTGCTTTTGTTCCTTTTGCCTTAGAGGACTGATCCAAAAAAAAAAAAGGTTATAGTTTATGTGAGACTGTTCTGCCTTTGTTCTCTTCTAGGAGTTTTGTTGTTTCAGGATTTAATCCATTTTGAGTTGAATTTTGTATATGATTTTGTATATGATATGAGAAAATGTTCTAATTCCTTTCTTTTAGAGGGGGCCAGTTCAATTTGTCCAGGACCACCTACTGAAGAGACTATCTTTTCCATTGCATATTCTTGCATCCTTTGTTGTAGATTGCCTGGGTTTATTTCTGGGCTCTTTATTCTGTTCCATTGATATATGTGTCTGTTTTTGTGCCAGAACCATGCTATTTCGATTACTTTAGCTTTTTAGTATTGTTTGAAATAAGCTGTGTTCTTTTTTCCTCAAGATCCTCTGGAAATTTGGGATCTCTTTTGTTCCATATAAATTTTAGGATTTCTTGTTCTAGTTCTGTGAAAATTGCCATGGGTATTTTGGTGGGAATTGCATTAGATCTATAGATTGCTTTGAGTGGTATGGTCGTTTTCATAATATTATTTCTTCAAATCCATTAACATGAGATTTTCCATTTATATGTTTTATCTTCAGTGTTGCATGATTTTCAGACTACAAGTCTTTCACTTCATTGATTAACTTTATTCCTAGATCATACTTGTATATTTTAATATAATTCCCCTATGGAGCATCTGGTTCTAGACTTTTTTTTGCTGGGAGTTTTTTAAATTATTATTGTAAATTCAGTTTCATTTCTAGTGTTTGTTCTGTTCGGGTTGTCTATTTCTTCCTGATTCAGTTTTTGAATAAAAACACACAAACTTGTGTGTTTTTACACATTTGTCCATTTCTTCTAGGTTGTTCAGGCTGTCACCATGTAATTGTTTGTAGTGTTCTCTTATAATATTTTGTGTCTCTGTCATATTGGATGTTATTTGCCTATTTTGTTTCTTATTTTATTTGGTTCTGTTTTTGTTTATTTGGGTCTATGTTTATTTGGGTTTATTTTTTTCTTAATGAGCCTAGCTAAAGGCTTATCAACTTTGCTTATATTTTCAAAACACCTTGCTCTTGGTTTCATTGATTTTTCGTTTTTTTGCCTCCATTTCATCTATTTCTTTGTTCATCATTATTATTTCCTTCTTTATACTGACTATCTTTTATACTTTTTTCTGATTACTTTAGAAGGTAGGTTAGTTGTGTATTTTAGATTTTTCTTATTTCTTGAAGTATGTCTGTATTTCTATAGCCTTTCCTTTTAGAACTGCTTATGTTGTATGCTGTGGATTTGGGGAAGTTGTGTTTTTTTTTTTTTTGTCTCAAGGTATTTTCTCATTTGCTCTTTGATTTTTCATTGACTTTTTTTATTAGAATATTGTTTAGTCTCCATGTGTTTTTGTATTTTGTCTTTTTTCTTCCTGCAATTAATTTTTGGTTCTATACCGTGTGATCAGAAAAAATACTTTGTATAATTTCTGTCCTCTTAAATTTGTTGAAATTTGTTTGTGGCCAAGCATATGATATATCCTGGAGAGTATTCCATATACACATGTGTATTCTGCTAGTTTTTGGTTGGAATGTCCTTTAGATATCTGTTAAGTCAAACTGGTCTAATGTATCTTTTAGGACTACTTTTTCTTTATTGATTTACTGTCTGAATTATCTCTCCAGTTATGTAAGTGGGGTGTTAAGGTCCCCTACTTTAATTGTATTACTGTCATTTTCTCTCTTTATGTCTGTTAATATTTGCTTTATATATTCAGTTGCTCCTATATTAGGTATGTATGTGTTAGTGAGTTTTATATCCTCTTCCTGCATCGATCACTTTATCATTATATAAAGGCTGTCTTTGTTTTTTTTTTGTTGTTGTAGGTGTTGTTTTAATATCTATTATGTCTGATATGAGTATTGCTACCCCAAGCTTGTTTTTATTTACATGAAATATTTTTTCAGTTCCCTCACTTTCAGACTATACGTACCTTTGGCTCTGCAGTGAGTCTCTTATAGTTGGCACATAGATATAGCCCTTGTCATTTTTATCTAGTTAGCCCCGCTATGTCTTTTGATTGGAGCATTAGTCCATATATATATTGAAGCATTAGTCCATATGTGTGTGTGTGTGTGTGTGTGTGTGTGTGTGTGTGTGTGTGTGTATTGCCCTGCAGCACATGGAGTTCCCAGACCAGGGATCAGATCTGAGCTACAGTTACCAGATCTCTAACCCACTGTGCTAGGCTAGTGATCAAACCTGCATCCTAGCACTCCAGAGGCACCACCCGATCCTGTTGCACCACCACAGGAACTTGATAGTCCATTGACATTTAAAGTGATCCTATATTTCTCTCTATAATTTTACATTTTGTAATTTTAATTACAATTTGTCTCTGTATTATTCTGCTTAGGTTCATCTTGTTTGGGAGCCCCTGGGACCTGTATAATGCAAATGTTGGTATGTTTGATGTTGTTGCAAAAGTCCCTTAAACTGTTCTCAATTTTTGTTTTTCTTTTTTACTGTTCTAGTTGAGTGAATTCCATCATTCTGTCTTCCAGATCATTTATTTGTTCTTCTGTTTCACCTAGTCTACTATTTGTTCATTCTAGTGTGGTTTTCATTTTCAGTTCTTATATTCTTCAGTTCTGACTGCTTCTTTTTTATATTTTTAGTTCCTTGTTAAAAGTCTCACTATGTTTGTGCTTTCTTTTCCCCTAATTCAGCTAGCATTATTACTAGTGCTTTGAACTCTTCATCTGGTAAATTACTTATTTCCATTTCATTGTTTTTCGTTTTTTTCAGGGTTTTTCTCTTGTTCTTTTATTTGAAGCAAATTCCTCTGTGTTCTCATTTTGCTTAGCTGTCTGTCTCTATGAAATTTGGTGAAACAATTACTTTTTCCAGTCTGTGTGTGCCCATTGGCTTTGGAAAGAGAGCTGAATCTGACATGAACACAGGTCACATCTTTTCCCAAGATGTGCTGGCAGCTATCACTTTGGCAGGAGGTAGGGCTGGAGATAGATGGGATAGACCCAGAGCTGGGTGTGTGCAGAAGCCGTGAGGTTCAGGTCTGAACTGTTTCTGTTCCCTCTAAGTGTGTGTTCTCTTCTCTCCCAGCTCTGGGACCCTCACCTCAAAGGGGAGCAGCATTGTAGTAAGAGCGACTGGAGTGGGCACTCAGCATGATTTGGGGCATGGATTGTGTCATTCCCATCCTCAGTCAGGTTTTCATAGTGCTCCCAGTACACTGCCTCCATAAATGCTAGCAGTGGCCACCCTTCCCTGGTTCAGATTCCGTTCCAAGTTGAGCTGGCTCCATTACTCAAAACTGAACACTCCTTTATGTTGTTGCAGCCTTTGCCCTAGTATCAGGGTGTGGCATGGAGCAATGGGGATGGGATAGGCCCTCACTGTGGGTCAGGACATGAGCCGTTGTGGTCCCAGGACTGGAGTTCCATACCACTCTCCAAGTACTGCCTCTGCAGTTGCCAGTGATAGCTGCCTTCTCCCTGTTCCGATGCTGTGGTGGCTCCAGGCAATCTCTGACCCTCACAGCTGTACACTCTCCTTGGTTCCTGCATCCCTCAGCCTAGAGTGGAGTTGTACCATGGAACATGCAGGGTGGGAGCAGACACTCAGTTTAATTTGGGGCGTGTGCTGCCAGAGTCCTGGGTAGTTTCAACCTACTTCCTCCACCTTGTTTCCAGAGTAAGCAAGTATGTGCCTGCTCTTCCCAAATGGAATGTAGGTTTCTTCAACCCCCCCCCGCCCCCGCCCCGTGAGTCCCACAAGTTTTCAAGACAGTGAAAGGGACTTGCCCTCCTTGGGTCAGATCTCAAGGCTGGAGTGCCCATTATGGGCTCCATCCACTCACCTCCAAGGGAGGATCTCTGATTCCATATATCCCGCTGCTCTTTTGTGTTGTTCCCTCCCAGGGGTGCAGGACCTGACCTATTCACTTCTTTTCCATTCCTACTGAATTCTGTGTGTATCTTTCTTATAGCTTTGGTTGTATAAGAGTCTTTCTGCTAGTCTCCAGTTTGTTTTGTGTAAGAATTGTTCCACATGTAGATGTGTGTTTCATGTGTTTGGGGGGGAAGGTGAGCTGTGTATATATCTTCCTGCTATATAGATCTCCCCCTCATGATCTAAATTTTCTAATACTTCAGCACAGTCCTCTGTGCACAATAAATGATGATTAGGATTTTTTTTAAATAAGGCAGTTTTTAAAAATTTGAGTAGTTTTAGATTTACAGACAACTTGTGAAGCTAGTATATAGAGTTCCTTATGTCCTATATTCGGTTTCCCCTGTCATTAATATTTTATATTAGTATGGTACATTTGTCTCAATTAATGAATCAGTATTGATAACTTATTATTAAACAGCATACTTTAATCTTATTTCATTAGTTTTTACCTATTTTTTTTCTATTCCAAGAAACCATTCAGGGTATCACATTATATTTAGTTAGGCTCCTCTTGGCTTTTACAGTTTCTTACACTTTTCCTATTTTTGATAACATTGTCAGCTTTAAGGTTACCTGGCGAAGAATGTTGTATAATGCCTCTCAATTAAGGTTGTTTGATGTTTTTTTCATTATTAGACTGGGCTTATGAGTTGTGGGTCTCCAAGCCCCACTCACATGTTTGATGATTTGCTAAGATGACTCCTAGGACTTGGCCTATAATTGTACTCACTGCTATGTTTTATTTTGTTGTAAGGATACAAACTACAAAGGGTTTATATGTATATACACATACATACACATGAATACATACATTTTCAAGTAATTCTAGTATAACCAGGGTTGAGAACTACTGGAAAGAAGATATATCAACAAAAGCAAATTATAAATCATTTAGAAGTGAGATGATATAGTCCTTTTTTTTTTTTTCCTTGCTTTTTAGGGGCCGCACCCGCAGCATATGGAGGTTCCCAGCCTAGGCTACAGCTGCTGACCTGTGCCACAGCCACAGCAACACCAGTTCTGAGCCGTATTTGCAACCTACACCACAGCTCATGGCAGTGCTGGATCCTTAACCCACTGAGCAAGGCCAGGGATCGAACCTGCAACCTCATGGTTCCTAGTTTGATTCATTTCCACTGCGCCACAATGGGAACTTCAAATTCTAGAGAAGTTTCTGACAGATGTTCAAGAGGAAGGGCAGCTGGCTATAATTAGGCTGAGGTAAAGAGCCATATTGGAGAAGACAAGATATTTTGATCTTAACTCTTTACAGCATCTCATCTTCCTCTTTATATGCAGTAAAAGACAGTATGACTATGTCCAAATAACATTTAATATATTCAGATATCAGATATCTTTTCTTAACCAGGTAGTACAAGAATTAGAATTTTGACTTGGAGCAAGGGGTTGAGAGGGAATTTTTGGAGAAGTTGTGATGAGAGTGATGATAACAGCAAGTAACATCGGTTGAGTTTTTCTTTATATTAGGTACAGCACAAGATGATTTTATTTGCATTACCTGATTTCCATGTGCTTTTGGCTTGTTGATCATGGGGAAGCACTGAGAGGGCAGGCTTTGAACAGCTAGAGAAGAACATGAAGGCACTGGCCTCTTCAGGCCCTTGGGGGAAAAGGCAGTTGGATAGTAGGAGAACAGCAAAGATACAGTCCATCCTTTCCCAAATCTTACATAAGGCCAACTTTGTGTAAGGAAGGGAGAAAACATTATCATCAGTATTCTAGACTCAGAGTGACACTGACAGAAAATTGAAACTTATCACATAGACTAGTTTGGTCTAGTTGTATTTGACAAGTACAGTTAGCTTTTGCCGCACCTCTTTGGGCCTCATGTGCACTGGGAAGACTGCCTGGTTTACAGTGTGAACCTCCATCTTTGACTTCATTTACCACATCAACCAAGGTATTCACTGCCCACTCTTGCTTTCCCTTGTCACTCCATTTCTGCCCTTACACATTATAAAAATCATAGGCACTTGCTGGCAGTGCCTCCTTGCCCTGTTCAATACTCCTTAAAACTTACCTGATGCTGAGATGTAAGTCTCACCTACTCTTCTCACAGATGAGAACTTCACAGTATCATCTTCCATGTGCCCACAAATAGAAAAGGTAGCTGGAATACTCTCCCTGGCTCTGAATGACTAAATGTGATTGCTCTCACTTGGGTTTTTATTTTTATTTTTTTGTAAAGTAATACTTAGTTTTTAATTTTAGAAAAATGTTAGAGAAAGTGTAGAAAACTGAAAAATATATTTACAGATTGGTTGAACAGTACCTGAGAGGGGGAGGGGAAATATGATCTTGATGATAAAGGATTCCAACTCTCTTAGTTGTTTTATTTCTTAAGCTGGGTGGTATTATTACAGGTGTTATCTTTTGATTTATTCTATTCTGTATGTTTTCAGTTTTTCACAATAAATTGAAAAATCACTTATAAATCATACTTCCCTAATGATGCCATACTTTTTATTTTTAATATTTTTGCTACAAAATCTTAGATTATTCACATTTGTTCATTTAAAGCTATAGCTTCTAACAGATAATATAGGCAAGTATTTTTTACCTAAGAGGCTCATTTTTTTAATAATGCTTTTCTCATTCTCTATTAGAATAAAATTGAAGATTTAATAACCCATGAGAAAACTTTCCACTAAAAACTAATTATATATCTGTACTGCACTGGGCTATGCTGTTCAGCTCTAAAATTCTGTGCTTTTATTATCCTCCTTGGAGTGCTGTTTTGTGAAGGTGACAAGGATCATCTTGTTTTCCAACACCAGAGGGCACCAAATTTCCTCTTTGCAGCAAAATGATCAAAATTACTTCTTTCCATCAAAGAATTTCATACACTGGCGTAGACTATGGAATGTTATATTTTTAGTCTCTTGACAGATTAAAAAAGTAAGAGAATCTGTGCTGTGTGAGAAAGTTTAAAAATCATGTAAGGTTTTCTCTTGTCATCATCTGGGAATCTGTCAGTAATTTTACTAAACTACTTTTCAAGGGTATTCTCTTTGTTAAAGGGAATAAAATAGTCTGGGATAATGCTTAGGATAAATTATTTTGAGGAACTGTAGATAATCTCTCCACTCTGGCTTTAAGTTTCAGATGGCATGTGAAATAGGCATGACTGCTAAATGCAGGATGAAATCAGTGGCAAGTGTTGTGCTACAGTATGGATGGAATGGGTTGCTGGCAGAGGGGAGTAAAGTGATATAAGCCAGTAAATTGCAGTGAGCCGTTCACATCTGTGATGTTTGATATAGTTTTGTTAATTTGCATTTGATAAGCTATACTTCTCCCATTCTTTTTTGTTCCTGCAAAATTCCTTTTAAAAATGTTAGCAAAATATCACAAACTTATTTCCACATCAGTGCTACCTCATGCTTTTTAATGATTATCCAGTATTTGATAATATTGACATGCCTTAATTTTTTTCTCAGTGAATTTTATTACACTTATAGTTGTACAACGATTATCACAACCCAGTTTTGTAGCATTTGCATCCTAAACCCCCAGCCTATGCCCCCTGCCAGTTAAACTTTCTCGTTTGGAAACCATAAATTTTTCAGCATCTGTGAGTCAGTGTCTATTCTGCAAAGAAGTTCATTGTGTCCTTTTTTTAGATTCCACATGTAAGTGATAGCATATGACGTTGGTGTCTCCATACTGACTACCTTCACTTAGCAAGATAATTTCTAGGTCCATCCATATAGCTCCAAATGCCATTATTTCTTTCTTCTTTCCTTTTTATGGCTGAGTAATAGTCTATTGCGTATATATACCACATCTTCTTTATCCACTCCTCTGTCAGTGGACATTTAGGTTGTTTCCATGTCTTGACTATTGTATACAGTGCTGCAGTGAACACTGGAATACATGTGTCTTTTCGAGTCCTGGCTTTCTCTGGATAGATGCCCAGGAGTGGGATGGCTCGATCAAATGGTAATTCTATTTTTAGTTTTATGAGACTCTCCATACTGTTTTCCACAGTGGTTGTACCAATTTACATTCCCATCAACAGTGTAATTGGGTTCCCTTTTCTCCACACCTCTCCAGCATTGATTGTTTGTGGACTTTTTGATGACGGCCATTCTGGCCAGTGTAAGGTGGCACTTTATAGTAGTTTTGATTTGCATTTCTCTAATATTAAATTAGTGAAGTTGAACATTTTTTATGTGTTTTTTGGCCATCTCTATGTATTTAAGAATTGTTTGATTATGTCTTCTGCCCATTTTTTGATGGGGTTGTTTGATTTTTTGGTTTTGAGCAGTAAGAGGTATTTTATAAATTTTGAAGATTGTCAGTTGCTTCATTTGCAGATATTCTCTCCCATTTCTGTGGGTTGTCTTTTCATTTTGCTTAGGGTTTTTTTGCTCTACAGAAACTTTTAAGTTTAATTAAGTCCTATTTGTTTATTTTTGTTTTTATTTCATTACTCTAGGAGGTGGATTTGAGAAGATATTGCTGTGGTTTATGTTGGAGAGTGGCTTATGTTTTCTTCTACGAGTTTTGTAGTGTCTGGTTTTATTTTTATTAGATCTTTAATTCATTTTGAGTTTATTTTTTTGTTAGGAAGTGTTCTAATTTCATTCTTTTACATGTAGCTGTCTAGTATTCCCAGCACCACTTATTGAAGTGGATGTCTTTTTTCCATTGTATATCCTTCCTCCTTCGTCATAGATTAGTTGACAGTAGGTGCGAGGGTTTAATTCTGGGCTTTCTGTCCTGTTCTACTGATCTATATTTCTGTCTCTGTGCTGGCACCATACGGTTTTTATGACTGTAGCTTTGTAGTATAGTCTGAATTCAGGGAGCCTGATTCCTTCAGCTCCATTTTTCTTTCTCAGGAAGACTTTGGCTATTTTGGGTCTTTTGTGCTTCCAAACAAAATTTAAAATATTTTGCTATAGTTCTGTGAAAACTTTTCTTGGTAATTTGATAGGGATTGTACTGAACCTGTAGATTGCCTTGGGTAGTATAGTAATTTTGATAATATTGATTCTTCCAATCCAGGATCACAGTATTTTTTTTTTATCTGTTTGTGTCATCTTTGATTTCTTTCTTCAACATGTTATAGTTTTCAGAGTACAGGTATTTTGTCTCTTTAGGTAGTTTTATTCCTAAGTATTTCATTCTTTTTGATGTGGTGATAAATGGGATTGTTTCCCTAATTTCTCTTTCTTGTATTTTGTTGTTAGTATATAGAAATGCAATCAATTTCTGTATATTAATATTGTATCCTGCAACTTTGACCATTTCATTGATGAGCTCTAACATTTTTCTGGTAATATGTCTTTATGATTTTTTCATGTCATCTGTAAACAGTAATAGTTTTACTTCTTCCTTTCCAATTTGGATTCTTTTTATTTCCTTTTCTTTTCTGATTGCCATGTCTAGGGCTTCCGAAACTATGTTGAATAGTAGTAGCTAGAGTGAACATCCTTGTCTTGTTCCTGATCTCAGCGGGAATTCTTTCATCTTTTTACCACTGAGAATGATATTAGCTCTGGGTTTGTCATATATGGCCTTTATTTTGTTGAGGCAGGTTCTCTATGCCCACATTCTGGAGGATTTTTTTTAATCAGAAGTGGGTATTGGATTTTGTCAAAAGCTTTTTCTGTATCTACTGAGAGGATTTTATTCTTCAGTTTGTTAATGTGGTGTATCACACTGATTGATTTGCGATAGCGAAGAATCCTTGCATCCTTGGAATACATCCCACTTGATCATGATGTACCATCCTTTTCATGTGTTGTTGGATTCATTTTGATAGTATTTTGTTGAGGATTTTTGCATCTATGTTCATCAGTGATATTGGCCTGTAATTTTCTCTTTTTTGTGGGGTCTTTGGTTTTTGTATCAGGGTGATGATGGCCTCATAGAATGAGTTTGGGGGTTTTCCTTCTTTTGTGAGTTTTTGGAATAGTTTCAGAAGGATAAGTATTAGCTCTTCTCTAAATGATTGATAGAATTTGTCTCTGAAGCCATCTGGTCCTGGACTTTTGTTTCTTGGAAGCTTTTTAATCAGTTTCAGTTTCATTACTTGTGATTGGTTCTTTCTTTTTCTTCATATTTTTTTTCTTGGTTTAGTCTTGGAGGAGTGTACTTTCTACTAATTTGTCCATTTCTTCTAAGTTGTCCACTTTAGTGGCATATAGTTGCATGCAGTAGTCTTTTATGATCTTTTGTATTTCATTTGTAACTTCTCCTTTTTCATTTCTAATTTTACTGATTTGAGTCCTCTCTCTTGTTTTCTTGATAAATCTAGCTAAAGCTTTTTCAATTTTGTTTATCTTTTCCAAGAACCAGATTTTGGTTTTGTCAATCTTTTCTGTGGTTTTCTTTGTTTCTATTTCATTGATTTCTGCTCTGGCCCTTAAAATTTCCTTCCTTTTGATAATTTTAGGTCTTGTCTGTTCTCTCTCTAGTTGCTTTAGATGTAAAGTTAGGTTTTTACTTGAGAGTTTTCTTGTTTCCTGAAGTGGGCTTTTATTGCTATAAATTTCCCTCTTAAAACTGCATTTGCTGCATCCCATAGGCTTTGGAGTGTTGTATCTTTGTTGTCATTTGCTTCTAGGTATTTTTTAATTTCCTCTCTGATTTCTTCACTGATCCATTGGTTGTTTAGTAGCATGTTGTTTAGTCTCCATGTGTTTTTGTTTTTGTTTTTGTTTTTTTGAGTTTTTTTCTTTTTGATATCCACCCATTCAGTGTTGTGGCCAGAAAAGATACTTGATGTGATTTCAGTTTTCTCAAATTTACTGAAGCTTGATTTGTGGCCCTCAATGTGATCAGTCCTAGAGAATGTTCCACGTGCACTTGAGAAGAAGTGTATTCTGCTGCTTTTGGTTGGAATGTTCTGTAGATATCTGTTAAGTCCATTTAGTCTAATGCATCATTTAGAGACTGTGTTTCCTTGTTTTCTTACTGGATGATCTGCGTATTGCTCTAAGTGGGGTGATAAAGTCCCCTGCTAGTATTGTGTTACTGTCAATTTCTCCTTTTAAGGTTGTTAGTAGGTACCTTATATATTTAGTTTGGGTGCATATATATTTACAATTGTTATATCCCCTTCTCGTATTGATCCTTTGATCATTATGTAATGTCCATCTTTGCCTCTTATAATAATCTTTAACATCTATTTTGTCTGATATGAGTATTGCTAGTCCAGCTTTCTTTTGATTCCCGTTTGCATGGAATATTTTCTTCCATCCACTCACTTTCAATTTGTATGTGTCCCTAGAAGTGCAGTCTGCCCCTTCTCTTCCCCTCCCCAACAATGGCACCTTGCTGTCTCATGTGGGCCCAAACCTCATCCTAGCTTCCCTCAGCTATGGTGTTCTGCTCCCTAGGCCATGGCACACCACTTCTTAGCCTCTCAGGTTGTCTTCACACAGCCAGCTCTAGTCGTCTCCCTAGAACTACCTCCAGAGCCTACATCTCGGCATCCAACCTTCACCTGAGCATCTCAGACTGTGGTGCCCTGGACAGTAATGCAGATGATCTTTGCAGCTCTAACTTTGCTTTGCCCTCCTCAGTCCAGCTGCTGCTCTTTCCTTGGTGACTTTGAGGTCTCTTCGTCTTGACTGATCTCCCTGTCAGTTAGGTAGCTTCCCAGGATGTGGGTTCCTTTTCTCTTTCACAACTCCCTCTCAGAGGTGTTGGTCCAGTCTTGATTCCTTTTCTCTCTCTCTCTCTCTCTCTCTCTCTCTCTCTCTCTTTTTTCTTTTGTTCTATCCAGTTATGTGGAATTTTTCTTGCCCTAGAGGTTTAAGTTTTTCTGCCAGCATTCAGTAGATGTTCTGTGGGAATCAGTCTACGTGTAAATGTGTTTTTTTTTTATGTGTTTGTGGGAAAAGCTGAGTGAATCTACTCCTCTGCCATTTTGATCCTTCTTCCTCAACTTTTAAAAATAAATGTTCTAAAGCATTTCCTTTGGCATTAAAAAAATTCTCTAAAAATTATAATATGTGACTATATTAAGTATATTTTCAGCTATATCCCACTGTTAAGTGAAACCTTAGATTATTTCCAAGTTTTGGTTGTTTTAAACTGTCATTCTTAAATCTAAATTTTTGTGTTCTGAATATCATGTCCACTTTGCTTAAACTAAATTCCTAGGATCAGAATTGTTAGGATCTTGATTTAATACATATTACCTAATTTTATCCTGGAAGGATTTAACCAGTTTATCCTCTTATTAGCAGGTGATGAATAGTCATTCTACTTCATGTTTAAAAATACTGAGTAACAGTGAATAGAGTTCTGCATTGTCTGCTACTGGCTACTTCAGGGTATTCTTGCTCTGATTTAGATTCTTCCATCTACTAGTTTTCTTCAGAGGTCCTGAAGCTAATATGTAGTTTCAGGAGCCAAAGCAGATTTATAGTGATAACATCTTGGCATCAGTAAGAGACCAGTTTAATCATTTAAAAAAGAAAGAAACAGCCAATTCTTACTTATTTACTATCTGCTGGGTTCTGTTTTAAGCACTTTATATTTATTAGTACATTTAATTCTTGTAACTTCTCTATGAAATCTATGCTGTTATTTTGCCCTCTCTTTAGGTGAGGAAACAGATTCACATATAAAGAGGTTAAATAGCTTACTTAAAATATGACTTTGGGGGGCATTGCTCTAAGACCTATATATTTGTGCTCAGAAAAAAATATAATTATTCATTTGCTTTTGTTAAAGTAATCTTAGGGGCAAAATAGAGCATTCAGAAAAGAAAAAAACTCCTAAATTATTCATAATCTATTATTCCTATGTTTTCCTATATTTCAGTGGAATAATTTGCACATACTGCATCCTGCCTTGTTTTTCATATTTATTTTGGCTGCAGCTGCAGCTTGAAGAAGTTCCCAGGCCAGAGATCAAACCCACACCACAGCTGTAACCAGAACCAGAGCAGTGAAAATGCCAGATCCTTAACCCACTGAGCCACAGGAGAACCCCTCGCTTGTTTGTTTGTTTAACTAACAGCTTTCTGTAAACATTTCCCATGTCATTAGCTATAGATGTATATATCAGTGTTTTACTGGCCACCTAGAATTTCACTTTTGGATGAAATAAATGTTTGTATATTTTATGGACATACCATAATCAAACCAATCCCCTTCTTTGATCACTTTGATAACAAACACACTCTTGTTGACGAATGTACATATTGTGTATGTATACTGCCAGTATTTCATTTCCTCAGGATACATTTCTATGTTGTTTAACTTCACATCCTTGTTCCTGCCCAGTTGCTACACTGTATTTATCCCCCAAAAGATTGACCAGTCTTTTAGGTGGACCACTCTGGTTTTCAACCAGGGAGATTAGCATCTCCATAGTAAAAGACTTTGAATTTCCTAACATACATATTAGTCTCCCCTCCCCCCCATCTCAAATACTAGTTAAGTTTTTGTAATTTTGAGGATAAACTTTATAATGGTGATTGATGCTTTCTTGGCAGTTTTTTTTTTTTTGGTTTGATTTTATATTAGAATTTACTACTGCTTTTCCTACCAGTTAAACATAACTATTTTTTAAAGAAAGGATTTGGATATTATTATGACTGATATAGTAGAGGTATCCCAACAGCATCCCACATGTAGGGACTTTTAAACAGTATATTTTAGGGCTAGTTAGTCAAAGTCAGGTCCGTGGACAAGTACTATCAGCATCACCTGAGAAGTAGTTAAAAATATACTATCCTAGGCCCCACTCTACCTACTGAAACAGAATCTGCATTTTAAGTTCCCCAGGTGAATCATGTGTTTTTTTAATGTTTGAGAAACATTGCTTCAGGCTATTTTTTCCAACCTCCCATTTGTCATTTATAGATAGCTCACTTTTCTGGTGGTAGTAATTGCTTTTGCTGTATATTGCAGTTTCCTGTCTGCTAGTAAGTACTTACTGCCCTTTTTTTTTGGAAAAGCTAGCTATTTTTTATGTGTCTGGTTCAAAACAAAAGAGGAATCTATTTTATAAGGTTATTGTCTTTTAAAGTAGTGTTCTTCAGTTGAGTTAGAAGCTGTTGTATTGATTGTGGCATTTTACAGCAAGCTGAATAATTAATTTGGCTTCATTTGGCAGATAGAAACATTTTGAAATCAGAGATTTTATGAAACATGATGCCCTCTGTCACAGAGCTGTTATCTTTCTCTTAAAGATATGGTAGTGCTGATGAATATTTTATAGTGTATCTGCCTGGATATAAATAAGTAACCATCATCTTAAAAAACAAGCATTATATTCATCCAAAAATGCTTAGTTTGCAAATTCATTGTTTCAAGGAGAACAACTGTGCATTTGAAATGAGAAACATGATGGAAATTCTACCTGATATTACAGTTCTTTGCTGAATATAACAAAATATATTTTGGGGTGTTACCTTTCAAATATTAGATGAAATTGCTAAAGTGCTACTCATCCATCAAAATATATAGTTATCCCTCACTCTTTAAAGTCAGGAGCTAAATAGATTTCAACACATTTTTGGAGATACACATTTTCTTTGTGTGTTCTTATTACCCACTATCTAAGCTCTGGAACCAAATAGATTCAAATGGTGATATTTCCACATTAATCATCATCGTAATAACCATCACATAGGACTATAATATATGGCAGCTTTTCATAGCTTTCCACAAAAATGTTAACATTTTCCATCATATATTAATTATAGAAATACTCTGTAAACTGTGTCTTCTTGACACTCAAAATATAGATCAGTATAACAAAGGCTCTGGATGAATCCTCTATGAAATAAATTTGTTCAATCTTGTTCAATCCAGCATTCTAGCACAACTAAATGACAAGGACTGGTGGGCCATATGCCAAAATGATGAGGACCTGTTGTGTTTGTAATAGAGAGTATGAGAACCTTAACCAGGATGAGCCTCAAATCCCCCATTTGTAAACTGGATTTTAGAGCTAAACATGCTAATATGTGTCAGAGTTCCTGATACACAGTCATTGGTTTTACCTTACCATAGGAAGCTTGGTAACAGGGCTGTGTTAGAACACTTAACCAGTGATTACTCACTAAAAGTGGGATTTACTATAAAATCCTACCCTGCCACACTGCCCTCTTTCTGATGACATCACTGAACACTTGTCTCCTGATTCTCTTTGCTGTAGCCATGCTGGTCTCCTCATTGTCTCTTGCACACACTAAGCACTTATTCCACCTACCCAAGAGGATCTGCCCTGGGTTATCCACATGAATCTCACACTTCATTCGCATCTCTTCTCAAATGGCTCTTTCTTAGAGAGATCTCATTTGACTACCTTAAGTGACCTGCCTACCCCGTACATACATTCTCTATTTCTTTATAGTTATTTTTCTTCATGGTGCTTGTTGCCCCCCAAAATATATTTATTTTATTCCCTATTTATCCCCACTAGAGTATAAGCTCTACAAGGAAAAGGTCTTTTTATGTTATGTTTAAGGCTATGTATGCACTTAGGAATTCGGTAACAATGAATGAATGGATGAATGACAAACATTTTATTAAGTATATAGAAATTAGGTTTCTGTTTGGGCCTCTTCCAGTTGTATTTATATCATCAAATGCATAATTTTGGAGGTATAGCAAATGCAATTGTGGCAAATTTATTACTTCACTAATTTAATACTTATTACCAGACTTGTCATCCCTGGCCTGCCTCTACTATGGAGGACCTTCCTCCCTCAAAAATAAAACAAAACAAACCCTACAAACAGACTTTTCCCAGTCTCCTTTGTAGCTAACTGGCTAGGGGGCATAATTCAGGTCAATGAGAAATAGACAGAAATCTCCCAGGACCTTCCAGAAAAGCTTTTTTTTATTGTGTGCAAAAGGGACAGATGTGGCTGGTCCAGACATTTCCCCTTCTTCTTGCCTTAAACTTGCAGCCTGAAATTTCAGAGTTTCTTGATGCATGAGAAAATAAACCCCTATTTGTTTAAGCTATGTATAATTAGTTATTATTTTTATTTGAAAGCTTTCTTAACTCATACAAAAATCTGTATGAGGATAAACTCAGCACCTGGCAAACAGTAGATTATTTTTATATTGCAGCAACTATTATATTAATTTATGCCTTTGAATATTAAGGAATGAGAAGTGGTCACGTTCTAAATATTTTTAGCAACCCCAAAAACCTACCAAATTAGCTGTTCTTAACTTTTAATGTTACATTATAAAGTAAGGATGTAAAAATTAGTTTAACTTTCTAAGACCTGCAGTTATCAATTATATAACTTAAGTTCAAAAGTCTCATTGCAGTGGGTAGTCTTACGAGCTTTAAATGATGTTCCCCTTGTGTAGACCCCTTCTTGTTTTTCTGGGGCATTCATGCCTACTTTCTATACACGCATTGTTCACAAGTAGAGGACAAACACGGGTCAGAAAAAAAGACATCAGTGAGGTAGAGCTTTGTGGTTTTTCGTTTGTTTGCTTGCCAAATTGTGGTTTTTGGTTTGTTTGCTTGCCATCATCTTGTTGATGATGGTGATGATGATGATGTTTTTATTTCTCTGGGAAAAACAAAACAAAACACAGTCTTGAAATCAAATGACTTTGGTTCGTAAGAACTAGAATTTTTGATGTAAGAAAAGTTTTGAGAGAGTCCAAAGATAAAGTCCTGAAGGAATTAAACGTGAACTTTATGGCATAAGCAGCTGAGTGAAGAGGAAGAAATGATTGATATAGCAGCTTATTTTTCTTGCACTTGGAGAGCACATAAAAACCTTTCTTATACTAAGGGAGAGAGACCTGCCCTCCCTATACCAGGGTCTATATTGGCAGAGGGCACTCATGGACCTTATACTCTTCTCCATCCCACCTCAGATGCCTGATTTGGGTAAGCTCTGTGCCTCCCCAAGTCCTCCCAGGGGTCAAGGATTGGAGAAAGGGAGGAGAACGTAGTAAGGGGAAATCCTATTTACTACAGAGAAACTGGGCTTTGAATCTGAAGCCAGTAATTTGCCCTAAATGTTGTTGTCCTAGTTCACACAGAGAAAATGAGAGCTAAATATACTGGTTAGATTTACTTGCTGCAAAACCATTACATTTTTACACATCCGAGTTTAGTGACTTTGAAATTCACACTTGCTAGACCCTAAACATTTATGAGGCTATAGACTTTCATTCTACAAGTTGTTCTTTCTTAATGCCAAGATTTAAGGATGTCAGTATAGTTTATGTCTCCTGTAAAATAGTTTGAGTAAGTTGTCAATTGAACTTTGAATTTCTTTGAGGTTTTCACATCATTTATGACCCTCTCATCATTTAACCATCACAACTGAAAATGTGTTCTCTATAAATTAGTGGAATACTAATATTCTATTTTATTCAAAGACAAAAATACATAAAAACTTGGAATTTTCACAGGTAACTCGTTTTGAAGAAATAAAAAGGTTAAAATTTGATCCCCTCTGGTTTAACAATTTTAATAATTGTTATTATTCAGTTTTCAATTTTTCATTCTGTAAAAATGATTGGCGACTCTGATGTATTTTATTTATTCCAGGACCCTGCTAAATCAGTGGAGTCCTAGGAGCTTCATGAACAGGGAAAACCAAAGCTCTGTAAGAGATTAGAGTAAAAGATGTAGTTAGTACTGGAGTAGCTTTCACTTTTCTCTCAAATCTTTATCCTAGAAGTGCCCTTAGTAAGTGAAGTTCCTCCATTATAACTTCGGTATTCCCCTATAAAATTAGGAAAAACCCTGATTTCAAATAGTACAGACAAAAATAAAATAGTACATACATGTACTACTTTTAAACAAGTCTGATGTGTTAAATTATGAATTTATATTATTGCTGATGTAAAGATAAAGTATTTCTTTTGCAAAAGTTTTTGCTTTAGATTTCCTTGAAACAGCAAACTGCTGTCATCTAATGGAAGAAGACATTTTCTGTCAACCAAGTGTAGCTGGTTATTTCTTGAAAATGTGTCCTGAGTCCATTTGTTTTTCTTCATCTTCCACCGGTAATCATATCACCACTTTCACTTGCCTGGGCCGCTGCACCAAGCAGAATTTATCTTCTTGCTTACTAGTCTAGTCCCCCCATAGCAGGGATGAGAGGAGTAGACTAGCGTCTGCCCGCATAAAAACAGCCTGTGTTCTTGAACATTTCTCGGCCATTCCCCTCCTTGCTCACTTCAGTTTGATTACACTAGCTTTTTGCATTTTCCTAGTTATATTCAAATGTAGTCCTGCCTTCTTGACCTCTGCTATTCCCCCATTCTCTGCATGGCTGGCAATTCTTGTTTTTTTCCAATGGTATCTTAAAAAGGAAGCCTTTTCTGACTACTCATAGCTCTCACCTATTTCTGTTTTATTTTCTTGATAGCACTTATCTTTACTTGCAATTATTTTTTTTTCCACTTGTTTACTTGTATGTTTTTCCTCACTACCAAAAGAGGGCAAGCTTCATGAGAGTGTTTTGTCTTTATTATTCCTGTAACCCTACTATTTAGAACTGTGCCTGGCACATTGTAGTGCCTGTCTTATTAATAAATAATAGTTAAACAAGTAAGTTGTAGGTACATAGCTGAAAGACAGAAATTATGTATTCACTACTATATAAGTCAAATAATTTTAAAAGCATTAAGCAAAAATCTGTTGGTTATTTAAAAAGCTAATCATCTTCTTTATTTCATCTCTAAATTTCTTTTTTTTTTTTTTTTTTTTTTTGCCTTTTGTCATTTTAGAGCCGCAACTGCGGCATTTGGAGGTTCCTAGGCTAGGGGTCTAATCGGAGTTGTAGCCACTGGCCAACGCCGCAGCCACAGCAATGCAGGGTCTGAGCCACGTCTGCGACCCACACCACAGCTCACGGCAACGCCAGATCATTAACCCATTGAGCAAGGCCAGGGATCGAACCCGCAACCTCATGGTTCCTAGTCGGATTCGTTAACCACTGCGCCACAACAGGAACTCCTCCTCTAAATTTCTTTATACCTTTCCCAGGGCATTACTGAGCATAGAATGATCACCTCAGAAACCTCCTGATCAGTGGTTTCTTTGCACTGTAGCCAGAGTGATCTTTATATAACACAGACGTTAGCTCGCCTAGAAACCTTCCATAGATTTTTCGCTCTTAGGATAAATATCTATATTCTGACCTGGCCCAAGAAACTTAGCCTGGCCAACACCTGTCTACCTTTTTAACCTCATATTGCTGTACTATCCCCCAGCATTCTTTAAACTCCATACGGGCTTTGAGACCTCCACCCATTTTGACTTTTTAATACTGCTTATCCTACGTATGTCAGCTAAGGGATCTTCTCTTGAGTGTCTTCCTACACCCACAAAATTAGATAAGGTTCCTTTGTCATTTACTTCAATGAACTTATTTCTTTCTTTCAGAGCATTTTCTCAGTATGTAATTAATCCTTCATCAGTAGGAATTACTTAATTAATATATTCTTCCCCACTAGGCTGTATGCTACATGAGAGAAGTGACTAGTCTGGTTTTCCTCATAGTCATATCTCCAGCGACTCTCCCAGGGCTGACATATATTAGGAGTTCAATAAATACCTGCTGGTGAGTTCCCACTGTAGCGCAGCAGGTTCACACTCTGGCATTGTCTCTGCAGTGGTGCGGTTTTGATCCTTGGCCCAGCGCAGTGGGTTAAGGATCCTGTGTTGCCACAGCTGTGGGGTAGGTCACACCTGGCCCAGGAACTTCCATAAAGCTGTGGGTGCAGACAGACAGACAGACAGACAGACAGATAAATAAATAAATAAATAAATAAATAAATATCTGTCTGCTGGATGAATGAATGAGTGAATGAATGAACACTGAGTGCCTAAATGTGCCATGCTCTGAACTCAGTCCTGGAAATACAAAGATAATTAAGACTAGATCTCTACCCTTAAGGAGTTTATAAATTAGAGGGCAAAGACATAAACAGTTATTATAGGGTATTGAGTATGGGGAGTTAAATTTTAATTGGGCTATAATTGACAGATAACATTATATTAGTTTCAAGTGTACAACATAATGACTTGACATTTGTATATATTGTGAATGATCACAGTAAGTCTAGTTAATATCCATCATCATACATAGTTAGATTTTTATCTTGTAGTGAAAACTTTTAAGATCTATTCTCTTAGCAACTTTCACATACATAATACATTAATATTATCTGCAGTCACCATACTGTACATTGCATTCCAGGACTTATTTTACAATTGGGAATTTGTACCACTGTTACCCATTATGTTTTTAAATGAAATATCACATGGTTTGAAATCTAGAGGTTGAGAAGCTTAGCATACTGCCAGCAGAGAACTTGAGTCCTGGCTCTTCCTTCCAATTACTAGCTCTTCCTTCCAGTTACTAGCTGTTACAACCTCCATGTGTTTGAGCTTCTGTATCCCTGTCTGTAAATTGAAGGTAATAGTGCCTACCACCTAAGGTTATTGTAGGATTAAATGAGATGATATATTTTAATTTCAGGACAGGACTTTGCTTATAATAAGCATTTTACAAATGCAAATTATTATTATTAAAGTTAAAATTACTTTTGTATGAAATTTTCCTTTACCACTAGGAGTGGATCCTTTCTTCCTGAACCTTCACATATTCTTAACACTTAAACCAATGTTATCTTGAAAGGTAAAAATGAATATTTGAGTGTTCTGAGCCTTTAAACTAGGCCCAGAGTTCACCACTTCACCTTTAATAAATGAAAGATACTTGAAAATTCTATTCAGTTATAGAATAAAAGGTTTAAAATATAGAATAAAGAGTTGAAAGATAGAGATTATGAATAGTAGTCACTTACAAGCTTAAAAAGAGCTAACATCTTAGCATCTAAAACCTTTGGAGAGTTAAAACTATTCAAAGGCCACTTTTAGCTATTTTATAGGAAGTTTCTATTTAAAAAGCAGTGCCAGGATGGTAATAAATAGGGCTTGATGATGAGATGAAGATGAAAATCATGAAAGTGTCATTTCATCTAATGATTCTTTCTCCTTAAGAGACTGACAGAACCGTATTGGCGCCTTACTTCGGGTAAGCATGGCTCTTCAACAGGAATTGTTTATTTCTTCTTTTATTTAAATAGCAATAAAATATTTTATGCCTTGGGGACATCAGAAAGCCTGACATTTTGCAACATGTTTTTTGTACCATGTTATGTCACACAAAGCATTTAGGAGAGTTTGATTGAAAGAAAAAAATTTATAAATGGACTCATCAGATAAAACAGGCTTTTGTAATGATTCAGTCATAAAACAAGCCATAGTAAAAATACAGGACAGTCTCTTAAGATTATTCTTTTCATATAATTGTTTGTTTGGATATTGTGTATCATAATGGACTTAGATAATTACAAGAGCATGGCAAGCTTTAAGCACATTGCATAATACAAAGTGCCTAAGAAGATGTACACAGTAATAGTGAAGAAAAATTTAATTCCCATGTTTTTCTGCAGCCATTAATGTATGTCTTATCCTGGATTCAAAGATTCTTAAGGGATCTTTGAAGGTCATATAGTAAGTACAGCTGATCCATCTGAAATGATATCTGATACCCTGAGCTTCAGGGAAGGAGAACCCACTCTCAGAAGTCAGCTTCTTACTCTATTTTTATTCCACAAATAAATCATGGTTTTCATATTTCTAAAGAAATTTCACATTGCCTTGAACTATGTATTTTCAAATGTTTATCAAAAATTAATCAGCCATTAAGTGAATTTTGGATCCTTATTTAAAAAAAAACCCTCATACCATTTATCTAAAAATAAAAAACACTGACAATGAGTAAAGCTTTCAAATTATTGGTATATTTTATTTAGCATTTACTGAGCACATTCTGTGTGTGAGAACTCTGCTGGGGGTGAGTGAAACAAAGAAAAAAACATAGTATTTGCACTCTGTGAACTCACAATCTAATAGCTGACATGAATGAAAGGCTGTAATGGCATTATAACTGTGTAAGGGGCCATAAAGAAATCTGCACAGGATATTGGAGGAGCAGCCAGTTCTACATGGGAAAGGTGAAAGGTCAGAAGGCATTTCCTACAGAAAAATCTTACATGGAGTCTTGAGGGACATTCAATCAGAGATTGACTAGGAGGTTAGACAGAGAAGAGTGAAAGGAGAGAGAACATGGCCTATTCAGAGACTAACCACAAGAAAATGCTAGCATAGGTAGGATGACTGTGGAGACATCTCGGTCTAGAAGTCAAGATTGGAAAGTATGTGAAGGCCAGACCTAAAAACTAATTTTATGCTTTGCTAGGAAATTTAAAATAAGATCAAAGTACTCTGATAAGGTGATGTTTTTGAAGTTAATATAGCTGAAGTATAGAGAGTGAACAGGAGAAAGGGAGGTAGAAAAGATTTAGAGGGAAGCCAGAGAGATTAGTTTTTATTTTAGAAATTCTGAGAAGAGAGGTTAAAATGACAGTGTAGATCAACAAAGTTGAGAGAGACTGAGTCCTAACAGCACTTGTGAGCTTATTAGATGTGATGATGAAAGAGGGAGAGATAGAACCACTGGTTTTTGGTCAATGAATTGATGCTAGTCCTTTGGATCAGTATGGGTTAAGGAGCATAATTGGGAAGGTTGTGAGGTAAGGAATGGGTAAACATGTTGAGACTAACACATTTGTGTGATACATAGGCAGATATATTCAACAGTTGGCTATATGTTTGTTTATTTTTTATTTATATAGTTATACATGTTAAAGTTTACAGACATAGAGAATAGACTTGTGGTTGTCAAGGGGCAGTGGGGAGGGAGTGGGATGGATGGGGAGTTTGGGATTACTAGATGTGAACTATTACATTAGAATGGATAAGCAATTAGGCCCTGCTGTACAGCACAGGGAAATCTATCCAAGCTCTTGGGATAGAACATGATGGAAGATAGTATGAGAAAAAGAATGTATATATGCATATGTATGACTGGGTCACTATGCTGCACAGGGAAAATTAGCCACAACACTCTAAATCAACTATACTTTAATTAAAATAAAATAAAATTCATCAGCACTAAAAGAAAAGTATCTTGAGATAAGGTATACAGTTTCTTTAACACAGGTAATTTGGTTTTTAATCAACTTAGCTTTTCTGTTTTGTTTTTTTATTATAAAGATATTATATACCCAATATAAAAATTCAAACACAATGAAAAGAATCAAAACCTCCAATAATCCTATTTCTAGCACCAAAAAACAGTTCCTCTTAATGTTTTGAGATATATCCTTACCTTTTATAGACGTTACACATATATAATTGTGTAAACATGAACAATTGTATGTGTGTAAGAATATAGTATTGTTTCTATATGCACATATTATGCAATGCACAGTTTATTCCTGTAGACTTTCTATATATAGAAATTTTGCCAACAAGGCGTATTTCTGCGTACTCTTTTTTTTTTTTTTGTCTTTTTGCCTTGTTTAGGGCCACACCCGTGGCATATGGAGGTTCCCAGTCTAGGGATCTAACAGGACCTTCACCACAGCCACAGCAATGCGGGATCTGAGCCATGTCTGCACCCTACACCACAGCTCACAGCAACGCAAGATCCTTAACCCACTGAACAAGGCCAGGGATCAAACCCGCAACCTCATGGTTTCTAGTCAGATTTGTTAACCACTGAGCCATGATGGGAACTCCCTGAATAGTCTTATAAACTGCTTTCCCTACCTCTTAACCTCCTGGTAGTTTTTTTTCAAGTCTATGACCTACATCATTTTTAGTGGCTACAAAATATTGTATAGTTAGCCCATAAATTCTTTAATCATTCCCATATAATTGAATGTTCATTGTTTCCCAGTGTATTATTATAACTGATTTCAAAGAGTTATTTATAGCTATAGAATAGCCTTTCTTTGGAAATGAACTCCTTCATATTAAATAAGAAGTAATTGATAACAAACATTGGGTTCTGTTACTAATGTTATCTGAATTGGTCACATCACTTTCCTGGCTTCAGTTTCCTCATTTGTAAAATTATCTGTTCATTTGGAATAACAAACCATAATTCCTCTCAGTGCTGATTATTTATTTATTAAATGACTTGCCTGTTTCCTTCTGTTGATAACTACTTCTAGGGAGGTAGTTGAACATACTAGTACAGAGCAAAGGTTTTGGAACAGACCAATTTAGGATTGAACCCTGGTTCCGCAACCACCTAGCTAGATGACAGATTAGATTTATTTAACATTTCATCTCAGAACTGCATTTCCTCATATATAAAATGGAAATAGTATTACCTGTCTTAAAAGGAAAATTATATACAATATTCTTAGCACAGAGCCTTCCACATAGCAAGTGCTTCTGTTTATATTATTGTATGTTCCTTCCGCCCCCCATTATCAAATCGTCCCTAGTGTAAGTTCAGCCTCCTCTCTTCTTTATAATGGGTCAGATTTAATCTAGCAGTCGTGTTCATTCTGAATGCATACTGAATGCAAGCAAGTATTCCAAAGCCCCAAATAATAAAGAACTTAAGATATATTTCACTGATGTCATACATATTTAAGTACATGCAGAAATAGAAGATTTAGATAGAAATTTTAGCTTTCTAGTGGTTCTGTTTTAAGCTCAGAAATCATTTCACTAATTACTTAACATATCAGGCTTCTACCCATAATAGCAACCTTGGATAGAACTGACTTCATTTGTCAGTTGTGTCCTTTTACATACCTCTAATACAAATTCTTTTCTTGATTGCTTCTCAGAATGTTATAAATATTTTCTATAATATTGAAGATTTTTTCTTTTTTATATGAAAAAAAACTCAGACACAACAAACTTGTTGTCTCCCCTTTACCTCGATTTTGTTTCTTTCTGAGAATGCCATTTTCCGATTAAATACTGTAAACATATACTTTAAATAGCAATTTTGGGGAGATCTCTTGTAGGTGAATACCTTGTGAGAATAAATGAAGACGACCCAAATGAGAATATGTCATGTCTCTTTATTCCACATGTGCTATATAAATATATAGTAAGGGAGTCAGCCACCCACCACCACTTTTGGCAGACTCCAAAGCCCAGGCGGACAAATGGAAAACCTTTACAGTGGAAAAGTAGGAAGGTTTCAGGTGTACCATTACTGGAGGCTATTGCCATGGGGAGGGTGTAGGTTGACTAACAAGAAGCAGGGCACCCTTTGTGATTGGTTAGGGGTACACATTTGACTTTCTTCAGTTGATCCTAAGTTAGAAATGAGGGCAAAAATTAGAAAAGCTGTCCATTATTAATCAAGTCCTAGGCATTTAGGGATGATTGTTTCAGGGGTTATTTCTTGACTACTTCTTAGAAATAATAGTCTGACTTCTAGACTGATTATACTGTAGATAATGGCTTGGTTTCCTGGGCTGATTGCTGCAGATTGTGGTCAGAGTTCTATTTTATGTATGGTCTGGACATTGTCCATATGTATCATTCAGTCTGTCAACCACCTTTTCAGCCAGGAAAGTGCTATATATAGACTTAGCCCATAGCAATATACTTAAGGAAAAGAAGTCTTCTCAAGTCATTCATTATAGTTAATAGGTTCCTGTAGTTTTATACTATAAATAGTACTTTTAGAAATATTTTAAGATCATGTAATGTAGTAAGGTATAAATTAGTGAAATATGTATTCAATTATTAATAATTATATATTAAACAAACTTTTCATACTTGTAGAAAAGGTTATGGCTGTGTACCTGTAGTGAATGATACAAAATTAAAGGTCATTTCAATAAAATCTTATCATGATTAATATGCATTTATTCTTGAACAAAGTTAAGGCAGTATCTATAATTAGAATATTGTAATATGCTAAAGAAGTAATAAAAATAACAATACATGTAGCTGTTACTGACTTCTAGGCATTATTCTAAGCACTATTTAAATATTAGCTGATTTAACCTCTTATCAGTCCTATGAGAAAGATACTTTGATTTCTCTTCTTTTGTAGATGAGAAAACACAAGCAAAAAGAGGTTAAGTCCTTGTCGGAGGTTACTCAGCTGGTAATGATGGAACCAAAATTTGAAGCCTAGAAGCTTGGTTCTTTTTATCTTGGTATATTTGTAGCTTGACAACTGAATTGCACTACTTAGTTCACATAGTTTGAGCATCTTATTGACCAGAAAAAAAACTTTTATTGACCTCATGGCCTGTTTTCCCCCGTTCTCAAGAAGGCCTTTTGAATTGCCATTTTATTTTTATACGTAACAAAAGTCCTTCTGTATTTAGATTACCTTTAACGGTTTTTACATCTCAGGTAGTATTTCTCCTGTGATCTTCCTATACTCATAATGGTAACTTCCTAAAGGGAAACATACTGTTTTAATCAAATAAATGTTAAGTTGAAAAGCTTTATGTATTTCAAAGCTAAACATAAGACTGTTGCATTATCCAGTCTTTAAAATTACCTCCTTCCCTTTGTTTTACACATGAATAAGTAAAAGCAGTGTGGGAGAATCAGGAACATGGCAAGATCATCATTTACTTAACGTCACCTATGTTCTGGGCACTGTGCTGGATGCTTGAAATATGCCAACCTACTTATATAATGCTTTTTTTTTCACATGTAAAAATTGAAGAGTAGACCTTGCTAAGGGATTTATTGATTTTTATGACTAATTCCTATTACCATAGCACACAGTTCAAACAACTAATGAATGTGAATTTTAAATATATACTAGTAACATTTTGTTTAATCATGAACAAAGTCTTGGTTAATTGTTTCAAATGTCTTAAAAAGGGAAATATCTAGGTAGCATTAATTTTCAGAAACACAGTGGCACTGAAGAGTCAGAAACATGCACTCATTAAGAGACCTTTCCATGAGTAGACGAGGATTTTTATTTCATATTTGTAGAAAATTCGTTTTAGCCTTGATTGATTTATTTTGAGTAGTAGATCCCTTAAAGTGGGCCCTCTAAAATTTTTTGTGGGAAGCAAGTACTTTCTATTTTCCCTGTAACATTCTCCAGGGTCCCCAAAGGAAAGTTTGTGATGTGCTGATAGTGATGTCACTGCCTAGCCAAGAACTCCCACTGTAAGATAAGTAGAAGCTGCTAATTCAAATAACCTGTGCTGTAGGAATCCCAAAAAGATATAAAAGGGAAAATAAATATGATAGCAGTCAAAATGACACTGTGTAAGAGCATTATAGATAAGCCCTGGCTCTGAAACTTACTATCTCTGTGATTTTCAATAAGCCACCTGTGTTTACTGAGAGGGAACATGAGAGGAACCTTCAAGATGTAAGTAAGGTTCTATTTCTTCAGCAGGATTATGGTTACACAGATGTTTTCAGTTGTTAGAATTCATTGTACAATTATGAATTTTTTCTATGTAAGTTGTACTTCAATAAAATCAGTGCTATCTGATAAGTATTTCTCCAGGGTCTTGTAGTACCTGCTTATTTCAGTAATATAAATCCATGGTATAAATCACCATGACTGATTTCAAGCAACCAGTATGAAATCACTGAATGAAGAATTGAAAAGAAATGTGCACATTTGACTCTTTAGGCTGGTTCTAAGACAAAACTAGATACAATGTACTTGAAAGTTGTCCAGGTTGAGTCTTTTAACTACTGATATTTATTAGTTTATTCATACTTTGGTTAGCAGCTATGAAGTGAAAAATCAGTTGACAAAATGGCTTCATGAAGACTTAATAACTTTTTAAAAATGTAAAACAGTTCTTGGTTCCTCAGTTTCTCATAATTGAATTTTTCATAATCCATAATTCATAATAAAACATCATTATTGATTTATGCAATTTACATATTTAATTTTATTTATTTGGGTTTTTTATTGTTTTTATTCCTGATTTGATGAATCCCTTTTTTTTGTTGTTCTTTTGTCCTTTTACGGCTGCACCTGCAACATATGGAGGTTCCCAGGCTAGGAGCTGAATCGAAGCTGTAGCCGCCAGTCTGCGCCAGAGCCACAGCAACGCCAGATCTGAGCCGTATCTGCAACCTACACCACAGCTCACGGCAATGCCGGATCCTTAACCCACTGAGCAAGGCTAGGGATCGAACCCGCAACCTTGTGGTTCCTAGTTGAATTCATTTCCTCTGCACCACTACGGGAACTCCAAGTTCTTTTTTTTTTTTTTTTGGTGATGAATCCTTATAAACCCACTTCTCAACCTAGGAACTAGAATATCCTCAGTTAAATATTTCTTTCTTTGCTTTAGTTTCATATCACACACATGCACATATGCATGATCAATGTAATATTTAGTTTTAAATTTCATATAAAGAGCTTACTCTTCTGAGATTAATGTTTTGATTTAACTTTGAATTACTAAATAGATTTGTCTGTATTATTTCTTTCAAATGTAACTTGTTCACTTTTTGTGGGATAATTCTATAGGCCTTTTACCCAGTGCTTGCCATTGTTTGGTTTATGTCAGCCTTGTATACTAGTCTAATTTCCCAGCAGAGCATGTATTTTGTGCTTTGTTTATTTTATTTACCTTTTTAGCATTTTGGTGGATTATAAAATATATGTCTTCTCTTTCTTCTTGCTTTTTCTTTCCAATATCCATTTTCTTTGACAAATGAATGTGTTTTCCCTCAAACTGGTCATAACATAGTGCAATATCTTAATGTGTGTCAGGACCACACAGAAAAAAAAAATGTGTTGGAGGGTTCTATGATGATTACCAGAGAGGCTCTATTAATAGCTAAACTGAGAATGAGCCAAGAATATTAGACGCAGCTAGCTGCCAGAAGCATGAGAGTCCTCACTAAAAGGGATCACTCAGAACACTCAGAATGATTGCCTGTCATCAAAGTGTCATCACCTGATTTTCCTAAATTGTAAGAAAAGAGTTAGGATCTCTTCCTGCTACAAGTCTAACTGCTGCAACCAAACTTTTAAGAAAATCTTTCTACTAACAAAATTTGGATGATAATAAAAAAGTTATTAATTCAGAACTATGAGAGAAAAGTAGATATAAATAAGGAAAATGACAGAACTGATGAATATTTATTCATCCACACGAAAATAAGACCACAATCCCTACCCCTATTCTAAAATTCAAAAACCCCTAAAGACCAAATTTTTTGTTTTGCTTTCATAATTCTTTTGATCACCAAACTTGTCCTAATCTAAATGCATTTGATAGTAAAACCTGAACTGATGTAAAGGGTAACTATGTATTGCTTTTATTTTTTCCATTTGGTATACATTTTCATAGTTTACTAAAGAAAATACTTTATGTTTGATTCCAGAACACCACCCCAGACTTTACTGAGGGATTCCATTATATCCAGCTTTTCTACCTATCTAGAATTTTAAAACTCCTGATTTATGAAACATATCTGGACCTTAGGGCTCTATTAACAGATTGTGAATTGTATTAAGCAAATTTCATTCATTTTATATTTAGACCAAAAGTTCTTAACCCTTTTTTTTTACCATAGACCTCTCTGGCAAACTCTAAAATAATATTGCAAATGCATAAAAGAAAATGCATGGACAAGAAAGTAATTATATTGAAAAAGTTATGAAAGTAATAAAAATTTGTGATATGGTTGAGATATGTGCTTCTTTTTTAAGGCTTTATATAACAGGATCTAGTAGTTTCTCTAATTACTATTGTAAAGTCATCCAAGTGATGAGTGTAAATGATATATTGGGGATATGTGTAATGTCATATGAAAATCTTTAATTTCTATTGGTCACAAAATCATAGGTACTGATAATGTTGCTGAGGTTTGTCTTTTATATTCATCATTGAAGGAAATGATAAGTTGCAAATTGAGTTTAGAAAAAAAATGATATGTAATTCACTTTCCCATCCTAGTTCATAGCCCTCCCCCATGACTAATTCTGTCCATGGATCACAACTTAAGAATCCTTGTTTACAAATACTATTAATCATAAATTTACTTATCTTCCTTATCCATTTCCCATGTTGATATATGTTCACAAGATGGTGAAGGTAGAGTTCAAGTCATGCCTTTACTTTCAGCTTGCATTATTTTAAACAATTTCCTACCTCATTTTGAGTTTTTATTATGCAAGAGACAAAGCATCTGCAGGTTTATAATTTATCAGCTGAAATATAACTATAGTACTAGTCTTTAGAGTTTATGCTATTATAGCCACATAATAAGTTAGGAATGAAATATTTGTATTCAAACCTTTCTACTTTTTTTTAAATGTACATGATTTTCCACTTGTTTTTCCCATTTCTGTTTTCCTTTTTTGTTTTAAATTTCCAGATGTCTTATGTAGAGAGAATATGTATTGAGGTAACAAAAACCTATCTGTGTATCCTCTGCTGACATTTGCTACCCAACCCACATTTGTTTGTTACTTCCACTAATATTTGTTCCGTACCTACCTCCAAATTGCTAATTCCCATAGCCTTTCTCAGAGCATTCTTATCTCTCATGTGCTCATTCTCTTTCTTTAATAGTTGGTATCTTTCACTTCTTTTAAGTGATAATTTCAGACAACTAATTCAGTGATACGTTGTTAGCTATATCCTACTCTAGCTACTCTTTGGACATGCCTCTACTATTTTTATGCTGTCTTCATTTATATATTCTCCACATTGAAAATTATCACATCTCTTTGTCATAATTTTTAAGAGGAAATGAGTAATGGTTTTGTTGTCCCTAAAATTTCCCTTGTGCTGAATTATCATTGCCAGTAGCAGCTCACTTGTGGCAAATTTGAGGTACCTCTTCTGTGTTTCCTTGTGCCTCATAGCACACTGCAGTCTTTCTTCAGTATTTCTTCATGCTCAGGTAAAAGCCTGAAAATTACTTGTTTGTTCCCTTCTTAGCCAAAGTAAATATGGTTTTCAGAAAAACTTCACTGAAGACCCTGAAGTGTTTGTCTGAGATAAATTGCTCTTCTAATACTCCACTGTTCAGCTAAGCTCTGGGACATCAGGGTAAACCACATGTGCCTTTGGAAATTTTGATCAGTGCTGCAATTGTCCACCTGACTTTACTTTCTAACTTTAAAGTTTATTTTTTAAATAAAGCTGATTTTCCAATGGAACACAAGTGGTTTTGGTATATATGTGAAGTAATGACCTACTTTTAAAACTTTTCTTTGGAACTTAGAGGTACCATCAGTTTTCAGCTATTGCAGGTATTCACTGCCTGGCTGAAATCCATGGGCCAGATAAACCATGGCCATCATGATGGCATGCGTTTATACAGCCACAAAAACAAAAAACTTAAATGTTCTTTTTTTTAAGGAACTAGTACATTTCACAGAAAAACATACAAAAGGTATCTTTGGAATAAATGGGTATACATGGCATTTATCTTGTCTGTGTTTATCACGTTTTAGAGGGGAGAATTATTACTTATAACCATGATTGCCCAACTGAGCAGAAATTAAATGGTGGGCTTCAGTAGTGCCAGGGTTACACTACCAAAACAGTGTTAGTCTGTACCCTTCTCCCTTCAATTTGATGGTAATAGCTGGTCAAGGAGTAGGAAACTTAAGTAAATGTACTCTTTATTTCCCTATACACCTACCTAACAATTAAACAACCGATAGCAAACCTTCTTACCTTTTTTCCCTAGGTATCTGAAGTCAGATTCTGAACTCTATTTGCAGAATATGCCGTGGCCTTAAGGGTTATTTATATAATGTACTCTTGAATCAGGGTCTTTATTTATTGATCTTATTTAATTATTGGCCTTATTGATCTTATTTAATTCTTACAAGAAAACTATGAGGTAAATGGTATTAGTCCCATTGCACATATGAGTAAACTAAGACTCAAGAGAGGTTAAATAATTTAAGTTCATAAAATATATTAAGTGGCAAAATTGGAAATTCACCTTATGTCCTTCTGAAACAAATGTTTAAGGATTTGAGAAATTTATTTCTGTATTAACTGTAATCAGATTTTTAGCTATTTGTCCACTTTGCTTCTTCCAATTAGATTTTGAGATATTGAGGAAAGGATTCATTTAGAAATTCACTCATATTAAAAATTTATCTGAAGGTAAATTTACATATTTTCATAAAAATAAGAGCTTAAGTTATGACCACAAAATAATAGACGTATTTTTTAATCTTGTACCATTGAGATATCAGCAGTATCTTGTAGGTGATTTCAATTGACTTCTTTAAGTGTAAAATTCATGGTCTTTGATCCCAACTAGAGTTAAAAGAGACAAAACAATATTAAGCAGTATAATTCCTGATTTGAAGGAATCAGATATTTAACAGGGTTGATCTTCTACACCTGTGTATTATTCTGAAATAAAGAGTAAATAGATGGGAGTTCCCGTTGTGGCTCAGTGGTTCACGAATCCAACTAGGAACCATGCGGTTGCGGGTTCGATCCCTGGCATCGCTAAGTGGGTTAAGGATCCGGCATTGCTGTGAGCTGTGGTGTAGGTTGCAGACGCGGCCTGGATCCTGTGTTGCTGTGGCTGTGGCGTAGGCTGACAGCTACAGCTCCTTTTAGACCCCTAGCCTGGGAACCTCCATATGCTGCGAGTGTGGCCCTAGAAAAGGCAAAAAGACCAAAAAAAAAGAGTAAATAGGTGAATTAGTGAATGTAGAAATTAAAAAAAAACTGCTACTAGGTATGAATCAGTATTGTGTTAAGTGATTCATGCAAAAGATTTCACAAAGTGTAATGTGTATGACTACATGCAGTTGGTGGTTGCTGCTGTCTTCACTATGCTGAACCCTCCTTTTCATGTTGAACATTTGATAAAATGTGTTACTTTTGACTCTTCAACTCAGTTAATACACATCACTTTAACTTTATTTATATTTGTATTTTCTTTGGTTTTTGTTACAAAATATAAAAAATGATTCATTCATTGCATTGGCTTCTACTATTATTTATTCATTTAACAAACATTTAAGTGCTGTTTAGCACAAGGCCTAGGGAACATAACGATGAGAAAAGACAGATATGGTCCTTGCCTCTGTTAGTGGAAGAAGCACATAAATCAATGTAAAATTACATTTTAATAAATTCTAGGAAAAAGATTTAAAGCACTATGAGAATTATATAATGCTTAGTTAAGAATTATATTTTTACAACTGGAAGTTTAGGGAACGGATGCCAAGGTTTGCCTTGGCTTTTCAAAAGCTACCCAAAGGGACTACATCAAAAAGAATTTTAGGAATATTAAAAAGGACTTTATGCATCCCCATAGAAAAAAGTATAGTGGAGATTTAGTAATGTATCATCAGAAATTAATGCAATATACACTTTTATTTAATCTTCCATTGATTGCAGCATTTAAAAGGTGCTCTGCACTAAAATGAAGTTTCTCAGCCTTGTCACTATTGACATTTTAGACTGGATAATTTTGTGAGGGGGGGCTGCCTGTGCATTATAGGATGTTTAGCAGCATCCCTAGCCTCTACACACTAGATGCACAGGCACTAGTAATACTTCTGTATCCCTAGTGATCTAGTCATAACAATGAAAAATGTTTCTACACACTGCCCAATGTCCCCTTTGGGCAAAATAATCCCAGTTAAGAATCACTGCTCTAGAATATTTTCATCCATTATGAAAGACAGAAAAGAATACAGGTTTTGAAAATGTCTGCAGTGGGAAAATATGTACCACGATCTTATCATTGTAAAAAAATGACGCACACACACAAACACACACACACACACACACATGAAAAACAAAGTTCAAATAACAGAATATAACAGTGCTTATCTTGGTCATCAAAATAAAGTATGATTTGGAATTTTGTTTACTTTGTGATTTTTTGCACTAAATTAACTTTTTGCTCAGAACAATAGTATATGCTATAATGATATTTAGTATTTAAATGGAAGATACAATTTCTTAGTCTGCTTAGGTTGCTATAACAAAACAACCATGAACAGGTGGATTAATCAAGCATTTATTTCTCATAGTTCTGGAGGCTTGAAAGTCCAGGATCAAGACATTGGCAGATTCTATGTCTAGTGACAGCTTGCTTCCTGATTCATCATAGGTTATCTTTCTGTTATGTTCTCATGTGTTGAAAGCGACAAGGGGGCTATCTGGGGTCTCTTTTAAAGAAACACTAATCCTGTTTATGAAGTCTTCACTCTCAAATCTCCCAAAGGCCCACCTCCAAATACCATCACGTTGGATGTTAGGATTGCAACATATGAACTTTGGGAAGACACAAACATTCAGTCTCTTATTATGATTTCCATAGATGGTGCAACATTTTAAATTTTAATTTAGAATATTATACACAGTATCATGCTTGAAAGGCGAAGTAAATATTGTGTATATGAACTGAATTTTTATTGATAACCATGAAGCTGGAATAAAGTGTGTGCCTATTTTCTTTTTTTATGTAACCAGTATAAGGAACATAATATCCCCTAAACTTGAAGCACTATTTTAGAGAACTGGATTGTTCTACTTTCTGCCTGTTATAGTTACTTATCAAAAAAGCTTGCTTATTCCCAGAGGGAAGGTTAAAACTAGGACACTGCACAGTGGATACAACAGAATGAATAAAATGTGACTTGCCTTAGTCACATGTTGCTGCCTAGCCTAAAGAGGCATAATGTGTCTCATGATTATTTCTATTGTTGTTAGAATTTTTTTTTAATAATAAGCTATTAGTCGAAAATCTAGAGCCAATTAAAGCACTAATTCTCAGGAGTTCCCGTCGTGGCGCAGTGGTTAACGAATCCGACTAGGAACCATGAGGTTGCGGGTTCGATCCCTGCCCTTGCTCAGTGGGTTAACGATCCGGCGTTGCCGTGAGCTGTGGTGTAGGTTGCAGACGTGGCTCGGATCCTGCGTTGCTGTGGCTGCGGCGCAGGCCAGTGGCCACAGCTCCGATTAGACCCCTAG